>OX638364.1:32082171-32597878 GCA_951812935.1 Hermaeophaga mercurialis
GGTAATGAAAAATAGAACTGAAACTAGGAGAAGTAAAATAAGAATCACTATTTATTTAGTTTTGAATAAAATTTTTTTATATATTTTTTTCTATGGGCCAAGTTCGATATACTGACTTTACTATTGGAAATTCTAGCGTCCGCCTTTGTTTTCCTGAGACTTTTCCACCCCGAAAAATTCGCTTTTCCTAGTTGGCGCGCGAGCTACCTTTGCACCTTTGGGAAATTTACTCCACTAAATTGAACGTAGAAGGCGATGGAAATAGGTAATCATCTCTCTATTTCAGGCATACGGTCGAACGCGTCAACGCATCCAATGATGTTCGGGTAGTTCTCGGTTCGTTCTAAGGACCATCAAAGATATGCCTGAATTCTATCTGGAGGATTACAGAATGCCTTTATAGGTGAAAACGGGCCCCTTTACCAATCTATATTTGATGTACTTTGAGTCTGAAGACAGAAATTCCCTTTCTTGGTCATGTTGCCGACTGCCCTAAGGCTCTGAATAACAGGTGAAGAGGCACAGAGTAATTAATCTCGAGATTAGTTGTGTATCGACTACGACTTACAATAAAGTTAATATGTTAGATCTAGTAATTAATAAAAAAGAGAAATATTTTAATACAGTCTTGTTTCAGCACAAATATTTTTAAAAAATTAGAAAGGCTATTTTTTTTTTTAGTAACGCACTATACTACTAACCTCTATTTTTTTATATATATTATATATATCAGGTAAAGTTAATCCATTAAAGAGTTGAAGATTTCCTGCATCAACATGAATGTATATCCAAATTTTTTTCTATAGAACAGAAAATGAGACTAAGTAATATAGAACCTTTTTATTAGAATAAATAGATTTACTGTTTATAACAATCAAGTTATTTAAAAATATATGAGATAAAAAGTTGTTAAATCACCTATATCGATACCAGGAGGTCTGTTCTTCTCTAATAAGAACCCACTAACTAATGTATGATTTTTTACCACTACTAGGTAGTATAAGGTATAATAAATAAGTAATGGGAACCAAATCGCTTCCCTTATGAACGTCTGCTCTTATTCCCATAAGACTATTTATTATTGGTAATGCGAATAGCGAGAAATAGAATATCAAATAAAGAAGCTGTTATTTGTTCATCAACGTTTCAACAATGTATTTGGTCTTCTTCAGGCTAAAAATAAGGTATACACATGAGATAAATATTGCATTTTTTCCATAAAGCCAAATTATACAAATTTAAAAAATTAAAACAAAAAACGTGAAAATCCAAAATTTAAGATTTAGAAAACTTCCAAATGTAAAATTCCAAAAAATATAAAATTTAAACATTCAAAAACTCAACAACCATTTTTATATAGAAAAAATAAACAATTTTGTAGGAAGACTTCCAAATATTTCCAAATATAACTTTATTGCTTACATTTAGTTAAAATACATATATAAACAAGACATAAACCAAAAAGCGGGATATTATTGTCAATCGTTTAAGAAAACTTAGCACGTAACTCCCACTTCTCTAGTGTGCATACTAATATTTCTCAAAACCACAGTGATATTGCACTCTCGGTTAGTTTCTCTTAAACAATTGTCTTTACCAATTTACTTTCCCCTAAATCCAGAAATCAGTAGCAACTCTTTACAGAAAGATTGACCATGACGCTCTTTCGGATTCTTTCATATGTAAGCACACCTAGCAATATTCTAGTCGAAGAAATTTAGCTACATAAACATTTAACAAACATTTTTAAGACACACAAACCTAACGCAAGACACCTAATGAAGTCGGAACCTTCACATTTATGTCACTACTGTAACAGCGACTTAACCGTCAAACATGTTCTCAAGAATGTGGTAAATAGAAGACACATTTAGGACTCTTCAGGACTCTATTTAGTTTGTTAATGTATAAACGATAAATTGTTGTCTCTTAAACTAGTGTTATTCTTCATAAACTTAAACGACTTAAACATCTATACATTTGAAGAACGGTAATCCGGCCATTCAGTTCGTTCAGACCATTTGGTAATAAATAAAGAGAGCCCATTCGATATCAAAACCAACAACTAATGAAAAATAACTACGTAAGTGACCATTAAAAAGCGAAACACGTTATTAGCTTCGAGATAAATCCACATATCCCTAAGATGACTTGATTTGGACGGAGTTGAAAACGCACAAATTATAGTGAGGAGTTAGCTGAAAACAAGGTGGAACAATCCTACTTTGAAGGATGGGTTCACCTGCCCATAAGAACCAAAGGCGTACTGTACTGACTTAGGTACAATAAGTACCAAAAATTTGGATAAAAAATCTAATAATTTCAAAAAATTTTTATTAAGATAAACAAAATTATAAATGAAAGAAATAATCTTATTAAAGAAAAGCATCCAATCCATTATTGAAAATAAATTACCATTTAATTATTATAGCCCTACTTAATATATTTTCTATAAAAATTACTTCTAAAAATCAGTCTAAGTTTAAAATTACCAATATTAATATTAGTAATAAGGATTATCTTTAACGTTAACCATTTATCACTTAAAATTAAAATTATTTCTCTGTTAAAAATACATTTAACTATCACAAGAAAGACATACTTCTGTGAAAAATGAGAGTCATTAAGAAAACATGTTGTTTCATTTTATGACTTGTGTTGTCACATTATGCTAAATGCTTATTTAATTCATGTATTAATACTGTCAAACAATTCTACACTATAATAATGTTTGTATCGTGCTAAGCAAATTATAGCGTTCTTACGTATTGCAATTTTTTATGCAACTTTTATATATAATAATCAATTAAAATTGTAATGAGGTTTACCAAAATATTTTGTAACCTGTCGCTTTTGCTAATGTGTCGTCACTGTATATATAGTTTTGGCCCATAACGACGTTCTTAACTAACAAGTATACCATAATAACTACCTCTTGGCATACCAAATAAAAAACTAGTTATAATCGAGCCATAACAGTCCGAAAAATCAGCTAGTCGACTCTACCTACCTCAGTCTGATGAAAATAAATACAAAATTATACCTTATTGGTACTGACCATAAGATGCATGGGTAGTTTATTACCAATAAACAAAAAAGCAAAAATTAGGCGATGATGTGTTTAATGCGAAGGTGCTATTATAGTTTTTTATAACCGAAAACTTTTGTTAGTTTTTACTGACTGTGTGGAAAATGTGTGCGGTCCTCAGAATTAGGACCACCACCTGTCTTTTCATCCAAAACACCTCGGCTAGACCTGTGTTATTATTGGAAATTTGATGGGAAGTCATAAATCTTGTTTTCAGAATGGTTATTGGGCAAACCCAATTTTTAATTAGTAAGCAAATTTGTTACGTAGTAATTGGTTTGTCAGAACGATATCTCAAGAAAAAGCAGTAATTAGTAAAGACTAATTGACAGTTCTATCACTGAAACTCTTATATGATTCTTTGTCTTCTACTAGAAGTATAAGACTCAAATTAGCTAGTTTTTTAAGTAGCATGTTGTCTTCTCTATTATCACTAATTTCAACATTTAGTTCATGAGTATAACAAATAATTTTTTATTCCTAAAAGCCAGTGCAGACAAACGTTGTGTAGAAAATACTTTTACTGTGTTATATTATAACATTAATCGGGATGCGACTAATTACGTCATTATGAATTATTATGTTAGTTGGTTAGAAAATAGAGTTTATATTGATCTATGGGTATCAGAAGGAAAACCAATGTAGGTAATGGTTATATTGTTGGTTTTATCGTATGTGGTAAATAATTAAAATATTTTGAAGCCAAGATCCTTAACGTCATATCTCTTCTAAATGGTAGGATGATCAAATAAATTGTTTTATTTCGTTTTTGGTTTTTGGATTTAGATAATTTTGAGTTTAAAATCAAAGATACAATTACTTAGGTAATATAAACATCGAATATTTAAAGTATTTTCAATATACAGGTTCAGTAAGTACCTAACTGAACATAGGGTATTTTAAGGAGCGAGCAGCGATGTGCTCCCTTTTGACTGAACTAGAAGTACGACCAAGACTACCGGTACGTTACTATCGAATTGACTGGAACGATGTATTCATCTCGATGTATCCCTACTTCAAGATATTAGTAATGCGATCTCTCTGTTTCACAACGTGTTCTTTATCACTCGCATGGATTCGTGTATGACTACAAATTTTCAGGCCGAATTTGTATAACAGATGGGTTAAATAAAGTCTACCTTTGAAAAAAATTATGCGTAGAATATAGTTCTGTCTTAGATTTAACCGGTTCACCCACATAATGTTTTATAATATATATATGTATTAAATGTATAATTTTGTTTAGTAGATCTCAAATATGTTCAGACCATTTAAAATTTTTGGTTTAATAATATCTGGTTGAAACCGCTACCATTAACATCCACCTCAAATAGATTTGACGCCCTCCAGAACAGTGAAATAGAAGAAAAAGAAGACACAAATCAAGACAAGCCACCAAAGGAACCGAAACCTCCACCAATATTCATCGAAGAAGTTGGAAACCTTAAGCCGTTAATTGATCTACTTAACCAGATAGCCCCTGAGGCACATACAATTAAATGCTTATATAATGAACAGGTTAAGGTACAACCGTCTACTCCAAATAGCTATAGGGAAATAGTAAAAGCTCTAAAAGATAAAAACACCCAATTTCACACGTTCCAAATGAAACAAGACCGATCCTTCAGAGTCGTTCTACGAAATGTGCATCCAACAATTGACAAACAAGAGCTAAAAACGGAACTAGAAGAACTAGGACATGAAGTATTAAACATAGCTAATATATATCAAAACAAAACAAAAAGAGCACTACCACTGTTTCATATAGAGCTAAGATCGAAACCGAATAACAAAGACATTTACGAGATAAAAACACTACTAAATATGATAGTGACATTCGAACCTCCTAACCCAAAAAGAGATGTACCTCAGTGCACTAACTATCAAAGGTACGGTCATACAAAAAGATTCTGCTATCTACAGGGCCGTTGCGTCAAATGTGCAGGAAACCATCAGACATCCCAATGTATCATTAAAGAGCGTAGCAACAATGTCAAATGTGTACTTTGTGAGGGAAACCACCCCGCAAATTACAAAGGTTGCACTGTATATAAGGAAATACAAAAGGCAAAATATCCTCAACTGAGAGAAAAAAATATTGTGAATCAGCCCAATACACGTAACACCAACCAAACAAGATATACCCAACCAGGAACGTCATATAAACAGGCAACTAGCAGTAATCCACAAAATATAACAGTAAATCCTCCAACTGCTTACGCAGCGCCCCTACAATCAAATAGCAACCTAGAGTCTATGATGACAAAATTGATGGAAAGAATGGACACTATCTTAAATCTACTAACTACTATGATCTCCAAAATGAACTAATGGACTACACCCTAAAATTAGCGTTGTGGAATGCAAACGGCTTGGCTGGACACATACAAGAACTAAAAGTATTTATTATAGAAAACGACATTGACATAATGCTCATATCAGAAGCTCATACAACTAATAAAACATATATTAAAATTCCCAAATACTCTATATATAGCACCGAACACCCAGAAGGAAAAGCTCGGGGAGGTACAGCCATCATAATTAAATCTAGCATAAAACATCACATGTTAGACGAAGTAAGCGAGAAGTATATCCAGGCCACTAGTATCTCTGTAGACAGTGATAGAGGTAGCCTCGTACTGTCAGCGGTATATTGTCCCCCAGGTCCTATCATAAAACATGAGCAGTTTAATAACTTCTTTTCTACATTAGGTCAAAGATTCCTGGCAGGAGGAGATTATAATTCGAAGCACCACTATTGGGGATCCAGAGTGATAACACCAAGAGGTAGACAATTATTAAAAGCAATGACAGACAAAAACCTGTATCCCCTAACTACGGGAGAACCAACGTATTGGCCCTCTGACCCAAGCAAAACACCTGACCTATTAGATTTCTGTATCATTAAAGGAATATCACAACACTACTTAGAAATAAAATCATCACTAGATCTGTCGTCAGACCACTCACCAGTCCTAATATCATTTAGCACTCAAATCATGGAAACAATGAGATCGGTTAACTTATCAAATAGATACACTGATTGGAGTATATTCCAGCAAGAAATCCGTACAAAACTAAATACACACATCCCGCTGAAAAAAGAAACAGACATTGACGAAGCCGTAGAAGAGTTAACGAAAACAATACAAGAGGCATCCTGGAAAGCAACTCCTAATATACCAAACCAGAATAAAAAACTGACCCTAGACACATTTTAAACATGATTGCAGAAAAGCGCAAAATAAGAAGAAGATGGCAAAACACTCATGCCCCCGTAGACAAAACAAATCTAAATAATATAACAAAACGAATTAAAAGATTGCTAGATAAATACAAAAACGATAAAATCAATGTGTACATATCCAACTTGGCTGCGACAGAAGAAACAAATTATTCCCTTTGGAAGGCAACCAGGAGAATAAAGAACCGACAAGATCATATCCCTCCAATTAAGACACAAAAGGGAAACTGGGCCAGAAATGATGCTGAGAAAGCGTACACCTTTGCCAAACATCTCGAAGAAGTATTCCAGCCATATCCGAGTGAAACCCCAACTCAAGTAGACGAAACCATAAGGAACTTTCTTGAAGGTCCTAATCAACTAGATCTACCAATAAAAAAATTTAAAGTCAGGGAAGTATCTAATATGGTTACTACTGGGATAAACCACAAAAAATCTCCGGGATATGATCTAATAACAGGTAAAGTACTAAGTGAACTTCCAATAGATGCAATCAGATTAATCACTATGATCTTCAATGCTGTACTAACCCTTGGGTACATACCACCACAGTGGAAGGTGTCCTGCGTAATCCTCATACAGAAACCAGGTAAAGATCCAACTGATGTAAAATCGTACCGGCCAATTAGCTTACTGCCAGTTATATCCAAGCTGTTCGAAAAACTACTCCTAAAAAGATTGAAGCCAATAATACACGAAAGGAAACTCATTCCCAACTACCAATTCGGATTTAGAAACGAACATTCCACTATCGAGCAAGTACACAGAATTGCCTGGAAAATAAGGTATGATCTAGAAAACAAAAATTACTGCTCCGCAGCCTTTATAGATATTGCCCAAGCCTTTGACAAGGTATGGCACGAAGGACTGTTGTTCAAAATAAAAAAACATCTCCCTTATACATACTTTGAGTTAATTAAATCGTACCTTACAGATAGAAAATTTCTAGTTAAATATAGAGAAGAGCAAACATCCCTAAGGCAGATAAAGTCAGGCATTCCACAAGGTAGCGTACTTGGCCCTGTTCTATACCTGTTGTATACCGCTGATCTCCCCACAACAAACAATACTACGTTAGCCACATTTGCTGATGATACGGCCGTATTAGCATCCCACAAAAACCCAATTACTGCAGTTAATAACCTTCAACAACATATTGACAAAATAGCAGAATGGATGCAGAAGTGGCGGATCAAAGCTAATTCAAGTAAGTCAGTCCATATCACATTCACCCTTAATAAACTCAATTGCCCACCTGTAAGACTCAACAAAATTGAACTACCTCAAAAGGATGAAGTTAAATACCTAGGGATCTATCTTGATAAGCGTTTAACATGGGCCAAACACATCTGCAAAAAAAGACTCCAACTTGGCCAGTTATATAGACAATATTATTGGCTGATTAGTCGTCGCTCAAAACTGTCACTAGCTAACAAAGTAATAATTTACAAAACTATCATTCGATCAGTATGGACTTATGGCATACAACTGTGGGGTTCTGCTAGTAATTCTAATATCCAAAAAATCCAACGGTTCCAATCGAAAGTCCTAAGAGCAGCAGCAAACGCACCATGGTATATTACGAACGCAGCATTACATAAAGACCTACAAGTACAGACGGTCGCCGAAGAATGTTCCAAAATCTCCGACAAATACCATACCAGATTGAGCGTCCACCCAAACGAACTGACAACAGATCTCTTGATTGCCCAACCCAAAAAAAGGCTGAAGAGGTGTGACCCTCTGGACCTCCCCCAAAGACAATAATGTGTGTTAGTGCTAATTATGAGTTAAAGTGTATATAGTTCCAACATTGTAGTTTGTAACGTTCAAAACATTTATGTAAAAATAGTAATAGAACGTTTCAGAAGTGTTATCAATGGATAGTTGACTTCTCTATGTTATTTATCTTTATTCACTTATTTTACTTATTATCCTATAAAGGATAGATTGTAAAAATTCTTGGGAAATTAATAAAAAAAAAAAAAAAAATAATTGAATGATTTATTTTTATACAATTAAAATATTACATCAGTACATTTTTATTTTAAGGTTTTTGATTACCTTTTAAATGCACATTTAATTCATTTTGTGAGGGCGTTGGAAATATTATAGGTTTATATTAACTCCCGGTATTAATATCTTATTTCTTTCAAATGAGCATTTTTCCTTAATTTTTAAATTCACATCCTATTTTTAGAATATAAATTAACTAATGTTCTGTTCAGAATAATTTAATTAATTCGACACCACTGGAGACTCAAAAATATTGAAAAAATTGTAAAGAAGATTCTTGGTCCAAGCGCAATAAAAATTGATATAACTTCGCTGCTCTTTTATTCTGCGGTCTATATAGGGAGCATCCGTTATATTATTTCTCGATTCACGCTGAATAGTTTTATGTTCGAATATATTGTTTTAGTAATATTTACCCAATTCGGAATGGAAAAACTATATAAAAAAATTGAATTACCCCTTATTTTTTAAATAATTCCATAATTTCAAAAAAGCTAAAATTGTTAATTGCTGCCAAAAATAACTATATGTGCATTCAGAGTGGAGAGTGACACTTTGTCACTTTGATATAGAAAGATGCGGCAATCTGTCGAAAGCGACAAAGCACTTTACGCTCGAATTGCTTACAAGATTTTATTTATTTTATTTTAAGAAACCGAGATGTTTCACTAACTCATCAATAATCGATGTGTCTTATTGCCATTGTAATTAAACCTATATAATATAAATGGTGCTACTACACTTCGCCATTTTATGTCCATTGTATAAAAATTACTTTTTCTACACTATGCCAAGGGGGCTTTTGCGCTTACATTAAAATTACTATCAAATTGGTGATATATGTACTACTGTCTATGTACAGTACAGTTGTATGCGTAATTAAAATTAAGCGAACTTTTTAAAATTTTGTCGCTCTAGCGCGTAGCTGTCATTTGACGTCATTTATAGGAAAAAGTCAATTTTGCGCTGACTTGTCAAAGTGCAAAAGCCCACTTTGCATAGTGATCGTAGAAAACATAAATTTAATTTAGTTGTAACATCTTTACAATTTTTATCACTAATTTCTAAATTTTAGGACAGTTGACATATCTTTTAAAATTTGGTTTTATTGTGTTAGTCCCACATAAGTTTTAAATTTTATATGCATATTTTGTACTTGAAATAAACATATCAATAAACATATCAAATAATTGGTCACGCTGTATTCGTAAATACTCTGGTTATTTTTGTAAATGGTTATAGGCAGAGTGATCCAGTCAACAGCACGATAAATTAGACCGCGTCCCATTCCGCTAGGTTTTGCGCAAGCATCGATTGAAGACAGAAATGAAGCCGAGTGTTCCTACGGGGTTTTAATAATACCAACTGTGTATTTTTGCTTACTAACTCTTATGCAAATAGATAGTGCTTCAAAATATATAGAACATCTGAGACTTAATAATTTGTACTTTTTGTTAATAACTACCAGTACTCCTACTTCAGTAATTATGTCTGTATACTGTACATTGTTCTGTTGTTGTGTTACTTCTCAAAATTAAATTTAGATATGAACAATTTACGAGTCGCATGTCTCCACAGCAGTTATTAATATTATCAACAAGAGTCTTCTATAAAATTCGCTATAATTTGTAGTCGCCTATAAAGTTCTAGTAGTGCAGATTTAGATTATATCAAGTGGTGTTAGTGGCACGAATTAGTTTTAAAACATAAAAAACTAAAAACAAATTAATTAAATAAAAATATTTATAAAAAGAAAAGGTAAACAAAAAATAATTAGTTATTATATTGTTCCAAATTATTTCCAAAAATATAACAGTGGGTATAATGTAAACTGACCACAAGTAACTACAATGACGTACCTTATCTAAGTTTTACTATTTCTTTTTAGTCTTCAGATCTTCAGAGGTATCGCTATCGGATATATTTGTTTTTTGTTTAATTAATCGTTGTCAAACCTAACGAAAATTCTGGTGTATGGAGACCATACATTCTTAGTTTTTTTTCAGAAGCTTACAATTTACATTGCGTATTTATTAAGCTTTCATTAATATTCCATTAAGAAATTTCTTGGGAGCTTAAACATAATTTCGTTTAAGCTGAGATACAAAGGAACTTAGAACCGTGCGAGGTTTTGTTAAACATTCATTTTTTGCTGTTATGAGATATATATTATTATATAGTTCCAGTTAGAATTAATTTGTATCGTAACGAAAAAAACTTTTTACAGAAAGTATAGGCAGTCTTGAGATTCACATTTTAAAATTAGTCCCAAACATACAGGGTGTTCAGGAATGCAGTGCCAGACCAAAGTAATGTTTTTTTAAATGGAATACTCCGTATATTTTTACATTTATATAAATCTTTTGCCGAGCTAATTTCAACGATATATCACACACACTTCATGCCTATTATATTTAATAAAGGATCTACAGCCATCTGAAAATGACATTTTTTTATATTTGATACAGAGTGATTAAAAATCAGATAGGATTTCAAATTTTCGATCGCTCAGTATTAATAATTTTTTAATGCCATAGCATAGAACTTGAAAAGTTAGGATAGGGACATGTAAGCCGTTTTTATTGATTTTCAGGCGGCTGTAGATCCTTTATTAAACATAATAGACATAATGTTTGACACATCGTTGAAATTAGCTCGGCAAGAGGATTATAAAAATATAAAAATATACGGGGTATTCTATTTAACAAAACAAAATTTTGGTCTGGCACTACGTTCCTGAACACACTGTATATTTGGGACTAATTTTAAAATCTGAATCTCAAGACCGCCTACACTTATTGTAAAAACTTTTTTTTGTGACTTCAATAATAACGGACTATTCGAGCTTTGTCACACTAATGCGTCACCCTGTATATATATTTAACGTATTACAAAGCTTTTTAAGTTATCTCTACCAACGTTTCACTACCAATGTAGCATTGTCAAGAGTGATATAAGACTGACAGATTTTTACAAGCGTAAGTAAGTTAACATCACAACCACCATTAAACAATATGTACAATAATATTCTTCTTTTCCTGAAAAAATTTGGTTACTATTATTTAGGTATTTAGTCTTAATGGTAGTCTAAAATAATAAAACTTCACAGGTTAATAATTATTCATTCAATACTATATATTGAGGACATTTTAGGTTTTCTTTATTTCATATTCCTCCAAAAAGTTTTTCTTTCTTGTCACTTATATGAAGAACCTCCACTCTTGTTTCAATTGTAAATAACTTTTTTTGATATCTCCTTTAATAAGGGATATATCGTACTTCGACGCACTAATGCCGCACCCTGTATATATATATATATATATATTCATAAAAATATGAAACAAATCCCGACAACCAATTTGTACGCGTAGAATTTCGTATTTATTCAATTTATTCCATTGCGGCAGTACGCAGAAAACTTCATATAAATATTTAATAAGGCTGACTAAATATATTTACTTAGCCA
This sequence comes from Hermaeophaga mercurialis, assembly GCA_951812935.1. NCBI lineage: Eukaryota > Metazoa > Arthropoda > Insecta > Coleoptera > Chrysomelidae > Hermaeophaga > Hermaeophaga mercurialis. The sequence goes on from OX638364.1 coordinate 32,093,989, forward strand.
CGCTGCAATATCTGCATCTAAGCTGAGAGAGATAGAGAGAGAGAGAACAAATCATTTTAGATTATTTCTTATTTTTGATTGGGTCTTAGTTAAATTTTGCTCTAACCGAAAAAGTGAAACGTTACAAATTAATTCTAACTAGAACTGTACTAATGTCCGAGTAAGCGCTTTTGATTTTCAGTATTGTTTTATTCGCTGATTCTCATTGGGTTCTCTAGCTAGCTGTATTCTCAAAGAATTTAATTTTGAATCATTTTTATAATTTATTGATATTAATTTTTCTAGGGGAGAAACTGACTTTTTCAATAGTTGATAATTAGTCTACACTGCTAATTTTACCTTAATTTTCCAACTGATTTTTTTTGTTTATTTTTTGGTGCAAGATTATCTAATTAACATTTCCACCATATTTTTATTCATCGGCAATTATCTAAAATGCACTTTAACAGCAAGACTTCGTTAAATAAAAGTACATCGACATAACTGGTAGTATTACTGACCAACTTGTCAAAAAATATAAACAAATATTCTTTAAAATACAACAAATACAAATTCAATAATTTTTGATCTCATAATCGCGAGGTTGATAAATTTTATGTATCATTGTAACCTGGCCTTATAATTGCCCTTCTGTAGTTGGATGTTTGCTACATCTTAACCACTTCTTTGCACTTCATAATGATGTTATCGGGAATAAGGAACATAAGATATGCCGTTAATATATGCACATTCTCTGCGCGATAAAAATCGTAAGAACGCTCGAAACAACCGTCATACTCACCCCCTCGGCAACGAAGTATTTGAGGCATTTTTAAAATTTAATTCTGAGATGTTTTTGTATTCCGCGACGTAAAGAGGGTACGAAATTTATGGAAATGAAAGTGAATATATGAAGAAATTTTCCAAGGGTTGTCACATATTGAAATTTTTCTTGTTTAGTGTGTTTATTAGTTGGATTCTTTGAGAAGATGTAATACATATTTTGCTTTCGCATTTCATAGTTAATATATAGCAATTTTGAAAAGACTCTAATACCGCAGCGAAATAGCTCTATATATTGTATTTATAAATAAAATGTTACGCAAATCATAATTACCTTTTCAATAAATTTAAAACGTGTTTTTTAAAATTGATCTTCAAAAAGGCACAATTTTGTTTTTCCGTCTCTCTCTCTCATCACTTCCGAAATATTTGTTAAATCCATTTTGATCTTAAATTCTCTTCTATTCAATGAGAGGTTCTTCCCCATTGAAATTTTGAAGCGAAATACCACCCAATGTTATCTTTATTATTTTTATATTTGGTCTCATAATATTTAGCTCTCACATATATCTAATGTAATACAGCTTCTTCAGGTTTAATCATAAAAGGCTGCGTTGTGCTGTTCTCTCCCCGTTCGTCGCTACCCATACTTACGCATCGCATTTTCTTTAGCACATTGTGTAAACAAAACCTCTAAAATAATTATAATTCATTCTCAAGATTATTTTTTACCTTGCAAATTCTGGCGAGTCGTCTTGTTTGGACGCCTTATACATTCTTACCCTAGAATTATCGGCTCGGCCCACGGTAACGTTCTGTCACAGGAAAGAGAAGATACTTCAAACCGTAAAATGCCTAATATATATTTTAGTAAAATAACTATGTTGGTGTCACGGAAACAAGCTAGGTGTGATGATTTATTCTTTCGGTATTTTTTTCGTGTACGACTACTTTGGCTAGTGTTGTTGATTTTTTTAGATGATGTTATCGATTGCTTTTCAGGTATTCAATAAAATTATTATTCTCTTTTGTGTATCGTATCAATTAAATAATAAAATTCACCTAGATGGGATTTCAAATTTTTGACCACTCTTTATCAAGTATTTTTTAATGCCATCGTATAGAACTTGAAAAATTAGGATAACATGTAAGCAAGCCGTTTTTATTGATTTTCAACGGTTTGGCTGCTACAGACACCTAAATCCAAAAAAATGTTATTTTCAGGTGGCTGTAGATCCTTTATTAAACATGATAGACATGAAGCATGATACATCGTTGAAATCAGATCGGCAAAGGGTTTATAAAAATGTAAAAAGATACGTAGTATTCCATTTAAAAAAACATAACTTTGGTCTAGCACTGCGTTCCTGAACACTCTGTATATTTTGAACTAATTTTAAAATGTGAATCTCAAGACCGCCTACACTTTTTGTAAATATTTTTTTTCGTAACTTCAATCATAGCGAACTAATCGAGCTTTGCCACACTAACGCGTCACCTTGTACATATACACTACTCTACAAAATAATTCTAAGGTTTGAAGTTTATTTTTTTGTATTCTGTCAGTTGGATTTCGGTGATTCTTTTTTTCACGTTATAGGTTGGTTTCTAAGGAATAACACCAATAGTTTCTGAGAAATGGCAGTATTTTATTCATATACAGGATAAAGAAATAAAGTTGTGTTTTTCTCCTAATTTTGCAACATCTTTTGTAATTTATTAGAAACAATCGGTACCTTTAATTAAAATTACGTCATAGCTTTTTTTCTCAATATTCTTGTTCAAGAATCATCTCGATATCTCTGTTATCAAAGAAGATACACAAGTTTAAAACATAACTCGATTTTATTGAAATGACAACTTAACTAATGGAATGTACGGAATACATACAGGTAGGTAAGGTGGCTATAAAACAATTTGACAGAAGTTTTTAAGACTGACAGTTTCATCTGTGTATTTGTTACTTTGCGTTTGAAGTGTGTGAAGGCAGTTACTTTAGCTAATGAAGGATTAAGTTATCGAGAAATAGGCTTGAGGTTAAGAGTCTCTCAGACTACAATATCACGTGTCATTGAACGTTTTCGAGAGACAAACAACCATACGAGACGACCTGGACAAGGAAGGACCAGCTTTAAATGCAAATCATCGTAAAAGAAGATTGGCTTTTCCAGAGACCACATAGATTCGAACGCTCATGACTGGGGGAAAATGGACTGTTTATTGATGAATCGAGGTTTTATTTACATAGCTCAGATAGACGTGTGAGGATTATTCGACGGCCAACTGAACGCTATGCACAGTGCAACATAGAAACGACCATTTTATTTAATGGAGGATCTGTAATGATTTCTGGAGGAATTTTTCTTACAGCGCGAACATAACTTATATATTTTCGAAGAGGTTCATTAACAAGTCAAAGGTATATTACAGACATTTTGTCTGATCATGTTATTCCCTTCGCTCCTTATATAATAATGCACGACCTCATATTGCACATAGAGTCCATGAGTCCAAGCAACACATTTAGTACCTACTACGTGGTAGCGACTAAATATGTCACTCCATAGTGGTTTGCCTTAGTTGCCACTAAGTCATAGGAACAGTCCCTACAACTTCAAGGAACCTCAAGGCCACGTTGCAGGAACATTCCAGGGTAGTTCCCGTGTAATAGCATTCACTTCCGATATTTTCCATGTTTGTTGTCTTTGTTTTTCATATTTCTGAATATTACTTATCTCAACTTAACTTGTTATTCCATTTACTAAGATTTCCATAACATCATTCTTTTAATACTCAACTTAATATGGCGGTATAACCAGAAATGATAATATCTAAATAATTCATGTGTTGTTCATATCGGATACAAAATTTACAAACAAATGAAAATTTATCGTAAATTTTTGAAAATTAGGTTGAAAAATTGAAAGCGCCCTCAATATATACACATATTTAATAAAAAATATTTAAAATATAATAACAAATCTTCTTTTTTTTATAAATCTTTTTTATGTGTAACAATTACTCTGTAATTAGTAACTAAAACCAAACTATAACCTAATACTCTTCTTTCTGGTCCCGTCGCCTATTTTCCAAAAATCTATTTGTTTCAATCTCCACGGCTAAAATCTTAAAAAGCTCTGATACTATAACTCTGTGTTCCGTCGTCTATGTTAAAAATTCAGTGTACGCGTTTGTTCGTCTTTTATTAAATACTTAAACGTTATTATTGAATAGCTTCAGTTTTACATCAAGTCTGGGGCTTTGGTACCGATTTTTTAATTTATAGAATAGGTGGTGATTTTTCAAAAAATTATGTCGATTTCTCTTCAAATTAACCTGTTTATAATCTGTTAGAAGTTTTTTTTATTTCAACCAAACTGTATTGCCGCAAAGTATTACTAATTTCTTTTGTTATATGACATTCTTCTTTCATTTATATTTGACAAAAAACTCATAATTTCTACAAAAACCAAAAAAAAAATAACAAGTCCCTTGATTAATATTTCTAAAATCGCTTAGATTTTTTTATGATTGTTTATTTAAATCAAGTTTACAATCGTGCTGTTATAAAATTTATATAATTTCTTTTATGTATATTTTTTCTATTGTCGTGCTTTGATCTTTTCAAAACTACTCTTTATTTTCTCATATTTTCATACTACTAGTATTGTTTTTATATTCGTTTTTAATTTTAATTGTATTAAGAGTAATCCTTTATTAATTGCTATTATTTAGTTTATCTTATCGTCAACTTTTCTACGTAACATACACCATAGTCTGACTTTTGCCCATTCCTTTTCTTCCACTTCTCTCCACATTAATGTTCATTTTCTAAGCCAAATGTACGTTTGCCATTAATTTTTGTATCTGATACTACCAGAAACTCTAATTATGTTGCTTACAATTCATTTGTTAGTTCTATTTCATCATTTAAATTTTCTTGCTATTATTATTAATCTTAATAACCTGTCTTTTGTTCTTATCATTTGCCGTTTTCTATATTGTTTATTAGTTTTCGGATTTGGTTTTTCTAAATTGGTTTTTTCTTTATTATAAAATTCTCATAAAGAACAAACAACACTAATATACAAACTTAGTTTACATTTCATTGAATGAATATATATTTACAATATTTCTACTATTTCCCGCTTCTCAATAATAATTTATATCACTCTACTGTGGTACAAGTGTGTTCCGTAAATAACCGTTGCGAATTTAGTGTCGGCATTATTATTTTTTCCATTATTGGTCGAATACCGATATATATGTCAATGACGCCATTATTGTATTTTTAATACTGATATAATTTTTGCCATCATATTGTCATCGATTATATTATTTGCCATAAGTCCTGTGTTTGCTTGTTCTCTTCTAAATGGGCTTTAAGATCTCACTGAGTGTAATGGAGTGCTAGGATTTGAGATGACTATTTTTTTTAAAAGTTATCTGCTGCTCTTTTTTGAAGTCTCGTCCTAGTTGCGTGCTATCGAATGGTTTATATAAATAAAAATAAAAATGTGAATCGCACAATGTTATATAAAAATACCTGACACTACTAAGTATTTCATTTGAAAATACTGTAGGACATTTTTTTATATATTTACGTGCTTAAAATTAAATAAGGAAAGAGTGAAGAATATTTACAACATTTGCAAAAACAGAAGATTTTTAAAATTAGGAGGGAATGTAATTGCAATTCCGAGTTTAGTTTGAAGTTTGTCAGTTTTTTTTTGCTGCTTATACGAACGTACCCACCCATAATTGGAAACCATCGTTTTTCTCACCTTCCTAAGCTAACATATTATTAAGGAATCACACTATAAATACAGTAATTTTATATGCATCAGCTCCGAACTCCGAGATCACGACCTAAAAAAAACAAGTAATAAATAATAGAGGGTTCAGTATTTAACACCCAGATAGTTTGGTGTTTGGGATTATCAAAAAACATGATACCCGTGGTATGCCAGAAAACAAACTAAAAACAATAATGAAAATTGTAAAACCAGAAAAGATGGAAAATCAAATCAAACTATGAAAACTCGGGTGAAAGTAATTTTTTTATATATTGAAAAATCCAATAAAATTAAATTATTTTTATACTTTTTAGTTTTTCAAATAGTTACAATTAATTAAAATTGTGATGTTTTACTTATCACAATACAACTTTTCTGCATTATAGGTATTTAAAAATTAAATATTAAATATTTTCAAGACTACGTTAATTTTACTTTTACATATTGAAGGTATTAAAAAAGAGATACTCCTGGTATTTATTTTAACACGCGGAGACCAATTTAAATATTTCTGTAATTAATCAACACGCGCGTAAGTAGCGAAATAATGCTTCAAAGAAAACCATTGAATATAATGTTTTAATAATAAATATTAATGAAAAGTGTGGCTAAAAAATGCTAAATGATGATTGCAATTCATGTTGCAGAAATGAGAAATGTAACCAGAAGAAATAAAATGTTAAAAGCATAAGAAAGGAGTCATATCTGACTCTTGAATTAACAACTTATTTTTAAATCTATTAGTCTATCATCTTGTTTTACTGTCTATTTTTCTCAGATACTTCGTATCTATGTATTGCGTTTATTTTTGTTTGAAGTGTTCTTTCAATGCTTAAGATTTAGTGGTGTACTTTATTCTAGATTTATTTTCTTTTTTCCTTGTATTGTTTCCATTACTTTGATATTTCGTTTCTTTGTAACAAAGTTTTTTTCATCATATCGTAAGTCTTTCCGCTTTTCTCAATATTTCATTTGTTTTATGTGTGTATATTCCTCTTCTTTGTAGAATTTCCCTAACATTTCTCTTGTAATGTTGGTTTTAGTTTAGTTCCTATTGTTTTATCCACTCACTAGAACATTTAAAACAATTATTTATTAGTAGTTAATTATTTTTTCTACGTGTCTTCTTTTTGAATATAGTTAATATTCCACTTCTTGTGGAATATAATTGTCTATTATACTTTATTGCTATTATTATTATTAAACAAAAAAGTAGAAATGAAAAACTTCTTTTTATTATAACTCTGACATAGCATTCTCGTTTAAAATTAATCCTTTTTTGAGACACTTCAGATTGGAATTTAGGCGCCAGCACATTAATTGAATTCAGGCCTGTTACTTTCGGGCCTCTCTTAGGCATCATAAAGTTTTTACAAGATACCATCGTGGAGGTATAACGATAGCCGAAAAAAGTCCCAACTACGGGGTCACTTAAGGTAAACATTTCAGGGACAGAAAGTAGTTCAGGTGTTATGTTAATATAAGGTTAATATTCTCAAGTCGGTCAACCCCCCGCTGGGTCCCGACTTACGGGCGCCACTGTAGTTTTTGTGTAGGAACGGACTCTGATATTTGATGAAATTGTAGTTATAATGCAATATTTAATTTTTTCGCTTTAAAATTCCCTTTTTACCATCAGATCATTTTGTTGGAGAAATATTAAAAGTATTTTTTTTCTCTTGTATATAAGAGTTTCTAGAAACATTGTCCATAAAAATATTGAAATTTTATTATATTACTTTATAAAACATATTCTGTAATTAGGGAATTAGCACCATTTAACGAGAGCTCTGTATTAAGATTTTTTAAATATATTCAAACCAGTTTTACTTATCCAAAAGTTGTTATTTTTTTTTGGTATTGATGCATTTTGTGTTGGTTTTTCAAAGACACATTTTATTATATTCAGTCTGAAAACACAGCTAGGGGTGGGTAGTCCTATAATAATTAGAGACAACATCTTACATCATGAAGAACTAGAATGCAAAATAACCGAAATACTGGCTACTGCTGTACTTACAAAAGAAAACCTAAATATTTAAATTTCTTAACCAAATAAGGAAATAAATTTATTATAGGAGAAGTTTTTAATGCCAAAAATACCCAAATAGCTCTTAGAAGCAATTACAGAAATAAAATTTTAAAAAATTCATATCTCAGAAACTTACTTACTAGCCAACTGACCCCAACAAGATTCCAAATCTCATACATATTTCTTTGTAACTAAATATATATATATATATATATCTTAATTATCTACATATAGAAGAGGAATGAAATTTGGAATTATAGGCACTCTCCCATCATATTAACAATTATGAAACTATTATTAAAGAAATAAGATATTTTATCAAGGAAAAAAACGGAAATCCTACAAACTAAAAATGAATCAATTAACATATATCTAAGAGAGCTAACAGATAATACCATTACTGATTGCTTACTCCCTATGGAATGCTACTAAGAGATTAAAAATACTTATAATGCAAATTTTCTTTGTAAGATAGTAAACAGGCGGGGAACACCTAGGTTCGCAAAGAAAGGGTATTCTGACCACATGATCAAAATAAAGAACTGAATCTGGTTAATATTTCTTAATTTAACCAAGAAATAGGGTTCACCTCTTTCAAAGAAGTAGCTTCTAAAATGAAAAAATTAATTTAAAATAAAATGCAGCATTCAGATTAAAATATTTGTTTAGACTCTGAAAAGTGGCAAAAGTCATATGATATTGAAATCAGGTAAACCACCCTAAGAAGTCTTCTCATACAAACCGATCTCTTTGTTGTCTGTCATCTCGAAGGTTTTTGAAAAACTCTACTCAAAAGAATAAAACCATTAATAGAAGAGAGTTAATTCCAAATCACAAGCTTAAATTTATAAATAATTACTTCAATCAAGTAGGTATATAGAATGACAAACATAATTGAAAAATCAATAGAACGAAAAAACATTTTTATTAGCATTTTCCTTGATGCCTTTGATAAGATCTGACACGAAAGCTTAAACAACAAGATGAAGCGGTTTTTCACTGGACGCTATTCAGATACCATTAAATCATTTATTTATACTTTTGGATCAAGCATGAAGAATTTTACTCTGATCTAAAAGTGATTAATTTGGTGTTGTTGATATCTTTACTGATCACACTATTATCTTAATAGTAAGGAATAACAGTGAAGAACTCACCGACAGTATACAGACAGCAGTCATCTCTATTTACAACTGGTCAAAAAAATGGAAGATCAAACGCATTAAAACAAAATCTGTCCATGTCGAATTCAAGAATATAAGAATAGATCTTGTACCTCTTAGACTAAATCATAATTTGATCACATATTCAAACACAACTAAATACCTATGTATTACCCTGGACGACAATTTCCACTGAAAAGTACATGTCAAAACGAAAAAGAAAGAACTTGGACTCAAGATATAGAAAAGTGTACTAACTTGTTGAAAGAAACTCCACTCTTTCCCTAAGTAATAACCTTAAGCTCTATAAACAAATACTTTAACTTGTTTGATTTTAAGCTATCGAACTTTGGGACTATACCAAACAAAACAATATTATGCGATCATCATGTAAAGAATTCAGAAAAAGGTGTCAAAAAACATCGTAGATCCCTCGTGGTAGATCAGAGACAGAGACCTCTATCGGGCCATAAACGTGAAAATTGTTAGCCATGCCATCAAAAGTTTTGCCAAAAGTTAAAAATCCGACTTCATGTGAATGTTGAGGGCATCTAGCTACTTTACAAACCTGGACCAAAAAAAAGGCTCAAGAAGACGAAGGAAGCCCTTTGAGTAAGTATAGTGACAATTTAAAACGCAGAGTTTTTAAAGTATACACGCCAAGATTAGTTTAACTAAATATCAAAACAATCTAAAAAATAATAATGCGAAGTCCTCACTTTAAGTTTTAACCATAATTAGTTTAAGTTATATTTAAATTGTTGATTGGTCATTATTGATCTGATTATAATTATATCAATACCCCGTAAAGTATATTTTAAAAAAAAGAAACGTTTTTATTACCTATGATTTTTTTTTAAATATTTTGAGCAATCACCTGCTGCTAGTAGAAGCAAAAGTAAAATTGTCTTTTTATTTTCAGTTATTTCACAGTTTTATATTTATAGTGAGTGTTGCAATAAGTTACGATTTTAATATGTATGAATCATAAGTTTCGTTATAAAAAATTAGTTGTGTGAAGTTTTATTACAAGATATGACTCTTATCAGCTGTTTTTTATGGCGAAAAAGGTAGAAAATATTCTTTGTTTACGCGTTTTGTCAATTAATACTATCGCTTCGTCAGGGCCGCTTATACAAGTTGTTTAATTAATGCAAATATTACAGAAAATTTTTAAAACTTATATTTATAACAATATCAACGATACAGTACTACAAATGCGAACAAAAGACATTTTGTGCACGAGTTTCACTCATATTATTCTCATAAATTTCCTACAATAAATGTTTTTTTATGAAAACGTAACTATAAAAGTTTAGGCATTTGCTTCATGTGAAGCTCATTTGTTGATCCATTATCTGCATTTAAATAGTCATATTAGTCCAATCAAATACCGCATATGTGATCTATAAGTACAGCCTAATATCATGTTACAGCTCTTAAGTCTTTATCTCAATGAGCGTGTAATATAATGTATTCTTTTTTATTAATCTTGTGACCCTGGTTCTCAGTCATGATTGTAAAGCTTGTTTGTTTGAACCTCCAAAGGGGTTGGTAAAATTCCTGGTGGTTAGACTTTATAATAGTAAACAAGCTGTTGTGTCCGGTTATCGCAGCAGGCTACGCTACTTTTACACTCCGTGATAATTTTACTTGATTTTTTGAAAACCATTAATAATTTAAATATTTAATATTTGGCGACAAGATCGGTAATAACTATAGACTAAAAAAGTAGTTTAGTAGTTTAGGTCAGATAAAACGAAAAAATGTAAACGTTTTGTCAGTGGTGAAGCAAATAAAAAAAAATCGTAAGTGAGATTGGCATTAATAGGAAATATTGAACCTTTCGGAGGGGAAGCAGAATAGTTCGCGACGTATTTGGAAAGAGTTAAATATCTGTTTACGATAAATTGCGTGGAAGAACCTATGAAAGAATCAATCTTTGTGACACTAGATGGACAACAGGTCTACAAAATATTAAAAAACCTAGCAGCTCCAAATAAACCTCATGAGTTAAGTTCTAATAAAGTAAATAACTTGTTAAAAAACACTATTCTCTGTCAGTTTCACAAAATATATGAGAGGTTCATATTCAATAAATACAATCAAAGATACGATCATTCGACTGCTGAATATATTGTGGAATTGAGAAAATTAGTAAGTTCATGTAATTTCAGGCAACTCCTGGATGACGCGTGACAGGTTCGTGTGTGATGTAAAATCAGAGCATATACAAAAAATTTTGTTTTCAAATGACAAATTGTATTTTAAAACAGCGTGATAAAAAGCACAAGCGGAGGAGCTAACAGAAAAGCATGCAAAACTGCTGACTAGTAGCATTAATTGTACAATGTACATTATGAACAGAAAAAATCATATAATTTCTTCAGGAGGAAGAATATGTAGAATCCAGAAAATATCGAAAACGCTAAAATGTAAAAATTGTGGAAGATCACATCCCAAAGATGATTGTCCTACAAAGAGGTGGAAGTGCTTTTTATCTGAAAAGGTTGAGCATATCAAAGACACATGTCCAAAAAAAGTTGTATAGTAGGAGTAATCTCAGATCATCACCAAGAGTATCTGTGGGAAAGCCGCTAAAGTGATAGTGCAGTGTTGTGCGAGAAAATAAATGAAAATTTGTATGCGTTAAATCATTTGTCAAGTACAGTTTGGTCAAATAAACTAACTTTAGAAATAAACAGCAACACAGTGGAGTTCGAAGTTGATACGGATGCCTGTAAGTCGGTAATGTTAGTCAGCATGTTTAAGAAAATTATAAATGTACCAAGAAGTAGAATATACGTTAAAAGTAGTTTCGGGTAAGGGCATCAAAGCTTTAGGTGAGTACGTCATAAATGTAAGTTTCCAAAAACAAATGTATCCTGGACTGGCCTTAAGGCGCAGTACTCGTGTTCCTAAGGCGCCCCAATGTTTAAATTTATACACTACATTTTTCAGCGCTACGTATATTTGTTTTTTCATTCTGAATATTTGGGATTCAAAATTTTCATCACTTTTCATAAATAAGTATATTTTTAGAAATTACTAAGAGAAACGACAAAATTCAAAATAAATCGGCATTTAGTTAGTGCAGATTTGAAGGAAAAATTAGATAGATATTCTTAGACACTTTTTCGAAAAATTTTAATTTCAAAATAGTTCCTGCTGTGCACATAGTATATATGCAGGTTCAGAAAGTATCTAAAAGCACATAGGTGACATTTTAAGGAGCGGACAGCGATGTGTCCCCTCTCGACCGAACTAGAGGTACGACCACGACTGCCGGTACGTTACTATCGAATTGACTGATACGATATTCCCACCTCGATGTATCCCTACTTCAAGATATTAATAATACATGCTCTCTCTTTCATCTCGCGTTCTTTATCACTCGCATGAATTCGTGTATGACTACAAATATTCAGGCCAAATTTGCATATGCTACTAAACTGTTTGTATGTAATAATGATTAAAAAAATTTATAAGAATAGCTACCTTATCGACCTTAGGATTTCGACGATTCATTTCCTTTGACTTTGATAAGGATTCAATAAGGACTCATGGAGTGTTTGCTAATGCAGTTACTGAACTATTGGAAAAGCTATACGAACAAATACGCAATTTTCCATTTCAATGAATGTTTTCAGATACTAGCTTGATATACTGAGCCTTTAAAGGACTTGTAAATATCAAAAAATTTACGGTTTTTATTAAACAACCAGGCATCAAATAGTGATGTTTATACATATATGCATTACGTATTATGTCCACTACGCCAAATTTCAAATTAATTTTATAAAGAATATGTTCTGAACATTATTGTCTTCAACAAAAATAGGCATAATCAACCAATATGCTTTCACTGGTTTACACATTTGTTGTTCGTACATATTTTTAGTTCCAAAATTTTGATTTGACCAAAATAATCGCTTGGCATAATTTTACAACAAAAAACAAATTCGATGATAAGCATAGTAAGTGCAACTGAAAAAAAAATTATCATTTGTTTTCACTTCAAAAATACCAACCTGTATAATAAAACCTATTTCAAGAGAGCGGAAAAAGATCACTTAGGGTATTTTAAAATTTGCGGATGTCATTGTAAAAACTATGATTTTATGTTAAGTATATTTTTATTAAAAATGTGAATATTTTTTTATGAAAGAATATGAATTTTTGTATAAATATGTTCAAATGTCTCAATTTTACATTACGAGTAAACTATTCGGCAAACTTAATCTTTTACATGCCTTATTAGACATAGGGTGTCGAATAAAAAATAAAGGAGATTTCAATTTCATAATATTTATAAATTAGTTTTTTGGTACATTATTAGTTTGTACTAAAGGTGTTTCTACTGATGTCATTATCTTTCAATACGCAAATAATACTAAATATAGTGTAAATTTAAATATGGAGAATCTGCATTAATAATTTTACGAAAATACATTTAATAATATTTTTCTACACCCATTCTTTAATTGATTTATTAAATATCACTACCTGTACTTTTATCAGGTTCATTAAGATAAAGTTTTCATTATGATACATATTTTTCTTTAAGGTACAAAATTAAAAACCATTAGAAAGGCAGCATCAATAACAACTATTGTCATGAGCATGACTGATGGAAATATATTAATTTTGACAGCTCATTGTTACTGTTTATCTAGTAAATTCATAAAACTCTACCAGAAATAGTGGAAAAAGTCAACAGAGCTTCAAACAATTTATTAATTACCCGTAAAGTCAGCACAGACCTACGAATAATGTTACTCCTAGTTTATGGATTGGAGGAATAAATGTAAGAATAGCATTAGAAAACATCTTAATTATTAATTTCAATAAAAATGATCCCTCGTTAAAACTGTCTTTTCATCGATAAAATGTCGTTCATTCTTTATCTTTTATTATTTATAGCTTAAATTAGTAATAAAATATCATTTTGTTTGAGAAACTTTTAGCATTGAAATGGGTCGCTTTACAATTTAATTGTACTAGTTGGATCTGTACTTTGGATTCGCTCCTAATTGTATTATAGTAAATTATTATTTTAATAATATTTTAATATTTTACAATATATATAAGTTCTACTGTCAGAGTTGTTAGTTTCGTGGTTTCTTGCCGAGTAGTTCTGTTGTTTTCATAACTGGTGTAAATTGTGCTAATTTCTTAGTGATTATTGTTTTGGAAATTCTGTTCATTCGGAAAAATTTGGTTACTGTATTAAGCGTCTTGTGTCTTAGAAAACCTGTTAAAAAAATGGGCCCTTGGCTATAAATTTTAAGCTATGAAAATGTTTTATAGATATTATGGAAATTTATTTATAGCACTTCTGGACTTTCGAATTTTGAAATAAGTTAAAAACGCTGAAATCTGTTCTTGTATTTATCTTTAATGGAATTTAAAATATCTTCACAAGTTATATATTGTAGACGTATTAGCTCTTGGTATGACTACGAGAGTTCTTCGTTCTCTAGTCACAGAATGGGCCTGCTATCTTTGTGATGTAATCCACATCCAATCTTTGTCGTTTAAGTATTCGGTACAGTATTTACAATATTTGCTTCATTCGTTATCTTGAGGAGAGTGGATTTTTCTGTTGTTTTTTGTGCCGCTGAAGCTTTCAGTTTTTTAAGAAAGCGGTTAGCAAGATAATGGATTAACTGATCATTGGATTCTTTCAGCATATTGAGATTGTTTTGACAATACTACTAAAATTTTGACACGGTTTTTTTCTGTTTGTACCTCTAGATATTTTAATTAGGCATTTTGTGTAATTCGCCTTATTCAATCTTATTTCTTAATAGCACATTCAGTATATACATATGTGCCTTTCCTTGCTTTTAATACATCTTGGCGTGCGTAGTTTGTACGTTTATTATACGTTTCCCACTTTGCTCGGACCAGACCTATGGCTGTGGTTTCTATTTTTAAGTTATTGATGTTTTCTGGCCTGTTTAGATCCACCAAATAAGAGAATGAAACTCCTTTATTAGTTTTTAAAGTGGCTACTTTTTCCACTTGGAAACCTCTACTGTTAATTTTTTCCGCCATCTCATCTGATTCCGCGCCGCTTTTAAAACTATTTTTTTTACTTTTTCCTCTTGCGTGAAGCAACTAATTTCTTCCTTCTTATTTTGTCAGTTAGTTTTTTATGTAGATCTAAGGATCAAATTTTAACTTTCATTTTTCTCCTCATGAATTAAATGTAAAACTCTTTGCTGTATAAAATTCTCTGGAGTTCTCCAACCACTCTATTATAGTCATTTACTTTTTCTGTGATTATTATTGGATGAATGAATATTTTCTATGGCTTACCTGCTGGCTTGTTATTGTTTGCGTTTCTCTTAATGCTGCTTCTTCTATTATTTTATTGAATCTGTTTTTATTTTTTGTGTTCTTCCTCCTTCGTCATCACTTCTTATTTTTTGACTCTTTCTTGGGATTTTCCAACGTGATTTTTCTCCATTCTCATTGTACGGTCGCTGTTCTACAATCTGGGTCGTTTTTGGTGTTTTTAATATGAACTTTGATTGGTTTTTTCAAAGAAAAATAACTCAAAATCAACACAGATCAATTTTATGTTAAACACCCCGAGGAGCGCTAATGTGCTTCAGGAATAAATAATTGATGTATTGTCTACCACTACAGAACTATAGAAGAGCAACTATTATTTAAATTGCAATGGTTAAAAATGGCCAAATACAAGTATACAATATAACCAAAAAGGTAATTGTTTATTTAGATACAAATTTTAAAGTTTCTCTTTTGACCTCTTAAATGTTTCTATGGTTTTCCATTTTTTCTGATTTTTAAAAAACAATGCCTGTTTTGTAATTTTTCTGAATTATCTACCATCTTATTGCTAGAAAAGCTATATAATTGTATCTTTTGATATTCACACGATTTAATATAAATAAACTATTTAAACTATTTCCTGTTTTTGTAATATAGGAACTAACTAGGGCTTAATGCATCTAAAAGAGTTCCATTATCTTTCTTAACATTATATAGAATCGGTTATTTATTCCAAAATAACTTTGAGGTGGCGTAGCACACAAAATTTTCTAGATGATTAACACATCCCGTTCAACATTTACCGTAATTCCCTTATAAACATCATATATACTTAGCCATTTGTAATTTTTTGAGCATCATCGGCAAGTATTATTAAGCTGAATCACAATGTCTATAAGGTCTGAATTTCCTTAATGCATGGGTACAAATATATATAGATATTTCAATAATGGCGATGTTCTTTCCCCCTTCAATTTTCGACAGCTGTCTTATAATCCATCATCGGCCCTTTTTATGGGGTGCAAATAAAAACGGGAATTTCAGTTTTATATTTATCATTTCTGGCGATGGTCATGAAAGCGTCGCTTTGGCAGCTGGTTTCATATAACAGTCTATTTGCTTAAGTTTAAAACTTCTTCGTTTAACATTTTGATGCATTTGATGCCATCTTAAATTTATATTTAATTAATTATTGATTTTAATGATAGAGGGATGTATACATAGTTATGGTGTTTAAAGAAAAATATTCAGATGATGAAATAATTAAAGTTTCTGACAGTTTTTAATTAAAGTATATAATATTAAAATTGAAAAAATACGTACGCCTTAAGGTAGCTCTTTTTCTGTTAAAAATATTCTCTGTTTAATGTATTGTCTTGATTATTCTTCTATCGTAATATTGGTAATTCATGTTCAAGGTATATTAACAATAAATATATCTTCATCCCAGTCTTTTTTATAATATTTTTGCATTTTATTTTTTACAATTTAGTTATCTTATTTTCTTAAAATAAAGTGATCTCTAAGCACACTAAGCACTTTAAAAATTTATACAGGGTGAGTCACCATAGACGCGAAGGTGGATGACTCCAAAACGGTGCATTTGATGTAAATAAAAAGAGTACTTTTTTGTGTATATTCAAAAAAGCGATAATTTAAATTAGTTCCACTTATACAGATTGTCCTGAAAACAAGATGTATCAAAGTTATATTTTTCTAAATGGAATACCCCGTATGTTTTTATATATTTATAAACCTCTTGCGAGCTGATGCATCATAATTGAGATCTATTATGTTTAATAAAGGATCTACATCCACCTGAAAATCACATTTTTTTACTTTAGCTGGTTGTAGCATCCAAACCATTGAAAATCAATAAAAATAGTTTACATATCCCTATACTATCTTTTCAAGTTCTATGCTATGGCATTAAAAAATAATAAATACAGAGTGATCAAAAATTTTTCATGTTTCATATGTTCATCAACGATGATTTCAACATAAATTTTCAGTGAATGTGTGGGTGATTGTTTTATTGAACCTTACATTTTTCCAAATGAATTCAGTTAAGCTATTTATACGCGGCTTTTGAAAGAAGTATTAAATGCATTTTTGGAAAATGTTCCATCAAATATTACACAACACAGGTGGTTTTAACACGATGGAGTATCTGTTTATTTCCATGCAAGGGATAGATATTTCTTATACAGACATTTTAGAGGCAAAGGATTGATCGGGGTGGACCCTAATTTTGGCCTCCAAGGTCACCCGACTTAAATTATATCGACTTTTTATCTGGAGCTACATGAATCCTTAGTTTACGAAACCACCGTAGAAAATATGGAAGTTCTAATAGCGAAAATTTAAGCTATGGCAGAAAGTACTCAGTCTAACCCCAGTTATTCTCACAGTCAGGTTTTTCGATGAGAAAACTTTTGTAATTTTGTTATTATTGTAATACATTTGTTTGAAATTAATTTTGATAGCTTTTTCACATTTTCGCTGTGATTTTTATTTTTATTAAATTGCAGTGACTGATCTCAAAATTAAGCCCATAAATAAAATGTATCTTTTTCAACTATTTAGGTAAGCTTATTCATTATTTGAAATCGAACTAATAATATGGATTAAAGCAAATACTTGTTTAGCAAAACGCCGACGGACCAGTTAAAGTAAACATAATTTTTAAATTAAGTATTTGCAGACTTTTATTTAGAAGCAAATCTCTCCACTGCCGTTCATTTTAACAGCATAAAAAGTTGTTACTTTTTTATCTCAAAATGAACAAAGAATTTAAAACAAAAATTTATGCCAAAGTGTATATTGGTCACCAAATTTGAGAATAATATTTAGGAATTCTTGATTTATAGCAAATTTTTTATTTTCATTTTAAACACCCTGTACCTTACTAACTACGCCCTTTGAGTGTTTATATTCCTATATCAAAAATTATTAATTAACGAGAGCTCTCTAGGGTAAAGCGTTGTCGATCGAATATAGAAACTCTTGTCTCAAATGTCTTATATTATTATACTATTTTAAAAACGTGTCGATATTAGGAAAGTCTAGGTAATACGTGAGAACTAAAATCAATTTGAAGAGATTTTACAAACGACATCCTATGCGAGCCCTTAAATTAGTGAATTTATTCGTAGCAATTTGGCATTACTCTCACATGAGAAAATATGGCCATATATTTTACGAGACAAAATATTACATAACTTTCTATGTGATAAACAGGCCTCATTCCGACAAGATATTCTTTGGTCAATTGTTGCCGTAAAATATTACCAGATCAATTAAGACGCAATGTTAAGGATGCGATAATTTATAAAAATTATCACAAACTAATTTATATTATATGAATTAATAACATCCTTTCGATACTAAATATGACATTTCTTCTTATCAGTTTTCTTGTTAATCCTTATCAGTAAGTGAGCTGAGGTCATCAAGATCAAAAGGTTACTTTTCGTGTAGGGGAGACCAAAGGAAAACATTTTATAAAAATACAATATAATTGCGTTTTAATAAATCGTTTAGATAAATTTAATTTCAATTATAAAAACATGAAATCATAGACAAGAACAGAAATCTTAGGACATGCTTGTAATTAACTGAAGTTCTCATTTAATCTTAATGGATATTCTTTATACCTTGAGATTTAAAAAAATTGAGTTGTTTGTTTGTTTTATATCAGTTGTTTTTTTATTTTCTAATATACTTTTTCAAATGTATGATACTTGTCTTATTTCGTTCTTATCAAATATTGTATGGTTTCCTCTTGAGTAAATCTAAAATTTTGTTACATTTTCTATTATATTTTGGTTTATACTATTCTTACCAAAATTTAACTCTACTTATTGTAATGTTTTTTATTACGTTTACCACTAAGTAGTCCTTGTTTTTCCCAAAAATTAAATGCGATAGAGAGCATTTGTGTAAGAAAGGGAAGTCATATTTAACTAAAATACATTTTACTTCACTTATTTGGGTTGATTTGGACGATTAGAACACGTTCTCATAGACATGAAATGTTTGTTGTGTAACAGATCTTTAAATTAAATATGATGTGAAAATGATTTATTTGAGTAATTGCCTTCTAAATTAAAATTTTTTGAGAAAAACTACTTAATAATCTTAAATCAGGAATTAAGATTTAGACTAAGCGGATGAAACATTCAATATAAATCCAACTTTATTTGTTCTTGAACTGCAACAGTGTGCAATAATATAATAATACAATAATTTGTTGAAAATTGTGGTTAATCTTTTTTAAAATCATTAATGATTAATGATCTACCCTCAGAAAACCATAAAATACGTATTTCCAACCCTCTAAAACAAATCTAAACTACCTGATGTCGGTTTCTACATAATTTATAGTTTTAGTTTCTTAAATAAATATCAAGGATTTTTAATGTATTTTATAAAATTATTAGTGAGGATCCCTTGTATTATGTTAATTTTCTAAAAATTAATTAAAAAAAGTAGATGCTATAAAAACAAATAAAAACGGCTGGTGATAAGTTGGTCCACGAGTAAAATAAATACGTTATCTATACATAAGTTGGGCCACGTATACTAATCCTGTTACCTGCGCTAAGCTGGGATTTCTTAACTCGTACTAAATTCATTGTTAGCTAAATGAACAATTTTGATGAAAATTCCAGAGTGTAATTTGTTTTATTCGCAAGTAACCTTTGAATATACAGGGTGAACCATCTACAAGTAATGTTACCGACGATTTTTTTTAAATAGAACATCCTATTTTTTTATTTTTTTGTTTAGCTAAACTTTATTTTGCCCAATGTTTTCACTGTAAAAAATATGTAAATAAAACAAAAAGAATAGAAATAATACTTTATTTTGCTTAGTAGTCACCTAATACAAAAGTATTTAATCTAAGACGTTATATTTTTAAAAGATACACATTTTACATAATTATTTTTGATGGCTTTTCCATTAGTGATTCAACTGCTTTTCTTTTGGCAGAATTATTCACAGCTTGCCGGCTAATAGTTTCATCAGGAACATGATTATGGTTAAGAAAACTTTCTACAATAACATTTTCGTTATTTGTCTGAGTATAAATTTTAGCACTACATGTTCTTTTAGTGCACTTCCAACGAATTTTATTATCTTTTGAAACATGAGCTTTTGAAAATTTATAATTTTCGTACACTAAAAGTGGAAACCCCTTTTCACTTAAAATTCGATGAGCCTCCATGGAAACAAATAAATTGCGATTTTATCAAAAAAATTTCAAATTAGAAAAGTTAACACGTCAAGTGAAAATAAACAACTGAATTATAAAAACAATTATCTTTCTTAATCTCTTTTCGAAAGCAATAAGGATTATCGCAGGTATCGTGGCCCAACTTACTGCTGTCCATAAAAACAGCTGTTAAAACATTTTTTAAATATTATGAAAATTTTTATAATAAAACTCTAATAAAAGGTTTATATATGAGAAAAGATAAAAAATATAACTGATTAAAATTTAAATTAGTTTGACTAGTTAATTTATTATTATGAAAATAATTCAGGATTTGTATGTCTTTTAAAATTTATTGGATTCTAAACATATCTGTGTTACTAGTGGAAACTTTCTGGAAAAAATGTTGTTTATTAAATTAGCAGTGTCAGACAATCTTCTTTATTTCGTTACATTAATAATGAGATAAACTCTATAACTCTATACCCTATGTTGAGTTTTAAAACAACCTGTATGATTTATTTTATTACACAGGGAAAATTGTATTGTTTGAAATTACAATATTAATTTGATTGGAATTAATTTTGTCTAATTTAGACTAATGCGTAACAAATCATTTTAATTGTTACAACTGTTATATTTATTTTGGTAAAAATAGCTGACTTTAATAAATAATTGCTTTAGTAAACTAAAACAGAAGCTGTTATCTAAATGATTGCAATTTATTTTTTTTAAATATTTATTTGACTTAAAAAATATTTTATTTAAAACAAAAAAAAACTTTTTTGTTAAGTAAAGTATTTTATTTATTTATTTAAATCAATAATTTCAATAAACAGTTTATTAGAATCAATTAATATATATATATACATATATACGTATATCTATCCTACCTATCGAAATAACATGTCCAATAATGCTTAGTTGATTCAATGAATCTTTTCTAGAGTTGCCATGAGGCACAAGACGCTTCATTTCATCTAAATGACATTTTCTCCTGAATTTTGAGGTGAAATAGGCTCAAGATCAGACGAATGATGTAGCCATGAAATGTAATTTCATAATTGCGCTTTTTTGATCCTGTGTAGGCTTAATTTGGAAACGGGCCACCGTGTATATTTTTGATGTGTTATATAAAATAAGGGTAATCAAAGAAAATTTATTTGGATTTGAAGCATATTAGTAAAATGATTTGCTTCTTCTCAAACAAATAAAAAAGTTATACAATTGAAACAGGTGGAAATAAATTTAGTGAAAATTTCTGAATATAAATTAACGATCAACAAGTTTTCAAAATAAATTTTAGTCCACCCTATCTAAACTGTAAGTTATATTATTGATTTTTCTTAGAAGACAATACCTGTTTCTAGAAATTTGTTGTCGACATTGATTCAATAGATTTTTAGTATTTCTTTTTTGAATTTTTCTAGGCAAATGTTTCCCCAAATGAAGTTTCGCGTTTCAGGATTAGACCTGAAGGCGAAATACATCTTGCTGTTGGACATTGTGGCTGCCGATGACTACCGATACAAGTTTCACAACAGGTGATTATTTACAAAATAACGTCATTTACTGACATGTCAACATTGTTTCAGGCGCATGTTTCCTGCTTACAAAGTTCGCGTTTCGGGACTAGACAAAAAATCCAAATATATCCTTCTAATGGACATCGTCGCTGCTGATGATTGTAGATATAAATTCCATAACAGGTTAGAAAATTGAACAATATAAAAATCCGTATTTTGTTGTTGGAATTTTCGCATTTCACCGAGTCCGTATATCCAACATACAACCATAAAAATCAAAGCGAGGAAATTCAACAATCTTTTGTACAATCTAAACTCAGCAGCTTAAGTAAAATATAACTCTGATTGTTTATTTATCCGATTCGATTTATTTTTGTTTACCTCAATATTCATAAAACCCCATAGTAAGTAGTTGTAATAAAAAAAGCGTTATTTTTGATACATAAGGTAGAACTTGTTTTGGTACCTCT
This sequence comes from Hermaeophaga mercurialis, assembly GCA_951812935.1. Lineage (NCBI taxonomy): Eukaryota > Metazoa > Arthropoda > Insecta > Coleoptera > Chrysomelidae > Hermaeophaga > Hermaeophaga mercurialis. The sequence continues at coordinate 32,116,259 of OX638364.1, forward strand.
TTGCAACGGAACACCCAATAAGTTTCAATCTTCATATTATATTTACCGTAATTGTGAGTGACTCTTGATATTTTAGTTTTATGAATTTTTGCCAATCATTATACCAAATATTAAACATGTTAGATTATTTCTATCAGGAGTTATAGGATATGAAGTTCGATGTTAGGTAAGTCACCTTCTTCAATTTGGGATACTCCTGAAATTATACTTTCTTATGATATTTTCAGACACCCCAATGTACCTGAACATTTTTAAATAAAAATTATTATAATAATATGACCATATACTGACATATTTTAGTTTATTAATCCCATTTAATTAAATTAAGCAAGACTGTAGGACAAAATTTTTGTTATCTAGTTAACTTTGAGCCAAAATAGTTCCCAGTTTAGCAAAATGGCAAGGTACAGATCCCTGCTTGCAAGGTATGAAGCAAAACACAGTTAAAATAATCAAATTTTAGTTCTTTTTATTAAATTTATTTATTGAAAATTTGAATTGCTTATGTAAAATATAATTATATTTAAATTCGAAAGATACAAGGTATTAAAAACATAAAAAATATGCTCATACGTTACTACTACTACTACTAAAGAATTTTACAGTTTGTTTTTTCTGATAATAATTATAATTACAAATAGTAGTGAAATCAAAGCAAAGAAATTGAGGTCGGATATTTTTTTTCCTTTCGTGTTCTCGGAGTTTTTGTGAATCATTAGATTTATTTGTCTTCGTTAAATAATTATTTGGTTGTATATTTTGATACCGACTTGTGGATTACGAAAAATATTACATCCGGGGTGTGTTTTTCCCAAAAACGGCCCTTATTGTGTGATAAAAAAAAGCACGAAGCATGCGTTTGATTTCAGTAGAATTTTGAAGAAATAACAACATTAGGTATCAGTTAAGCAATTTAGATATGTATCCTCTTGTTTATTCCAAGAAAAAAATTGTAAATCGTTTAAAGGCAAACTGAACATTTACACACAAATTTTAGTTTTGTTCGTCTAAGTATGCGGTGAAAATTTACGCAATTATCTTCCGATTTAAAAATATTTGTTTGCATTTTTTGTTATGAAAACCGTCAAACATTTTGTTTCATTGCGTATAATATTGTTATTTCTTCAATTGAAAACATTCAATTCCATTTTGATCTCGTAGTTTAGAATAAATGTTTTGCATGTTGCGGTTGAAAAATGTCAATGGTTATTTTAATAAAACAATACTGACGGTAATTTAAATACAATGACATCAAATTATCCAACACTGTAAATATAAAATCATTAGCAATATAACAAATATTTATCTATTTCTACTTAAAAAAACTAAAATTTCAGTTAGATACCAATATTTCACTTATTAAGACCATCTCTTCAGTTTATACTTATAAGATAACTAAAAGTTACAAAATTTAATAATACTCAAAAGATTGGCGAAAGTTGAAATCAAAAGAACCAAAATATTTTTTTATTGTCACAGATAAGACCTTTCCTGACCGTCAACTTGAGTTTTTAGTATGGATATTCTGTTAAATGTGAGAGATCCACTGGAACTTTTAGAAGGCAATAACTTAATTAAAATGTAATTATAAAATTGATTAAAATTTACTTATTTACTTAAATAAATAATTACATCATAATAAATATACACAAAAAAATATGAATTTCAAGTTATGAAACTAAAGTTACTTATACCTTGCCAGAGAAATTTGAACATTTAATTCATTGAAATAAGGTGTTTATGTTAATTAATTGTTTCGTTCTAATTTTTTGTTATTTCTCAAATGTTAATTTCATTAAATATATGTAAAATAATTTAAAAAATGAATTTCAGTTATTTAAGTCATAAACTCTTTGAATAATAATTTTTTTGTTAGATATATATTTAGAAACTTTTTTCAATTTCGAAAAGTTTTTTTTGGTATATTTATTATATACTCGTATGAATGTATTAAAAACTTGTCATTGCTTTTTAACTTTTCTATTTCTAACACACTCAACACACGAAGAAATTCAAACAAAAGACCAATTAAAAGAAATTGAAAATAAATATTTACATACCGGTTATCCCAATATAAATTTACACAATTTAATAGCTTAAAACATTTAAAAGTTTTAAGGTAAAAACATGCCCTTTTCACTAAAATATTTTAGTTTTATTTCAGTTATACCAAAATAGTGTATTACTTATTAAGGGTTATTTTTTTTAAACGTAATTAACACTATCTCTACAATGTCTGAGATTCAACAACATTTCAAAAATGTCTAGTTTGTAAACGTTCTGACAGAAAAAACGGATGCTATTTACGAAAGATATAGTTAATCATTATCTATTAGTATCACCATTTTAGGAGAGTCAGGGTAAAGCTTGTGGCAAAACTAAAAAAATATCTGTGCAAATCTCTCGTTTTTCTTTTAACATTTTAAAAAGTTACACTTAAGTCTTTAAAATGGATAAATATTTATATCACAACAGATTGAGTTTATAAGAAGAAAAAATAAATTTTTTATCGAAAAATGTAATTTTTGATTGTAGTTTTAGAACTCCATAAAATTTCACGTTTTGTTTGACCTGCTTAATTATATTGTAAATTTTCTATGAAATTTTGCAGTAAATTCAAAACTTAAACATTAATCTAGTAGGCAATATTTATGTATATATCTGCTCAATAAGTATCTCATATTTTCTTTGTGTTATATTTCGACGATTATAGTGAATAAATATTAGTAGAGGCTACTTCGAATAGCTAATATTCGTTTTTACTTAGTGGTATTTTTTTTTATTATTTTTTTATTTCTTAGTATTGATATAAAGATTATTGTTAAAGTTTTAAACTTACGAAATGAAGAAGAAAATTAACTTAAACATTAAGCAGGTCAAATCAAGTGTGAAATTGTTTTAGTCTTCTGGAGATTAACAAGCAAAACTATAAATAAAAAATGACAAAAATGTCAAAGACAAAATAAAAGTTTACTTCTCTTGTGAACTTAAGCCCTAAGGACACTGTATGACGGTTTATTCCCAATTCGCCATGTGCCAACCCGCCACGAGAACCTATATTGTTCGTCACGCAACGATATAACATATTTTAAGATGTCCCAACAATTTAATGAAAAAATACATAGTCAATTTCAGTTTGTCATATTTCTTTTTAATTAAGTTTAACAATATATTTAACTTTAATTAAACAATCTCTTACACTAATGTGATATTTAACAAATTGATCCAGTATGCTATTAATACAAACATCACAACATATGTTGATATCTATTTTTGGATCTTTTTCACGGCATCACATTTAAGTCAATATTACGATTATATTTTCTAAGAGGAAAATTTAGACGATTATACCAACCTTCCAAAAAAATTGTAGTGCGGTGTCTTTCTTTATAACAAATCCACATTTTAAAAGATTTCAATAGTTTATTATTCGTTTCCTTCTAAGAAATCTAGAATATTTCAATAAAAGTATTTTATTTTCGAATTGACGAATTTAATAATTGTTCTAAAAAGTATAAATCATTTTGAAATAAAATAGTTCTTTCCGGAAAAGATATATAAAAAGTATTTTAAAGAGTAGGTTAAAAAGGTGTCATACAGATGTCAGAGACTTTTTAAACGACTAGCAAACATTAGTTTTATGATTGTAAAAAAAGCTCTCGCTTAAAACTGTCACTCCGTTATAATTTCCAAAAAATAGATTAATCTAGGGCTATTTTTCCATATCGAGAATCAATCCTAGGAACTAATTACAAAGGCATACAAACAACCTAGGAGGGTGGTATGGCCAGTTGGTACTGTTTTATATAGGGATTAAGATCAGTGTGGCGACGGTGACACTAAAATAGTTAAAATTCCTTCTCGTAACAGGATGGGACATGACGAGTATATTTTGAGCTTGTCCGTCCACATTTAAACCATATTTCCTGAGGAGCACACAAATCATAAACACTATTGTAAATAATAGAAAACGTTGACTATTTAATTACAATTTTTTTTTAAATCAGCAGCCACGAATACCGTATTTACATTTCGTCATAGCAACAGACTGTACTTTCTCGACAATTACAAAATGTGAATTTTATTCAATACATTTTTCTTGTTACTATTCGATAAAAGGTGACATACCTTTCACTTTATAAATACTTCAATTTTTGCAACAGATTTTCAAGTTATATTATCCGTATTTTGTATTTTGCAGAGTAAGCATTCTCAAATTCTACTCCTGATTTACCTGTGTCATTCGTGTTTTAAGTTTAAACTTTACAAATTTTAAAATATATACATTTACAAAAGATATCTTAATTATAAGGGTATGTCCAACAGTCTCAAGGCCAGCTATTGAGTAATTCGGAGAGAGATGACTCGCCTTTTGATTTTTGTTTATAACAGCAACATAAATAAGCACAGGGCTGTCAAAATGGAAACCAAATATTGTCTAAATAATTATATATTTACTATTTGGATATAAAACAAAAATGTTAATTGAAAAATCTACCAAAAAGTCATCTCACGCCACATATAAGGATAAGATGATCCTTACGCTTTGGGTTTGATAATTCTGAAATTAACAGAGAAAATTGAGAGTAATTTCTTGTTCTGGAGAGAACTTTGCCACAACAGTCACACAAGGCCATATATTTAGAGCAATTTTCAGTCGTCAGTTTTAGTTGTTGAGACATAAAGCTTCCCAAACGCAGAACATTTATCATCACTACTGTTCTCATTGATTTCATTACTTATTTACTTATATGATCATATTTAACAGTGTGGGTAACGGAGTTATCCGATAATGAGACTACTTCGACTATTTTTCTTGATCGTGATAGTTTTTTTCTTGTATTTTCGGATTAAGCTTGCATTGTATATTTTCTGTTTTCCTTATTTACAATTCTGCTTTTATTATTTGTTTAAATTCTATCCATTAGAAGTTCGTGTGCTTAAAACCGAATTTCTTTGAGGAAAAAAACGGAGCTAGTAATATCCAGTCTTGCCATTTTCTTTATTAAAGCGGTGTTTTATTTCTGTTATTTCGGCTAATCTGAAAGCCAACTTTCTTGCAGTATGCTTAGTTGATGTAAAGCCAGCTTTTTGCAGTTTTATCATCTAAACCTTGATTTTTGCATCAGTTTCATTTTCGAGAGACCCGCATTTCTTGAAATCACTTCGTCGAATTCTCCTACGTAAAGTAGGTTGGGAGATATCAATGTATCTGGCAGCTTCATTTACTTCGATTTTATTATTTAAAACGGCAGCACTTGTTCTTCAGTCCATTGACCTCTATTACATTTTAACTATTTTTTTAGATTTGTAGACATTTCTGAAAGTAAAATAATTCAATCAGAAAACTATGTCCATCTTTCCAGTCATGATTCCGAACCTTCAAGGTTAGACGACTCACTCATTTTTACAACGATAGGAAAATTTACTAACAGCGGCAATCGTGTACAATTAATATATTAGTGATATACAGCGTGGTCAGTAACCTAATCTACATAAAAATCAATGAATTTTTAGGACACATTTTTTCCATGCAACTTTTCACAAAACAATTCAAAAATCAACAAGAAAATGACAACGTGCCGATCACTAATAAAAGTTTACTCAAACAGGTACTGTTACCTATATTTTTAATTTTATCGAAGTGGGTCGCCTTTCCCGATAAGTCATCTCTCCAGCAACTCCTCTTTTTATTTTTACTAGGTATAAGAAGAGTGAGAATGTTATTTTTAAATAAAAAAGAAATATTATTCGTTTTTATATTGTACAATTTTGTAAAGTGGAAAAATACTCAACACTAAAAATCAAAATGACAGTTCTAATAGATGAAGGCTACATAGATCTATTTTCTTTGATATGTTGCTATAGGTTATATTAAACTTATTTACATTCTTTTTCTATTAGTAAAAAACTGAAAAATATGTTTATTAGTAAAATAATGGGTTATTTCTATAAAACATATTACATGATATAATGTACTGTAATGTCTTGGAACATGTAAAGTAATATAAAAAATTATAAAAGGTTAATAGTTGTATCAGTCATTTAACTTTTTCCAAAAAATAATAGTAGAAATCCTACAAAAAAACAATTAAATACTATTTTAGCTTTTGGAAGTTCATTAAAAACCATTTTTTATTTAAATGTATTCTCAGATAATTCTTATACTTTTACTCAGTGCATGATAGTTTGCCTTGAAACAATCTGTCGAAAGCGACGAAGTACTTTCAGTTCGAATTGTCAAGATTTTTTCTACGATCACATTATTTCAAGAACCAGAGATATTTCAGTAAATAATGAATATTCGGTTTACATTAAAATACAACTGTCGCCATTTTTACAATGTAACTAAACTTTTATCATATAGATGGCACTACTAAATTTCGCCATTTTTATGTCCATGCTATAAAAATTACTTTTTATTAATTAACATACATATAAGATGGTTTATGATATGATTGCTAAATATATACTTACATTGTGAAAATATGGAAAAAATTAAGTTATTTCACTAAATACCATTCATTTTCCTTTAGATTTGTTTAATTTCCTCATTGACGATTTACTGAAGTATATCTGTTTCTTAAAATAATGTGATCGTAGAAAAAATCTTGTGTACAATTCGAGCGTAAAGCACTTTCTGTCTCAAAGCGACAAAGTACCACTTTCCGCTCTTAATACATAAATAGCAGTTATTAGCGTATTGAATACTACCTACTAAAAGGGTTCATATCTTAATTGTAGTGAATAATAGAAATTTAGGTTTAGGATATTCTTCAGATTTGAAAGCAAAAAAGATTTTTTTAATATTTAAGAAACCGTTTGCTTTTTCCTTATCGTACGTTTTGATATTATATCCGACTTAAAATGAAGGAACCCGATCACAGTTTTTTGTCTTCTGTCTAGTGGGTTCTCATGAAAAATTTAATTTAACGATATACTTAATATAAAATGAAAACATTTCTATCAAATATTTTATAAAAAAATGTTGCAATAATATTATTTACCTAATACAAAATACACACAATTCTTCTTTTAAAGCCTTAACCTATCTTTCTATATCCTCTCTTTATAAGGTGTTTAACATTTTACTTTTATATTTTAAAATTGAAGAATATAATATTGGGAACGAGAACCCTTGGTTTGGATGTTTTTTATTGTTTTCAATGACGTTAATATTTCGTGTGCTCATTTAGCAATATTATGAACTACTCTTCAAAATGATTAATATAGTTCGATTTTGTTTAATTTGAAAACATTCTTTAGCCTAATGTTGTGTGTTACTAAATCGATAAAAAATGTATTTGTTTTATATATTAAAGAGTTGATTTAACATTTCAGTCGATGGATGGTAGCTGGAAAGGCGGATCCGGAAATGCCAAAAAGGATGTATATTCATCCAGATAGTCCGTCGACGGTGTGAACAGTGGATGCAAAAAGTAGTGTCATTTCATAAGTTAAAGTTAACCAACAACATCTCGGATAAGCACGGATTCGTAAGTTTTGATTTATTACTAAGTTACACACATATTTATTCCTGGTCTTTGGTATAAAAATAACGTGTGTAAATAAGTTAGTTCATTCATAGATAAGACATGTAATTAGTAAAATAATTTTATATGGATCAACATATTTATAAGATTGTGGCAAGTAGTAGTCTAATTTATTAAATTCTTGTAAACATAGACTATCTGAACTATTATAATAAACTGTTTTTGGTCACTTTTAACGAGTAAAATAACGTTATACAAAAACCGGCCCTAAATTGATGTTTATCATTTTTAAAACCACTCGTTCCCGAGAATGTGTTTCATTCTATCCTCAATAGCCAGTGCCGAAGGTAATAAAAAGACTTATCACCTAATTTTTATGCCGACCCTCATCTTCAATCAGCGAATCTAAAAATTACAATTTCAATTTAGTTTCCTCAAGTAGCTTTGCTGCAGTAAAATATCCGGTAAACCGGTAATAATAATAAGATTATGGACTGGCTTCACACAATTTTATGAGATCCCTGTAAAATAAATTGTTATCTTTTTCGAAATCAATAAAGACGGCGCAATTAGTAAGGTATTTTGGTTTTAGGAGCTTAATGTACGGTTTAATTACCTAGGACCACCGGTGGTGGTGATAAAAAGAACATTTTGTGACAGAAAATTTTAAATTAGATGCATAGTCCAACTAGTTTGTCATAATGTGACTAAAATTGGATATTGCCCGAGACATTCTTACCGACCAGTCTACAGCTTGTGCAATAGTATTTTGTCGATTAGCTTAAAGTCGCATAATGTGTTTTCAATCTTTTAATACAAAAATGTTTAATTCTTCCTACAATATCCTTTAATATCTATAAAAAAGCAGTGTGAAGATTAATTCTGCCCACAAAAATATCAGTTTAAATACATCACTTGGTACTGATATGATTAGCTTACAACTTTAGCTGAACTAATTTGAGGAGCTAGGGTAATTAAATCGAGTTTTTTTAAATTCACCATATCAAAAGAGCATCATCTTAATTAAGAATATCTCAACTTAGCTAATATCCGTCTGGATATAAAAGCCATGCACAATAGTTTGCAAATAGTTTATATATTTTATTTACTTATTTTAGCTTTTGTGGTTGTGTTAATTTTACTGCCCAAAATTATAATTATGACATACTAATTAAATAAAGTATTTGTTACTAATAGTAGGATATAAAAATTAAATAAACATTCGTTAAAGTTCATTATTAATTCAGTTCATAAAAAGGCAGAAATAAAAATTTCGTATCATTCATAATTAGTCTAATGTTAATATCCTTGGCTTGGTAATAATTGTATTGTATAATCCCTATGTTCAAAAAAAAACATGTTATATCCTATTTTAAATATAAAATGTCAAAATTAGCTATATACAGGGTTCTCCCGAGAAGACGGACAATTTTTTTCGAAAGTGTCATCTCTCGATGAAAATTTTTCGTTCCTTTCTATTTTTTCGAAATTTATTAAGCAATTAATTTTATACTTATTTCATATTTTCAGCCGCTTATGGTAACCTACAAACAGAATTTCTAACACTTAAAAAGTTAATTATTATAACATTCCTGATACATAATACCTTTGTAATTAGGATTTTATAAACAATGACTTAAGAAACTTTCTGTTATATTATATACATACTACAGATTAAAAAAAGTATGAGACATTAATATTATATACAGTGCGGTCATAAAGTGTGGAAACGGTCCATTATTTCACGAGTTAACTATTTTCAAGGTAAAGGTCGATTTTTATTATTGTTTTTTAATTTTTTTTACAAAAAAAATAATTTTTACTGCCACTACCTTATCAGATGTGACGTCATTTTTTTAATTGGAAACGGTATATTTTGATATCAAAAATTAATATTTGGAGTTTTTCGAAAATATGCAAGAATTGTGTAATAGAAATAGTGGATTTGAATATAATATCTTGTTTTCCGACGAAGCCACTTTTTGTTTAACCGGTACCGTGAACAGACAAAATTATTTTTGGGCAACAGAAAATCCCAATTGAACAATGGAAGCTTATACCCAATATCCCCAAAAAGTAACTGGCTGGAATTGTTAGGAATACCATTGTACAGGACCATATTTTTTTGACGGAACTGTGACGGATGAAAGGTATTTAGAGACGTTGCAAACCTATGTAGTTCCATTTTTAACTGCAACTTTTCCAGATAATAATAATCCTGGTCAAATAGATCTCACCATTTGGTTCCATCAGAATAGAGCAAGTTCACGTTATGCTGTAACGGTTAGAAATTTTTTGAATCAAACTTTTAACAATCTATAATGAGTTACTTGAAAAGTAAAGTATATGTAAACCGACCTACCAATTTGGGAGACCTCAAAGAGAGAATTCGTACTGAAATTAATCAAATTACACCAGTGACGTTGTCGAACGTAACCCAAGAATTCATGGGACGACTTGGGTACTATCAATTAACCCAAGGCGCATCTGGAGGGGGAAGTCCCCAAGATTGTTTCCCGCTCTAGTCAGTTGCCATTATGCTCTGGTCTAGAGAGCAGCGGGCGTTCGCCGTCGAGAGCTTCTTTTCTAATGGTCGCTCACTTGTTGCTACGCAACGTGCCTTCCGCGCTCGCTTTGAAATTCCTGCTCACTGACTCGTTCCTGACCGTAATTCGATTCTGTCGTGGGTTCACTCATTTGAGGAGTGTGGAAGTGTCGCTAAACCCAGAAATGGACATAAACGGACCACCAGAAAATGTCGAATGAGTGAGGCAGTAAATTCTGCGATCGGCTCGCAAACATGCAGCTGCTATGGGAATTTCTGACACCATTGTTCGACGAATTCTCCATGAAGACCTTCGATTTCATCCCTATAAATTGGCTGTTGTGCAAGAATTAACTGAACGCGATTTTGTTGTCCGTCAAAATGCATGTGAAGTACTGCTTGACAACCTGTCTCAAGACGCGATCGTTTTTTTCAGTGACGAGGCTCACTTTCACATTTCCGGCTGCATTATTTATGGGGTTATTTGAAATCCCCTGGTTTATGTCGACCTCAAGAACAACATTCGCGACGCCATTGCCAACATACCGATTGATATGCTGCGAAGAGTGGAGACGAACTTCAGAAATCGACTTAATCAATATATGCACAATGGGGGTCGCCATTTAACCGATGTCATTTTCAAGAGTGTATGAAAAAAAACTTGGGATATTGTATTCTCAAATAAAAAATAATTAAAACAATAACTGAAGTACTTTTGTTTTTATTGACCTTTCAAATAAGTAAGTTTCTCTGGCGCACCCTGTATATTCTTATTGGTTTAAATTTCGTATCTGTTTTTAACACGAGAAAACCAAAATAAGACGCGAGAAATGCAAATACTTTTCCCGTCTTGTCTCATCCTGCGATATCACGTTTGTTTTAGAGAATTAAGGCGACCCAAGATGGTAAATAATTCTCAATGACCTATTATGGCCTCTAAAAAGGAAAAACTAATTTAAACATTAAAGCCAAATTTCGCTAAAGACCTAACTAATGTGAAGGTAATGCTGTAAATTTCATAATTCACGACTGATCCAATAAAAACCTTCTTTCTTCTAAATCCTCCCTGATAATTTCTAATGGACTCACATCCACACATAAACATGCTCCGGCTCTCCTGAGTTGGGTGCACGCCCTTAGGCGGGGCGAGTTCATCTTTGAATAAGACATGTTCCACAACATATTTTATGCATTTAGCACGAACCTACAGGAAGAAAAAAAATGATGTGGCGTTCGGCCAGAATTTTAAATTAGTTAGTTTCTGAGTCTTCTCTTAGCTTCTCTTTCCTGTTTTTGTTTAAAATTTAATTCGGTTGTCGTCAGAAAGGTTTATATGTTTATTTTAATATATTCGGCTCCCTCCAATTACAACTGGTAACGTAAAGTAATAAAACGGGTTCACTATAGGTAAAAATTAACGTCAGTTTTATATAAATTAAACAACAAATAATTGTGTTATTGGCCTAGTAATTAGCTCTACGTTATGTTTTCAAGTAATATTAACTTGTATCGCATGTATTGCTCCTGGATTAATTTCTTTATATACATATTTATTGTAATGATTAGGGCAAAAATTGAGAAAAATTATTTTTTTTTTAAATAAAGAACTAATATCCTCGTTTTAAATATAAAAACACGATTTAAAAAATAATGACTGGTTCGTAAAGCATTGTTATTCTCATCGCATGTTCGAAAAATATCTCCTAGGTATATAAACATTTAAAACTCCGTATAAGCGTCGCCTTATAAGGGCTATTTTTCTACGTGAACCGCGGTACTTGCGTAACACCCTTTAGACTCGAGGAATAATCGCAGATTCAAGGAAAATCCGCCCTTAAGTGACGTGCATAGACGGTAACTTTTGTGTTTTCGCCTTGATAATTCCATAGTGTTAATACAACTACGAAATGGCCACTAAATGCTTCTAAGGTGTCCGGGTTATTTCGGTTTGTCACGCGATTCGGGTATATGGGATCCCTCGCCTAAACATGCAGGTCCGTTTCAACAACTAAAAGGATTTTATTTAAGACAAATTCACTATAAAGTAATCAAATAGATCATTCAGTGTATGAATGCATACAATAAATATTAGGGATAATAATATAATTTCTCCTTAATATCATAGGATAAATAACTCCAGACTTAACCTCAAACTAGTTTGTTTACAGATCATGTGTTTCGTTCCATCTCACTTCGACCTGTACCAATTGTAGCAGTGTGCTCGTTAGAATAATATTTTCTTTTAGCTAAACTCCACAATCTGTTGCTATTTCTCTTTTTTTTCTTTTATCTCTCTCCTGTTCTGTTTATCAATTGTACTTGTTTTCAAAAAGTTGAAGAATTGGTTTGATTAAATTACCTACATTACTATGCGGTACACAGCTCTATTATAGAGTCAAATTAAAAAAACTAAGGAGTATAGCTTTTTTCTAATAACAATTTTCTGTGTCAAAAATAAGGTTAATTTACTCGTCAATCAAATTTATAGTTTTGCAATTAGCTCATGTCGGACTAATAACTTTTGACATATGATGTTGGTATATTGGTTTTAGAGGTTTCTAAGAAATCAATATTAAAAGAATTTTCCATTTGACGTAGTTTTTTGGCGGACACTGTATGATAACTCAAATTTATGACCGTCTTAAATCTGAAACCACCCCTGTTTTTCTAAGGGAGTTGAGGGGGTTACATCGGATGTTATATTTTATTTACCCTCTTAGCCACAGCGGCCTCGATATCGATGGAATATAGTGGTAGTTTTTCGCCGACTCACGAAATTTTTCCAACCGTCAAGATGATTGAGAATGCCGTTAGGTTGGAAGGAAAATTATGACATGCAATGTTTTCTTCTTGTAAGTATAATATTGGCATTTATTAAAAAAAAATTCCGCACGCTTCCAGGAAGATAGTCAAAATGTAGGATAATTTTTTTCTAGAAGATTATACTAAAGTTATAGCAAACGAAGTGGCAAAATATATTAATTATTAGCAATTAATATTAATCAAGATTACCGATTATAGCACAAGTCTATTTTTAATATCTGACTCAACTATTCAACTAAGAAATTTCACGAATTAATGAAAGGAAAAGAGAAACGATAGAATTTAATTTAATTCTCGCGTAAATTAAATTGTTTTAGTAGGAAAATCTGGAAGAAATTAAATTAATAGAGCTGAAATTAGCAATTACCAACATAAAAAAACTAAGGAAAACTCCTGCAACAAACAACCTCCCAAAAATGGTAAGACTCTTAGAGGAAAATAGAAAAAATACTTAGCCAAAATCACTAAAAAATAATACAGGGTGATGAACTTATACTCCGAAGTTTGATATCTCTGTATATTACGGAATCATTTTAAAATGTGAAGCTTGACTCTATCTATAACTTTTATTTAAAACATTCTTTCCTATTTCTCAAGATAACAGAGATATCAAACTTCGGAGTATAAGTTGATCACCCTATATAATTAACATAAATATTTCTCTTACTATATATTGTACCGGCGCCACTTCTGAAAAAACATACATATTAACTGTTCAGGGAATTACATTTCTATGGCACAAATGTTTTTTGTAATTTAGGCATATACCTCTTCACAGGTATACTAAACTGTGAAGAAGCCCCGTAATGAATTTTGTTGACGACGTATAACAAGCATGTGTCGTAAATTATTTAAAAGAGTCAACTTTCAATGTTTTAAGACCAAAGCGGCAATAGGTATAAAAAGGCCTTCTTACCCCCCGAGGTGCTACAACCGTCTACGAAGTTTAGTTTTATTGCTACTATTGTTTTTTATTTCGTCAACGAGATGCGGAGGTTTCTTTCATTCATCACTATGTATATCCTTTCTAGACCTATATTATTTTCGGCATCAGGAGAGAGTAATAAAACCTAATTATATAAGAAAACTACAGCACAGGTGGCTCAAAAAATTTCAGTGTATTTCAATAGCCTTTTCCACATTAGCATTAATCACATTTATTTTAGTTTTACAGTGCTACCTGGTATACCCGCCAAATAACAATACCAGACCTTTTTTTAATTCCTGATTAAGTGCCCAATATACATAGCATTACCGTGCTTGTGGGAAGTTTAAGGGATTACTAAAATATCTTAAACATTTATAAGACAGGGTGAGTCACCGTAGACGCGACGATCCATAACTCCAGAACGGTGCATTTAATAAAATTTTTGTAAGAGTACCTTTTTGTGTATATTCAAAAATGCCATCATTTAGTTCCACTTACACAGGTTTTACAAAATTTGAAATCACATATGATTTTTGATTACTCTGTATCAAATATTTTTTATTGCCATAGCATAGAACTTGAAAAGTTAGGATAGGGACATATAAGCCGTTTTTACTGATTTTTAAGGGTTTGGCGACTACAGACATCTGAATTCAAAAAAATGTGATTTTCAGGTGGCAGTAGATTCTTTGTTAAGGGTACATGAACTACTTAAGTACCTAGGGAATAAAGAGGATTACAAAATAAATTCTGTAAATGGATAGTAATCAAATACATAGAAAGTCAATTAAACTACGAGATATTGTTAATAGACCAGGGCCTTTGAAAATGGTAAAAAGTGGAAAAAAATAATTGTAGGATGAAACCCATTGGAAAAGGAAGAGAATAGAACAAAAATGAAAGGAAAAATAATTTACGGGCGATCTGAGGTCGGGAAGTGGAAGGGGATGAGTTTTTAAGGGTAGAAAACTGTTTATCTCGATTTCCGGTAAAACTACAAATCCTATTGAAAAAAGTTGTAGAAAGATCTACAACTTTTGTATTTACACTTTTTTCACATAACCACAAAATTTATGTGAAAAATTTAAATAACCTAGTTTTTGGCTTTTTATTTTTATCTTTTACAAAAAAAAAATTTTTTTCACGAAATTTGGTGAAAACTTACCTTTTTATGTCCCAAACACACTGTAATTTTTTTGATTTAAAATATTTATTTTTTCACCTTATTTTGGCTTAATATCGAAAAAGCACCCTAATTTTCAATCGAAAATTCTCGCGTCAAAATATGTGATTTTTTAAAAAACTCGGTGGGCTTTGTGTTCGTTGAAATCTCTACTTTTTGATGGTGTAAAAAAAATATACATTACTATGGTAAATGTTCTCAAAAAATGCATCGTTTCAAAAATTATCCATCCTGGTCTATAATTTAAATATTAAGAAGAAAACTAACTGTGATAGCAAGAAGCTATTAATTCCTTCTTGGAACATAATTCGTAAATTTCTTAATAGTTTTATATTCTATTATTAAATAGAATAGAATAGTAATATCAACGAGAGCTCTCATCTTACTTGAATAATATTTTACATTTATGTGCACGCCCATAGTTTACTGATCAAAACCCATTTTCGATTTTAATAGAGAAAAAATCAGGACATTACAAATTAAAAGTATTTTACTTTTTGGCAGTTCAAGTAAATTTAATTTAATTTAATTTGATTAAATTTAAACATAATATAGAGCAGTAAAAAAGAGAAAATATTGGCCCACACTTATAGAAAAACTCTACCAAGGCATAAGCATAGATAAAAGAGGTTACCAATAACAAGAAAGATGATTAGAGACAGAAAAATTTATACTATAGAGTTGAAAGGAATACTTTAAAAACTGTTAATTTCAGAAGGCAGAAAGAAAAATTACATCAAGAGTGGAAATGAAAAGATAGAAAATAGAATTTGATGAAAAACAGATGAAAGGAAGCTTCCCAACGATCGAAAATAAACCTAAAAACAAAAAACATTGTCAAATATCACATAGCACAACTTTATATGTGGATGTGAAAAGGTAATGACTTACATATATAAACTAATAAAATAAATTCGGATCCAAGAAAAAATTACGAGAAATTGAAAAGAAACCATACACATCCCATAAATAAAAATATAATAAAACAGATTTAGGAAGCCGCAAGAAATATAGATAGCTTTATTAAATATAGCACATAAAGGGGCGGACGTCAACTCTTCACTTTACATCCCCCAATAAAAAAGTAATCAAATAAGTTAGGCCATCTCTGCTCTTTCGTCTATCTAAGATAGGTTAATTCTTCACCGGACGCCAACTCTGCACTTTATTGGTCTGCCAAATGTAATTAATTATACAGAGAAACTATGTGATTTAATTTGTGTTAAGCTTGAAACTGTACCATGGATGAGTAGAATTATTTTCATTCAAAAATACTCCAACATCAATATTTTGTATAACTGAACACAGCAAATTAATGTCGGCAATTAATGCATAACATTTCTATTAATTTTCTAGTTAATAAATAAAACTACACAATCAAAACGTTAAGTATTTATTATATATTTGTGTTAAATTATTTTTACAAACTGATATTTCTTTCTACAATTTTTGTCAAATTCATTTATTTTTTGTTTTAAGAATTCCTTTTCCTCTTTTACCCTCTTTGTTTTAATTATGACTGTCAAATTTATGCTTTGTATTTTTATCTGGATACCTACTTGATTCTGAATAAAAATGTTGTAATAAATATATTTACGTTAGGGTGAGAGTCATAAAATGATTTTGCAAAACGCGAATGATACGATTCGCAAGGATTTGTTATTAATGTTAAATGGGGTGGTATTTGAAACTCAACGAGTAGTTGGAAATGGAACATTTTCACTTATATAATTATCTATTAAATAATCTGCCATTTTTATAAAGCTATTTGAGGAATATCAGCCATGAAATCGTCTACAAAATAATCACTTACTTGTTCAGGTTTTAAAAACGATAAACCAATGAGATGATGAAACCACTTACTTACATCATTATTTTGTTTATAAATAACAACTAGCCCTAAATTTTGAATTTTTCTCTATACCAATTTTGGATTAAATGAAACCTACAATCAAATATATTTCCGTTATTAGGCCAAACCGATTTGACCGCTTTATGAATCGAAATTTCAAAATATATTATTATTTTTGGGGGGTTTAGAGTTAAGTAAATTTTTCAGCTAAAAAAATCAATTTTTTGAACTTGGTGTAAGTTCTTGTAAGTTTATTAGGTAGCAATCAAAATATTAAAGGTATATAGTGACCATTCGTTAGGTAATGAATTGAAAAGAATTGGGCACATATTTAAATGTTCCATCCATATAATAACTATTGAAACTTGCAAGTATTTTCATATTGGGAAATGTAGGATGAAGGATGGTAAAATAACCAAAGTATATAAAGCCAGACCGCATCAAAAAACAAGTCAGATACAAAGAAAGCAGAACAACAATGATACAGGAATATGGCCTACGCTGAAATGAAAATTTGAAGTTATATGAAATATTCACATAAATATAAAAAAAACGAAGGTTTAAATGTAGATTCCGAAAAATTTAAAATATACAAAATTATAAAAATAAAGTTAATAACATTTGTGATGAAACCAGAAGGCGGTCATTTTGACTATATCTATAAATCCGAAATGATATCTGATATACCGTTAACAAAATGATTGCAAATTAATTTCTAAATTTAAATAAGTAACTATCATTGGTGAACTTATTCATATATTAATAACACTTCTTAAATCGTTTTTTTATCACTTTTTAATTTCTTTTAATGGAAGCGATATTTTCATCAATGAACCTTCTTCATTAGTGAAACATTCCTTTTAACATTGATCCGTCTACAAAAAACTATCGAGACAGCTTCAGAGAGCGTGTCATCGGCAACCTACATTAAAAGAAAGAAAAACGCATTAATTCCGACCTTATCACTCACTTATCGAGTGTTAAGAGGACATTATTGTTCATTTATATGAAGCCACCCAAATTGCTGGCAGAACGGTAGCTAAAAGTCGATACCAAAACGCCATTTAGATTAAAGAACATTAGTTTCCACTCTCTGGTAAAGGTGCCACTGTTCATTTTCTATCTATTTTCGGCCTAGACGGTCTCTCTGTTTATGCGTATTTATTGATAATGATTCACAGACTATATTATTCTTAAAAAATGCGGGACAAAATTTAGTAAAAGAATATCACAATTGTAAAAAAAAAATTGAAATGTGTGGGCTTTTATTAAAAAATGTATCCTTTATATGAAACAACTTCCATATGTATCCTTTGCTACTCCTTTTTTTGCTCCAGAAAATTCTTTTCCACTGTAAGAATTTGCAGTAAAGCTACTCTTCTTATTATGTTCTTTTTTTTAAACTGTATTCTAAATTTGTATCAAACTCAACATAACAACCGTTTTCGAAAGAAATTTGAAAAATGTATTCCTAATAGGTTATTCCTTAAGTTAAGGACAATCTCTTTTTTAGATTTATTTGCTTTAAGAGGACGACTTAAGTAAGACCTATGATTTGCTCAATGTTTTTTAATTCGTTAGGTTTAATTATACTTGGGTATATTTTACCTAATTTACTAAACATTAGAGCTATGTCTTGCATTACTGAATAGATAATGTTGAATGATTCGATCATTTAGTGAACTGTATCATTAATGAACATTTTAGCTTTCGCGATACATTATTATAGCTTTTATAATTAATTCAATCTGTTTTATTTTTGATTTTAATAATTTTTCATTGTATGTAATTTGCCGTTAAATTTTTGGTTAATTCACGAAGAGAATTCTGGATGTTAAACTTTGTTAAAAAAATTTTATTAATTTGTAACTCTTCTATAAGTTTATCATAACATTCTCTATCATTTGCATCTAAATTTCCAGTGATTGTTTTAAAGATAGAGCCAAGTGGTCATCAATGAGACCACATTTGATTCTATTAGTGTATTAGCAGTTTTGTCGTCTACTTTTTGTTCCGAAAAATGTAAAATATTTAAATAGTTTGAGCTGTCGTTTAAATACTGACCGTTTCTATAATGAGGGTTCTTTGATCGCATTTTTAATTGATTTACTTTGGAGATTATTGTGTGAAGGTCATAGTAGTAAAACACTATATATGTATATATATATAATATTTGTTGCACCTAGTTTGACAGGGATTATGACGCAATTTGTATGTAGGCTTTTAATCTTCGCCTTTTCTGCGGATCTGAAGATATCAGAAACTGTAAAAGAATATAAATACAAAGTTAATTGTTAAATTTCAACGTTTATTAGAGTCGGCGATTATGGTAATCCATATGTATTTTTCCTAAATTTTAGTATATACTGTCAAAAATCATTAAATAAACAAATCAATTCAATAATGAAAAACCAACTTACATAAATTTCTTAAACAGTACAAGTCAATTGTTCTTCAAACAATTAAAAGACAAGCAACAATTTGGACAGTTTGACTTTTCACTATAACATGTATTGCAATTGCTTTTAAGTAATCTATTTTAGCAGATAATATTTCTATTTGAAAATTTGAAATATAACATAGCCGGAAATCGTCATGTTGTAAGTGATGCGATAATTTTGCCCGTCGGTGTAGTTGGAAGTATATACGTCTCTTTCTTTCAAAAATAATTTTAATTATAGATTTAATTAGAGAGTGTAGCATTCAGCTTACTGTTACTTGGTTTTGGCCATAATTTGCGGCTATAGCTATATAGGTATATATGGAATTTGAAAAATCGGATTGTGTCCTGCATTGGATGTATATTTTGGTCTTCATTTGTGCTGTAGTCTTTAAATATGTCTCATTCAAGCTCATTTTGCGTGGCTAGGTCAGGTTGAACTTGCAATTAAATATGGTCTACATTGTCATTAAAATTAGAGGTTCTATTATTTGCATTCGTTTTTCATTTATTTTATATAATGTCATAATTGCATTCTGCTAGTTTTAGTTTCCACTGGGTGAATTTAGTATGATCAATTTTATACAATAAAATGAATGGAAATTTGGTCAACGGTTTTAATTTGGTATTTAATTCTATTAGTAAAAGTTAAGAGTTTATTTTCTTAGGCAAAGATATCTGAATAATCTTTGCAAGCCTTTAAAGTGGCTAGTTTTTTTCAACCTGTAAATGATTATTTCCAATAAGCTATAAATCAAAATCCCGTGAAAAACCGCATTCAATATGATTTAAATAAATATTTTCAGTTCGGTTTTTTCGAATTTTGCAAAAGATTGTGAAAAATCTGGACTAATTGATTCCGTTGTAATATTTAAAATAGTAATCAAGACTTTGCTATTTTTAGCAACAATGAGACATTCTGGAATCTCGCCATTGCCAATTTTTTGAAGAATTCTAATTTTGCCATTTTGAATGAAAGTTTTTTTTTATTACATGTCGGCTACCTGGAGATAGTTTAACTTCTTGTTAATTAAATGTATTGTGAAATTTGATAAAATAGAATTTGAGAAATTTAGTTTTCGACAGATTAAATATTTCTGAGGCTACTATTCAAGCGCTATATTTATGTGAAGAATTTTGGAACAGAGTGGATACGCTGAAAGAATCATTTTTTATTAAATCTGGGGAAAATGTAAATACAATTTGGGGATCAATTAATGATTTTATTGATCCAGTGTCGATGAGAATTTTTATGTTCTGGGAAAATACTAATGTATGATAATTCGCATTAGTAAATGTGTTAATTGAAATTATTTGTGGTTCTAGGTCATTTAATTTAAGTGAGTTGTTTTTTGAAAATTTAGTAAGGTAAAAACGAATTTTGCTGCTTAAATTGACACCCATGGTTATTAGGGAGGTCTTCATTAATTTCCATATTAATTGATTCTTCTGAAAGGAAGTTTGGTTAACTTCTACTATAGTTGTTGATATATTCCTAGTAGATATAGGTACTCAAAGATATTTAGAATTTTTTTTTCGAGTTTGGCTTAAGAACATTTTTATTTGTTGGCTGATTGAATACTTGAGCATTTTTGCGCGTGTGAGAAATACCATGAGATAGTCTCATCTCGACCCATGTCTCGTCTCGTCTTGAAATTTTTTATCTAGAATTTCGAGACCAGGCGAGACATTGATGAGGCATTGTCTCACATTGTCTCGTCTCGTGGTAACTGTAAGCAAAATAAACAAATGGATAAGGGTTCATCCATGATTTTACAAAAAGTCACATACATATTACACAAATAGGTGGCTTTGTTTGAAAATATTCATTTTTCAAATTACTAAGACTAGTATTTGGAAAAATCATTGGAAACAAGTTCTGTAACAGGTCTACAAAAATTAGGTGACGGGGATGGATACAATCAAGTTAAAAATTATTGGAGAAAATCTATAAGTATTCAAAATAATAACAACCTAACATCAATAAAACATCAAAATTGATATTTTATCTTTAGAGACTTATAAAGGTATAAGAAATATATTTTATTATATATACTTCTTCAGGGTAGGGAAATTAAGTATAGGCTATCATTTTGCCGGATTGTAACAATCTAGCAAAATGTGGAATTAGCTTTAGATATTAATAATGTATCATTATTTTACAACACCCTGTAATTTTATTTTTAACTTTGTCTAAGGTGCAAATATTTTTAATAACTTTTTATAATTTATATTTAAAAATTATTTGGTAAAGAATTGAATCAAATTGTTTCTTTAACTTATTAAAGCAACAAATGTCTAAGAAAATGAATAATTTCAAAATTAATTTTGACCAACACAACGGTTTCATATAACATTTAAGAAATAAAAATGTAAATAATAGTCAAACATTATAGAACATATTTTAGGAAATAAGGCTGTACATATAAATCTTAATTTAGTTAGTTAGTTAATACTTTTTAATATTGTCCGGGTATATTGTGAAATTAACTAAGTGAACTAGTTCTATCTCGACTTTTAGGTGGTCCACCAATTACTTTTTGTCACCTCATCAAGCAGATAAAGCACAGAGTTGATTTTTTTTTACTTGAGATATTTTTGTTGCGTCCTTTTTTCAAGGATGTCCACCTCTAGAGTAAATATAATGACAAATAATTGAATTTTTTATTTATGAAAAATAGTTAAATTATTTTGTCGTAAATACCATAAACTATTTGGTGCTACTGGATAATAAATAATAAACTTAGAAATAAAATTAGATGCAGTATCAAATATCGCTACTCATCATTTAATCGTCAAATATTTAGTATGTAAATAAAATGTGTGTTACCTAATATCTAATTAATTTAAAACTACAATCACTTTTTTTGCATATTTTGAATAAAAAAATTGAGTACAAAAATAATTTCCTTACGTCAATTAATTCTTAATTAATCTGCCGTTAGCTATTGGTTTTCCCATTTTTTTAATGGCTTCTCTTCTGCTATAGCCACTGTATTTATTTTTTAATTTGTCTATTTGTCTCTTGTAGATTTGCAGAAATTGTAATGATTCAAAAATTGATTTCTTAAAAGTAATTTTAATGTTCCTTTAAATGTTTATCTATTCGTACCTCACCCATCTCCGATCTAGTGGATCTACCTTACTTTACATTTTATTATGTGCAAGACGAAGGCAGTTAATAGAAATTCAAAGACTAACGATGTATTAGCATCTTTAAATATTTAAAAGTAAGAAGGGCGAAAATCGCATTAGAGAAATTCGTATAGATAGCGTACCGCTGTGGTCTCTCGATTGTACAAAATCACCCCGAGTAAGCTTTTAAACATCCCCTGTCATCCTTTAAAACCCCCTCTCGTGGGGTGAAACCTATCTTTAATCTTGGCGAACGTATACACTTTTTCGTTTACGTAACAGATGAAATTAATTCTACATTTCCGAACCGAATTTCAATAAAATTGGAATATCGACTATTGTTAATGTTTTAATTGCCGGAAAATTGTTGAGATATGTTCGTTTTAATTTTTTTAAATATGATGAAATTGATTATGTTTAAGCTGGTACTGTTATTACTAGAAACTAATATATACAAGGTGCGGCATTAGTGCGTGGAAGTACGATATATCCGTTATTATTGAAGTTACAAAAAAAAAGTTTTTACAAAAAGTGTAGACAGTCTTGAGATTCGCATTTTAAAATTAGTCCCAAATATACACTGTGTTCAGGAACGCAGTGCTAGACAAAAAAATGTATTTTTTGAAATGAAACACCCCATATATTTTTACATTTTTATAAACCTCCTGCCGACCTAATTTCAACGATGTATCACAATTGATGTCTATTTTGTTTAATAAAGGATCTATAAATAAAAAAATAAAATCAATAAAAACGGCTTACATGTCCCTATCCTAACTTTTCAAGTTCTATGTTATGGTATTAAAAAATATTTGATACAGAGTGATCAAAAATTAAAAATCCCATCTGATTTTGAGTAGTAGCTAATGGAGCTTTGCCACACTAATGCCTCACCCTGTATATAGATTAATTATACTAGAATTACGTATTAATAATTCAAAATCAATAATGCACATACTCAGAAAAAAATTTTTAGTAGGAAACTATTCATAAAAATACTACGGTATAGAGTAGTAGGAGAAATTAAAAGAGACAATAAAATAAATAAAAGAGACAGAATAAAAGAAATAATACAAACCAAGCCGACAAAAAAATAAAAATTGAATGAAAAACAAAAAGATTTACTCCAATAAAATTAGTTTTCAATCACCATATAACTACATGGAGGCCAATTTTTCAAAGATAAAAACAAAAAAAATGGCTAAATTTAACAAGAGATAGGGGACAATATAAACAAATAGTTAAAAAGCATAAAAGCTAAATTTGAGCATTGCAATGGCCAAACAGCAAAAAAAGACTAATGAAATAGAAGATATACAAGTACTGAGAAAAGTAAAATGGAAAGCAAAATATCAGAAATAGAAAATATAAGAGATGCAACAGGACAGGACAGTATACTGTGAAAAAGACTATGAGTAGCGTAAATAACCCACCTCTAAAAATAAATTTTATATTGTCTCAGTGTTAGTTCCCTGAAAAATTCAAAGGTTCAATGTCTGTAAAATTACGTGTATATCCTTTTATGTTTTTTTTTGTTGAATATTTAATTATTTGTCCAGTCCATATTTTTTAACGATACAATACGAAATTTTTAATATATGTTATTGCTGTAATAGGACTGTTAGAATACTGTAATATTTATTTTTTCTAAGTAAATCTGAATCTTGAATTTCTTTCTATGTGGCTGAATAACTATACATATTTTATATACTTTTTAATATTGTTTATCTTTGATAAGAGATCTAACTTTGGTGTCCTTCGATCACTTCTAACAACGCCATTATACCTTATATTCAATATTTGTAAATACTGTAATGATCTATTGTCAATAGAAAATATGAATAAGTCCAAGAGTTATTATATTTAATATTAGTTTCATTAGACCGTAATATACTAGTTTACGAGTGTGTACGTATGTAGGGTATTATTTATTTTATTGTGTAGACAAAGACTTTATCGTGTTTGATTGCTCGCACATTTGTGGTCATCTAATAAAATTAACTATTGGAAGTTTTAATGAAGGTATAATGAACATTTTTATATTAATGTACGTAAATAATGACCTAAAAAGATACATACTGGCTGATAATGAAATGAGCATTAATGTTTGTACCTTAAAATCGTTTCTATGTACCCCAGGTGCTTTCCTAAAAATCTTGTGTTATTAACACAAAGTTTAACAAAAGGTTTAATAAAAGTTGTCTTATTTAAAGAACTCATAATTTAAATCTCTAATACCAAGTGAGGTATTTTGATCCCAAAAACAGTGGTTTATTGAGCCTAAGACGAGACAAAACAAGGCTTCTTCAATTTAATCCATGAAATCATTGTTTTTATTTATAAGTTACTCAAAAAAATATTGTCAATACTGCTTCATGATTCCATATTGTTTTTCGTATTTGTTGGAGATATTTCAGAGATTCCACAAAAAATGTTAACTCTTCTGATGATTCCATTAACTTATATTACAAAAGTTTTGTCGACAAAACATAATGAATGTATAAGAACCGAAATTCCTCGTTTTTTCTAATAGTGGAGACCTCTGACTAAAAACTAATAAGAAACATAAGGCGGGCGAGATAAATTATACACAGGCGCCTAGTTCTCATTTACATTTCAAAATCAGATCTAGTTAGCAAGTCAAACAAGTGGATAGTTGGCTGTTAGGGTACAATTAAATGGGCATATGCTCCTCGTAGATATTTTAAAATGTTATGTTTATTTTCTTTTTATCTGATAATTCATTGAAATGTGTAGATCGTAAACTAATTAAATCAGGAAGTTTATGTTTTTTTAATATTATAATAATAAAACAAATCTTTGATAATTTGGTGATGATTACCTATTTATTTTCCTGAATGGCATTTTTTGAAGAATTGGCATACGAATAATGCCATTAGGGAGTGTTTGTGATTTTCTTATTATATTCAGATATACATATTTAATTTCTATATATTTTTGTACGTATTGTGACTACGTCGCTGTTTTTCATCCGATACAAAGCCGATCAATTAACAACAATGTATAGCGAGCGGTCTGTGAGAATCTTCAGCCTGTTTATATATTTGTTCACAATCTCCTGCTAACACTCTGCAAATATTTGATCAGCGTTGTCCTTCTGATCGGAACTACCGTTCTTTCTTGTTTTTACCATATATTTCCGATACTCAACTGAATACCTTTCAAAATTATTACATAATTAATCTTTCAATATTTATTAGTTTATCATAATATGTAAATAAATTCAGGATATAACTCGGATTAGATGCCTTATTTTTTAATTGATTTAAGAATAAGGATAAAATAAAAGTCTGCAATAATATAAGTAAATAAAATATATATATTGTTTTGGAAATTCGTTTGAATGTCTTTTTAAGTTTAAAATATAAAGAGCAAATTTGTCAAAAATTACAAACATGTTTTATTGTACGAGTTGTATTTTATGAAAGAAATTCATGATCCCAAATGATTAGTTTTTGGTATACCATCGTAAATAATAATATAAAACTTCAGTTTCACCATAAATGTCAAAACTAAATTATCGTAATTATACTGGAATCCTCGAATTTAATTTATCTGAATTATTATTATTAGGCCTCAAAAAAATGTGATTTTCAGGTGGCTGTAGATCCTTTTTTTAATAGACATCATATTTTAATACATCATTGAAATCAGCTCGACAAGAGGTTTATAAAAATATAAAATATGTTTCATTTAAAAATAAAATGTACGTTAAATTGTAAAAAAAAATAATAAAAAGTATTTATTAATTGAATAATTATCAAATCGTTTTAATAATTATTACATTTCTATTGCTTTTGGGAAACCAACGCTTTATACGGTGTCTTCATGGCCAAAAATTTCAGAAACTTCCCGGTGTCAAGTGGTGCAACAATATGTTTATCGTTCTGTACACATAGTGGAAGAGACAATTTTTTTCTCTAGCGATTAATTTTTGGTCCAGTGGCCTGGAAAGTCAAAGGCGGCCGCTGCTGTGTTAAATTTCACCTCTATGGATCGACGTTTTAACGAAAAAAATATGTAAAATGTAGGCAAACCGTCCTTTCACGCCGATTTGATTTTTCTTGGTGAACTCAGAGACGTTCGATTGTTCTTCGGCAACCCTTTTTCGTACCAGTCCGTGAGTTTATAAGCTTTTTGTGACAGTAAAAGTGGCGCTGATGAATGAATCCCAAAATTTAAAAGATGGTAAATAACACGAAGAAGAAATATTTAAAAAAATCAGATGTCACAGAGCATTGGATACTTTGGAAGACATTAACAGTTAAAATCAAAGGTATATGTACGCTAAATCGGCAAGAAATATCTCTTTAATTATTTCTTATTTCTTGGTAAAATACTTTTAACAGAAAACCATATTTATATACAGAAAATAAAAAAATTAATTTTTAAAATTTACCGAGATTATAAAATTGTTTGCAATTAAGTGAATAGATTCGTTGAAGTAGGATTTTGATCTACTAAGCATCTTTATAAATATATAGGTGTATATTAGAGATTATATATAAATGCGTTTTTGAAGTATGTTTTGATCTCAATAAATTTAAATTTCACAACGTAGAATTTTCTTGAACACTTGGTAATTTAGGCATTACACAGCATCGGCGATACTTTAAGAAAATAGGTTTAATATTTTGCCAGCCTCCCTCCCATCAATTTTGGGCCACTTAAAGTAAATCGAGCATTAGGATCGGAGGTGTCGCTATGAAGTCATTACAAGGAAAGATAGTTTGCTCTACCATTAAGTGCATACGTGCATTAGTACTACTATATAAATGGTTAAAAAAGCCAAAAAATATAAAGGGTCTTCTAAGTTATAACAGAAGAATAGGGGGGTGATTAGCTTAAAGATTACTAGGTGAAAAGAAACCTAGGGCAGCCAGCTAAATAGAGAGCTTATTCTGCAGATTATGGAATCTACTTAAAAAGATAAACAAAAAACAGAGGATATACATAATAGAACTGTATTGATCAGTGTGAATAAGATACGGTTCCTTTTCAAATCTTTTATATAATTTATATTAAAGCAAAATTTATCTTCACAAGAGTATTGCTAATTATTTATACTTTTGGATAGATTTATTATTTAGAAGATAGTAGTTATTACATGTATCTCTTATAGTAAGAAATCTGTTGTTAAACTTAAAACCGAATTGCGTCTTCCAAATAATTAACTTTAAGTAAACTTCAACAAAAAGATTTCATCTAACACTTCATTATCTCGAAAAATAAAAGACAGTTACCACTTAAAATCAATTTATCCTTTACTCCATTATTCTGGTGAGCATAAGGAGAGAAACATAATAATTCATTTAGTTTTTTGTCACAAAATAAACAAGAAAATTTTAAGAAGAATCACTACGCTTAATACCCTGTGCACATATTGACTTTAGATGCTTTAACTTCATGCCGCCATATTTAAATAGAGATTTTGTTTGTACAACAGCCAATTGGGTAGCACAGTCACTTTCTATTAATGTTATTGTGTTGGAAATGCCATCGGAGCGATTAAGAATAGAATTAAATTATAAAGCATTTTTTTGTTATAATGCCACTTAGAATTACTCTTTACAATATTTACATTAACACTAAACTTATACAAATACGAGATTTTCTCATAAAAGTAATAATGATGTAGCGAGGGATTCGAAACTATTGAGTTTTCGAATGCCTACAAGTTTAAATGCAGAGACGTATTCGAGCACGGAAAATTTTAATACCCAAATAAACGATTAGACCTATTCAACACCATCAATGTTTATAATATTTTTGAAAATTACGTTTTTAAATGCTATGTGAGTCAATATATATATAATTATAATTATTTTGGACCTTTTTTTAATCCTATTACTACGGACTTTTAATCCATTTGTCAATTCTGCTGATATTTCTTTCGTTTTACAACAACAATTTCATATTAATAATTAAAAGATACCTAACTAAATTTTTATATGAGTAAAAGAACACGAATATATGTATGTAATATATATCCGAGAGTGCCGGTACTTTACTATCGAATTGACTGGAACGATGTTCCCTCTTCGATATATCCGCATGGATTCGTGTATGTATGTATATAAGGTATATATGGTACGCACTTAGACATATCTCACTGGAATCTAATTTTAACAATCTTGAGTTTGTCAAGATTTTTCATATTTACCTTAAAGGTTGGATTAATATCACTTTTGTACATTTGATGGTTGTATGTTAATAAGTTATTGTAACATTCTATCAAATATGGTACTAATTCGGAGTTTTTCTCTAAAAGTTTTATTAAAAAATGATTTCTTAATTTTTCCTTCTTAAGATAATAGGATATATGGCACACTCTATATATAGAATCCATAATCAATTATCGATCATACGTATGATTGCTAGATCATAAGAGATATATTTGCATCTGCACCCCATCTAGTGTAAGATAATGCTCTTAATAAATTCAAACCTTTTTCAGCCTTGACTAATGTATAGGTCTCTTCCAAAGCATTTTTTTTTCTAAAACTACCCCTAAATATTTTATTGATTCTTGTACCTGAAAATTTTTATTATTGTTATTTCTTGCGGTTATTTTTTTCTTGTATCTTGGATTCTGATAATGTCAAACCATATTTAAACGCACATTCTGATATGTTTTTGTAACTTTTATTTAATAGTGAAGTACCTAGAAATATTTCAACATTTTCATTATAGATAAATAAATATATAGATAAATTGTAATATTTTAGAATTAACTGACCTTCCTGATAGATCGTGAGTGTAAATAAGATACAAAATGGGAATTAAGCTTGAGGTAAATCATCTCGAACTAAACGAGTACCTAATATGTTTTGATTTACCTGAAGATATATATTTCTTTGGAAATATAGTCAGATTATTTTTTTATTGAAAGATCTAGGTAGTCCAATTTATTCCATTCTCTTATAAAGGATATTTAAATTTACATGGTCATAAGCCTCTTTTACTTCAATGTATAAGGACATAAACAAATTTATTATTAGTGAATGAGATGTTTCACATCACTGATCAATAGACTAATATTTTCTAGAGTTGAACAATTTTTTCTAAAACCAAATTGATTTGCATTAGTTTTCAACCACTTTTCCAGTCTGAATTTTATTATTCGTTCTAGTGTTTTGCAAATACATGCAGTTAACGATATTTCTCGGTAGGATTCGGGTAAATCAGGATTTGGTTTATATTTCAGACATGGTATATCAACATTTCTTTACAACTAGATGGAAAATTTTCTATAAGCCGGAATAATTTAATATTTCAAGGAACCAATATTTCCCATTAGTGCCTAAGTTGTTCAGCATTGCATACTGTATATTATCTAAGCTTGGTAAAATATGATTTCTATTCTTTAGTACAAACTTAAGTTCAAGCATACTAAACTTTTTAATAAATGGATGCTTAGGTAAATACTTCCTGTGAATTTAAAATTTTCTTATACACTAAGTGGAACAATTATTTTGAAAAACTTTCGGTCCAATCTCCTCCTATAACAGGACTAGTCGGATTTGTATGTATTATACAGCTGTTTGACTTACTTCTACATTTTTGTTATTGGTGTATCTTTAATAAGAGAAGAACAAAATATTTTACATGTATTTCTCTTACTAATAAGTATGATCTTTTATGTTTACTAAATTGTTTACTAAAATTTGGATTTACAATTTTTTCCACTCAGGAATGTATTTTTCACAACATAAGTTAAATTCTTTTAGAAATTCATTGAAAGTATAATTATTTTTTAGACGTGGCACGTTTATTTTTATAATGATAGCATAATGATTTGAACCTATTGTAAAGTCTAACACATCCCATTTGAAATAGTGAGTGATATCAGCACACAAATAGAGATATTTACAGCTGATTTATTTCTATTTTACGGTCTTTGTGCTAAAGTTTATTTACCATTATATTAGTAGATTAAGTTACAACCTTCTGGAGCCACTAAAAGAATAGTTCCTGCTGTACCACTACAACTCCCCGAGAATTAAAATATTCCCTTACTAAAAATGTAAAAAAGTTTTAACATTCATTTGTGGAAATTCTTAAATCTGGTACAAATTAATTATTTTTACCCTTATCTATTCCATTCCATTACAGTATTCTTGTTTGGCACGGCGTCTTGTAAAATCTGTACAATATTATTATTTAGCATTAAGTGTTTGAGTATCTATAGGGTGATTAAATTGGTATAAAATATTTTTAATTGATACATTATTATTTGGTTTAGTGCCCACGTGATGATATTGTGGGGTATTTTGATAACTTAAATATATCCGTTGGGATACGACAGAGAGATTGTATAAATAAAATCTAGTTAATAAATGTAGAATATTTTTAAAAAAACTTTGTTGGAAAAATTAAAATATAAAATTGAAAAATTTATACAAAACGATCTTAACACTTTGAAAGCTGTATAAAATCTGAAATTTAAAAGCATAAAACTACAGAAAATATAAAAGCAAAATAAGCAAAATGCAAACTGTAATTAATGTCATTTAAAAGACAAGCATATTAATACATTAAATCATGGTCGTTTAATTCTCTTTATGTACCTGTAACAAGCCAGATCTCTTATTTTCTTGACTACGATTAGAGTTAAAACTATTGCTTCTGTTTCTTTTAGGTATCGAATACGTATTAGTTATCGACTGAGTGTTTTTAGCTGCTGTAGCGTACTATTTTTGTATTTTATATTTGCCTCATTATACGTTATGTTTTCTGAGTTCATAATATTTTTAATAATTGTTTGTTTTACATATCCATTACTTGAAACACAAGTAAGTTGCTCTTTGTTTGAACAATTCGCACTTTCATGTTGTTCTCCGCAGAATTTACATCTATCATTGTGATTTTATTAGTTTATTAGGACCATCCAGCACATTCAATTGTTTTACTTTATTTCCTCCTATCACCGAAATATAGCTAATATTATTTTGAATTTCTGGGATTGCATTTAAAACAAATCGCGCCGTTCGGATTTTGTGCAATTTGCTGATATTTCCATTTTTATTTTCTATATGGACAGCGTAAGGAGCCGTATCACCGAATGTAAACAATGTTTTCGTTTTTATTTCGTTTATTGATCCGGTTTTTGTTGATCACTCATATTGTTCTGACTTGAGTTACTGGATATAATTTAAATTTGACTTCGATTTAAATTATTTCCGTTTTGTGTTGTAATAAATTAATTGGATTGACTTATCAGATCTCCGGTATTATTTATATATTGTGATACCTCGTTTTGTGCAAAACTGTCTTCTGATCTTTGTTGAAAATCTTCAAACTCCATTTCACTTCCATCGTTTGATTGTATAAAAAATTTCCCTCTATCTGGAGGGTCCAGTGGTATATTTTTAAAGTAGGTTTTATCGATCATTTCGTTGGTAAATATATTATATTCATATATGGGAACTGTAGTATGTTTTGGTTAGTAAATTTTTTGGGTTGTTTCGAATTTTTGAAATTCGCAATTCGAAAAATAACTCCAATATAAAATCTTTAACTCATATGAAGTAATTTTTTTCTATTTATAGCTTTAAAGGCAGAAAGTAATAATGATATGTTTTTAATGAGAAGAAATTCTATTATCTCTCTGATATTTAAATTATGAGCATTGTTTCTATTATTATCATATTATAGATTATATTGGTATGGACAACTTTTAGATTTTAAAATTTTATCAAAAATAGGTAAAAAATAAGTAGGCATGACTTTCTCTGGTTCTACATACTCAACTAGTCCAATTTAATGTTTAGATGTTGAATGTTGAATTTTAATAAAATGTTTGGGTTGACGCCTTTTACTATTGGCACGAAATTGAATTTTGTTCGTAATCCGGACATTCTCACGACCTCAGCAGCACTCTCAAAAGGGTGCCCCAAGAGCCTGTAGTCTTTGGCCCGATCGCAGACGATTTCCACGTCTTCTTCACGGACGCCAACTTCGCGTTGTTGGCACGGGTAGTAAGTGGCGCCATCAATCATCGCGCTACGGAATACGCCCAGGGCTGTCTACTAAACAAACATGTAATTATGTATATGAACCCCTGTTTATCCCAAGCCACTATCATTATACCGCAACAACTTGACCACCTCGACGTCTTTCTTTTCTCTCTCTTACATTGACTCGAGCTTTGGTAAACTCTGTTGTGTCTGATCAAGGGCCGTTCTATAAATTTTTTTCGTTTGAGAAACTTTCACAAAATTAATTATAGTTATAAATGAATAAATTCGATCCATAAGCAACTGTCACTAAAATCAATTATTTAAGAAATAAAAATTAAATAATTGAAAATCACAGATAGTGACAATTTCAAATAAGGACACATATATAATTAAATATACGCAAGTGAAACAAACGCGTATCCAAAAAAATGCTAAATGGTGGGTATTATCTCTTGGCACATTAGCAAAACTTTTTTTCGCTTCGATAAGTCACCGCAAAATTGACGTGATGTCAAATGACAGTTCTGAAAACACTCGCCTAATTTTAATTACGTATACAACTGTATAACATACATAGACTATCAATTTATCAGCCGTAAATAAGTATTTCACCACAAATTGGGACACAATGATATATATATATATATATATATATATATATATATGATATGAATTATATTTAGTGAATTTCTTTCATGTTTCACAATGGAAGTATATATTTAACCATCATATCATCAACCATATTTTATTTATCTTAATTAACAAAAAGTAATTTATATAGAATGGACATTAAATGACCAAGTTTGGTAGCACCATCTATATGATAAAGTTTAATTACATTGTAAAAATGGCGACAGTTGACTTTTAATATAAACCATTATTCAAATATCTCTTTTTCTTAAAACAATGTGATCGTAGAAAAAATCTTGTGCGCAATTCGAGCGGAAAGTGCTTTGTCGCTTTCGATAGATTGCCGCGCGACGTGTAGCGGACAAAACATCACTTTCCGCTCTTAATACACAAATAGCTATTATTTCATATTACTTATATTTCGACTCTTTTCTGTGTTTTGTATTATTACTATAAGAAAAAGAAAGTACAATACAGATGATACTCAAAGCTGTGGCCTTATAATTTTCTAGTCTCTATCAAGGCACTGCTTTATCCCGCAAACAAAAGGATATCTGAATGGCATTGGGCTACCGCAAGAAATGTTTTCGAACAAAATGCCCACTTAATACCCTGTAAGTACCTATATAGAGCTTTGTGTCGGTCGTAATCAGAAGAGACCTCTTTACAATGGTGCGGTACTTTTGTACAGATAAACAAGGTTCTATTTAACGGACTTAAAGATTGCAAATTACTTGGCCATTTTCGGTTTGATTTGGCACTAAGTTGGATGCTTTGAATGCAGTGCATAAGTTTAGATTAAAGAAGAATAATGCATATTCATTTAATATAATGGAAAAAAAAATTACTTATTCATCAAATTTTAGATTTTGGATTTTAATTTTAAAAGATATTCACAACTATTCTTATGTAACATAAATTTTATCTTCCAATTTTAGGATATCGAGGACAATAATGACGAATTGTCATGATTATAAGAAAGATTCATTTTCGGTAAAATTCAAACGAAACAACGATAAGAAAATTACCCCATCTAATTATAAATTGATTGGCACAAATTCAACTGGTGAGAAACAACAAACATTTAAATTCGATAAGCACACATGACATATTATCAGTTTGTTGGTTAGTTTTAATTTTGATTAATTATATTTTCGAGCTGGGGTCTGATAACTTTGTAAAAATGTTTGTGCATAAGTCTAAAATAAATCATAATTAGCATTATTATTTATTTGGTATTCTAAACATCCTCTTTCTAGAGTATATGCATACCATTTAATTCTTGCAAAAAAGAAAAACATTATGTATATTTTGATCTAGGCATAGCTGGATGTAAATTACAATAACCAGTATTCTAATTTAAAATTAGAAAACATTCCAATTGATTATAAAAAATGGACAGACAGCAGTTTTGAACATAAGCTGTATTTTCTATTTTGTATGAATATTAATTTTGTATTTCCTTAATATAGATATTATTAAACATTTTACAATTTTTATTCCGTTTTTATATATTCGTTTATACAGGGCATTTTAAAATTCGGGTTCTGAACTTATACCACTGGACAGCATTCGTGAAATAATGAATATTTTGTTAGAATATCTTTTCTCAAAGATCCCCCGTTTACAAGATACGGGGCGTTAAAATTAAAAAAAAAAAAAAAAATATCGACCTTAACGCAAAAACTACTTGAGATTTTTACTTCAAATTTGGAATCCGATTAGAACATTAATAATGAAATATTTTGCCATAAAATACATTTCAAAGAATTTTTCCATTGGCGTGCTGTAGGGGTTCGAGATCACTTTTCCTCCCCTATTTTTTACGGCACTGACCAAATTAGATATATTGTATTTTGTTTAGATTGTCTGTTGTTAACTTATAAAAAAACCTTTGACGGGGCTAAATTGAAGGGTTTTCCATATATTTTTTTTTCAGAAATCTTAAATCTTAAAGTTATAAATGATATAGCTAATAAGTTTTCAAAATCCTTTAATTTCTATATAGAGGCAAATTTACAAAAGTAGGTATTATTTGTAGTAGAAATAGTCATGTGTAGGCGGATAAAAATCCCCGCTCTACATATACACGTTCTTTCCAATCAAATTTTTCTGTAAATTTTTATGTTGGTATTTTGGATCCCATTTTATTATCTAACGCGCCGAGTGGAAATATTTATTTAAATGTTTTAAGAGAAACTTTGGATGAAATTCTAGAAAATATTTCGTTAAATATTATAAGCAGTATGTGGTTTCAACATGATATAGCCTCAGTCCATTTCACGGCCTATATTAGACATTATCTCAATACAAAATACCCAGAGAAATGGATAGGTCATAATAGGGCCTATTATGTAGCCTCCACGATTTCGACACCTAACTCCAATGGATTTTTTCTATGGGGAGCTATGAAAGAGCTTCTATACAGTACACCTATGGAGAATAAACAAGATCTTATTTCATCAAAAAACATATTAAATATAATAAGTTATTTAAACATATCGGGGCTGAAAAGTGGGAGGAGAAGAGAGGCGACAAGATTATTCTGTTTCTTAAATTAAAAAGTATAAAGAATACATTTGTAATATGCATTAGTTAATATTTAATAAACAGATTTATTGTTTGTATTAACTTTTTATTCCTTTCGCCGAGAATGTTGTGATTGATTTAAAGCCCCTAACAACCTGTATTTTGTAAACAGTTGATCTTTGAAAACCGGTATATTAGCAAATTATTTATTATTTTATGAGAGCAATCCGTGGTTTAAAACTGCATTTGAAATTGTAAATTATTTCAATTAATGGACAGAAAAATTTATAAATTTGATTTAATATTCCTAAAAAAATATCTCGAAAACCATTCATTTTAGCACTATCAAAGGTTAAGCGTTTTTTTATGAGGAAAGATCAGGAAATCCAAAAATATTTCAAGAATTTAATTTTAGTCAGTGGCGTAAAAAAATAGGGAAGAAAAAGTGAACTCGAACGCCAGCTGCACGCCACTGAAAAAATATTTTGAAGTGTATTTTATGGCAAATTATCTACTCTAGCTGTACTCCAAATTAGAACGAAATATCTCATTTTGGCATTACGGACGATATTTGATTTCATTTTTTAATTTTTAACGCCCTGTAGCTCGCAAACGGGAGATCTTTAACAAAAGGGTATTTTGAAAAAATATTCATTGTTTCACGAGAGCTATCCAATAGTATAAGTTTGGCATTCGAATTTTGAAACACCCTGTATATTATATCTTTTAAATAATAGACTCAATAAAAGTTGTTTAAAATGTCTGGTGTTTCTGTCTAAATGATTGCTTTGTAATTTTTGAATACATGTAATTTGTAAATTCCACAAAAGAACTAGGATTAACAATTAGTAATTAGCTGAATGTATCTCTTTCAATAATATACTTTCTCCTAAGGGATATCCTTTTCATTGAAAATGCGTTTTAGAAGAGGTTAAAATAGAAATATGTCTATAATATAAGTAAATAGTTAAAATTTATATATTTATTGAAAGATTGCACTTAACTTTAACATGCGATTTATGATCATTTGTAAAAGTGTTAGGTTCCTCGTGCAATAATCACCCCATTGAAGAGATAAGAAACTACCACTAGCCAGTCCACATATTAAGTATGCTTTAAAAATTTTGCTGAATCTGTATAATCGACTTTGTACAGAATTACCTGAAATAGATTCTATCAAAAAAACAACATTTTAGTCCCTAAAGGTATATGTAGATTATGGACCTATTACGAGGAAATCTAAATAAAGAATGAATAGAAATGACAGCGAAAAATTAAAAAAATACAAAACCACTTACAGTAAAACTATATAAGTTATGTACGAAATAATCGCATCAAATCTAAAGACAGTAACTATAAGGAAGGGATTGACAAAAAAGAAAGAATAATTATAAAGAAAAAAAAACAAAAAACATTTTAACATTACGTTACGTTAACATAAATACTATTATGACACAGCACTAAGATTTCGTTAATATTTTGTTTTAATTTAAATTTTGTTTTTACGACTTGTTAGAAAACCCTAATAAAAAATAGTATTTAACAACAACGCTAAACAATGTACAATTTTCACTTACAACAAATCCTGTTATAAAACAAAATATTTTATAGCTTTGTTGTTTACTTTATTTCTATTGTTATAGGGAAATAAAATGATTTTTAATGCATTCATTGCATTTTATTTCGTCAGATATAAGAATTTCATTTACCATTTATTTAAATTATATTTTACCAGTATAGAAAAATACATTAAAACTATTTAGAAAAACTAAAGTTCTTGAAAGTCCAACCCTGTTTGTCTGCAGATATTCTCGAAAACTAGTTTACTTTATTACCTCATTGAAAAGTTGCCAAATTTTAGTTTCCAAATACTACTTACTATACAATTTCTCTCCAAATTTGAAGTATACACACATGTTACATATTTGCGTTTGCTAAAATATAAAAACGCATACTATAATTAACTTTGAATATAGTTTTTCCATCTCTATACTGTAAATAATATAATATTTATCTTCAACCATAAAATAGATTAAACAGAAACCAATGCCGGTTCTTCACCACAGAGGCGGACCAACAGAGTTTTGTCACGAATTATTTACAGAAAATAATTACAAATTTTTACGTTTGCTGACAAGTATTTGTATCGAATTCAGCTGTTACTCGCCTCACTCGGTTGGCTCATAATCTCAGACTCGTTTGATATAGAATTACTTTACTGACTTGGTACATAAATAACTATTAATGTCATGATTAAAGTAGCATAAATATTTTATTACATTTCTATTTAACTAAAAATTGCCCTTCACAATTTTTGAAGCTTAGGACTGTTAACATTATATTCATGGTATGTTTAAAATATTTTAGTCTTTTTATTTTTCGGTTTTTTCACTTTAAAAACGTTATAAATATTAGTTCAATTATTATCGATACGTTATAGGGTGCGTTGAAGTTAACTAGTTTGCTTAAATTTTTATGTTTAAAATATTATATCGTATAACAAAACAGGTTAAAAAATATTGAAGAGTACCGAACAGATAATCGCCATGATGAAACATGGTATGATTCCTATGATACCCATACTACAGGTTGGGTAGACTTATCAAAAAATTGATATTTAAAGGCGCCTTCAAACAAAGCAAAAATAACTGCAATTATATATGTAGGATGGGAGAATCGCTCGGTTCCAAACGCGTTATTTCTCTTTACCATAAACAAATTCAAGTTTGGACTTTGTGAAGACAGACAGTAGAAATTTTTGTTGAAGAAAGTGCCTAATTCAAAAAACACTAAGGCGCAGATTAAAGATATTTTGAAAGCCTTTAATGTAAAGACTACATTCATACTATTGTGCGTTTAATGCCCTTGAACATATGTAGCAACAAGTTAAAATATACAGTGTGTCTACGTAAGTTGGCGCCATATGGAAAACTGTTTATTATTGATTTTGGGGAAAAATTATCCTTCATAAAAAGTTCTGCATGATCTAATACCTGAATAGTGACCACTAGATATAAAATTTTTCATATACGACTTACATTTACAAAAAGCAATATTTTTTCATTTTTCAACGATCTCATCCAATGGGACAGTTTCTACCCAAAACTGCCGTTGGTGGAATGATACGAATTCAAATTTTACAATGAAATCTCGGAACCAGTATTCGTTCAAAGGAAACCTGTGCTGCAGAATTTATAAAGAATAATTAGACCTTTTTTTTCCAGAATCCTTAAATGCGGATCGTTATTTGCGCTTTATAAAATGAAAATTAATGATTTTCTATACTTCAGCGCCAACAGATATGGTTCCAGTAGAATGGTGCCCCATGTCACAGCAGGTTAGATTTACGTCAGTACATTGAAAATATTTTTAATGGAAGAGTTATTCATGGTTTTTCGGAATTTGTTGGTCACCGCGGCCTCCAGATTTAACCTCACTCGATTTTTTCTTGTGGCGTTACTTAAAACAATTTAAACTGTTGACCATATAGAGAGATTAATTACTGAAGGGGTTAATGTAACTCCTCAGATGGTTAGGAATATATTAAAAGAATATTGTAATTGAACATTTACAGATATGCACAGATATTGCAGATATGTGGAGGTATTAGTAAATTAAGGGTAGATGTTGTTTGTTATTGTTTATTCTAACAAAATGATTTATAGAATTTTTCATTCATTTAAATGCATAGTTAAAATTTTGAAAGGTTTTATGAAGAACAATTTTTTCCCCAAAATTAATAATAAAAAAGTTTTCCATATGGCGCCAACTTATGTAAACACTCTGTATATATATATCCTACACTACATTCAAGCGTCATAACGTTGATTCAAAATGTCGTTAATGATATTCCTGTAGATAGCTTGAAATATTTTGTCAGTTACATTAGGAAAATTGAAGAGAAATGCACACATTGGTACTACATCTAATATTACACCGACAATTATTAATTTAGAAAATAG
This sequence comes from Hermaeophaga mercurialis, assembly GCA_951812935.1. NCBI lineage: Eukaryota > Metazoa > Arthropoda > Insecta > Coleoptera > Chrysomelidae > Hermaeophaga > Hermaeophaga mercurialis. The sequence goes on from OX638364.1 coordinate 32,155,762, forward strand.
TGATTATACTCGATTATAAACACAATTGTTGAACTTGTTGTGGCAGTATAAGGATTTACTTTTATAAAAGTGTTTCCTTTGAAAGAAGACGTTGCAACAAAATCTGTTTCTTTTTTAATTTTAATAGTCGTACGTATTACTGTTGATGAATGCACTTAAAATTTCGCCAGAGATAATGGAATACTATCTTGTCATAATGCATTGGTAATTGAAAAATCTCAAAGCAATGCTGCAAAGCCATATTAAAACCAGATGATTTAATGATTGAATGTCAAATGTCGAAACTGTCAATGGCAGATATAAATGGCGAGGTACCGTAAAACCAAATTTTAATTGAAATAAAATAGTGAGAGAAAAATCGAGTAAATTTGTGGTCGTGGAGAAAATATAGTCTGTAACTGGGTTAGAATAACAAAATTCGATATATTTGTGAAACAATGATAGATGATTCATTTCAATCAGTATCATAATACGATTTCGTAAACAAATTAATCCATGATTTTGGTCTAAAGTAGCTGAATTATATCCGGAATGTCATTAATTTTAACAAACTAATTTAACCTGGAACCGATTCAATAAACGATTTAATCTGGTTTTAAACAATTAGTTGTTGTATTGCCTCATTAAACATTTATGTAATATACATTAATTTCAAATATAAATTTTTAGGTTCTGATATTATATGGTATTTAAATTTTATGAAATTTAACATACTCCTATGTTAATAAAACCTATATTATCCATATGATTTATTTTAACAATATATTTGAATGTAACCAGATTGACCGATTTTTTGTTATAATTTTAAAATTATATAAAACTATGCTAAAACCAGCTTATTCAAAGACTCATTTATTATTGTTCATTTCTTATAAAATATTAATTATTTCTTGCTTTTTTACTTAGTTCCAAGTCTTTCTACCTTTAGGTATAAGGCTGATGAAATAGAGTCCTGAATTTTTGACTCCATCGTTTTATAGATTCTTATATTTGCACTTTATCCTAAGTAGTTCTTCTGTTCTCTGGTGTTACCTTAATACTGTTGATGCGTCTGGTTCTTGATCTTACTCTTTTATTTACTACTTTTTTATTTAAGTTTGTCATCGGTTTTTATTTTGTATTCTTCATTTGAATTAATTTTGGATTTTTGCCTCCCTGTTAGTGTCTATAAGACAATACTGTATAATATTGTTGACACACTACTTTTTTACAACTTCGGTTTTTAACTTTTTCTTATACTAAAATCAAATCCGAGAGACCTTTCAAGTAAACATATCCAACCATTTTGCACGTGGTTTTCAAGTATCGACGCTCTAAGGGTCACACTAAGCATTTGTAAAATGTAAATGCAAATACGTACTCTTTACAAATTCCCGCTATGGTTTTCATTTAACCAATAGGAAGCACAGAACTTCTAGATCACATGTCGATCACGCAAGTATATTTGGTTTAACAGCGGGCCGCTTAAATTTGGTTTTAGTAAAGAAATGATAACTTCATTTTATTGAGTATTATTCCAGTTCTTCCTACGTTCGTTGATTTCTCTATACAACTTACCTTTGTCTATAATTGCAACTAGATATCTGAAGTGTTCTTCTTGTTGAATCCGTTTTTTTTGTCAACCTTTTCCCATTACAAATAATCATGGTTTTGCTTTCACGGTTATCTTTGAAAGTCCTTCATTTAGAATTTTAAGGTCATATAGCAAGTTCCCTTTTTTATCTACTAACAAGATGATATTTTGGGCAAAGATCAGTTTCATCAAGTGCGTTTGCTTCGTTTGAAAGTTTCTCAATATTCATTGTTTCATTATGTTATTAGACTTCTTTATTGCATCATCTAGTGTCCTTGAGTGCATACATCTATGACTCCCCTTGTGTTTTTATCGACTACTCTTTTCGTAATACTTTTCATCAAAGGATTTTTTCACATATTCACGAATATCATCTCTTTCATTCTTGCGATGTAACATGAGCTATTTTAAAAGCTTTGCTTAGGGGGCAGGACCTTTAGACTGATGATTTAAGCCAATCTTCTCAGGAAATAACATATCCTTTAATTTGTTTTAACTCAGAAGGTCAAATTGATAAATTGAGATCATAAATGTAAAAGATAAAATATACTTAAAATTCTGTGATATTCTAAATTTTTTTAATTATTTTTATGACAATTGTTTCATCAACTTCCTTTGGTGAAACAATTGGAATAAAAGAATATTTAAAGATATTTAGAATATCGTAAAGTTTTAAGTACATTTTAATCGTTTATATTTATAATGGATAGATTCCACAAAGCAAGAGCAGAAACAATTATTGTAAAATTATTTTACTTTACTATCATTCTTCATCCTTTTGTAAAATAACTTATTTGACTATTATTCTTTATCCAGAGTTGCAATTCCCTATCAACATTTGGATCTCCTGCTGGTTTAGGTAATCAAGCAAGTCACGTACACCCAAGCATCGATCTTAACGAAAAGTGCCACAACATTTAGATTTTTATTCGGATATCGAAATAGTCATTGATATAGTTGTCTTATTGTTACTGATCCAACTGTTTGGACATAGACCCAAGAAAATATTCCATATAAACGGGTTGTTAATTGTAAAACATCACAACCCTTTTAGAAATTCGAATTAATATTTGTAAATATTTTTTATAACTGCTCTAACTATAGACCATCTTAATAAGTAAAAAAATGAAATTTTGTCGCGAGCCCCCATAAAAAATTAAAATCAGGCATCTAACGTATAAACTTTATAGAGGGCTCAACACTAAACGTAAACTAAAGGAAACAATTTCTTGTCTCTCCATTAAGATTTTTATTACCACCGGCAGTAGCTTAACATGATCCAATTTGCATTGTTTGTGGCAGGCCCCTTCTTTAGTTGCTTCCCCCTGCACATCCTCATAAAAAATTCGACATTGGCAGAACACACTAGCGGTTAATTACAAAATCCATAAATTAGCATACTAAATTTGTCAACAGTTTTATAATAGGAATCCTTCCTGCAGTTTTAGTTACAAAAACAGGACCTGACTGGCTGGCCTAATACATAAAATAAATAAAATATTCAATATAATGGAATGATCATGTATGTATCATGTAGTTGCTTTAAATATTATATATTTCGGTATGGTGATAGTGTCATTTAAGAACACATCATATCATTTGAACCTAATTTTACAAACATTTATATTCCCATAGTTGAAACTTTTAAAGATGGATGTTACTCCAGATTCGGCCATTACCGAATTTTCATTTTTCCAGTCCATTGATCTTATTTCACTCTATATTTTGTTATTTTGAATCCTGTTTGAGAGGCAATATTATTGTTTAGAACCCTCTTTTTTAATTATTTAACTGATCATCGAAACTAATGAATAAATTGTACATAAAAGAACTATTTTTTTTTTAAATCATTAGATTACTTTGGGTATCCGTTTCTTTTAATAATGGTACCATAATCGGATTATATGGGAATATGGCCAAAACCATTCGCGAAACCAGATTAACTATTTGTTATCGTACAGTTAGATTATTTCGCAATATAAACACTACAGAAGCTGTAGATTTAGGGATGGACTCGTTTACTGTGTCCATTTCGAAATCTCAGAGGACATCGCAGTTGTGGAAATCTAGGTTGCATATACTATACTAGGGGAATAAGATTTGGTGACTTCGCTGGCCATTCTAGCTCTTTTCGCCTTCCCATCCAATTACTTGGAAAGACAAGGTCAAGGTCTTGATGGACGTTAACTAGAAAAATTCCTGCTTTAATTTATTTATACTCTTCTTATTAAATAATTTGAAAATATCTTTGCGGTTGATATCATTTTTAAAAATTCGAAATACTCTTGAAATACGAAAAATATACTCGTAGGAAGAATATAGCAAAACAGAATATATTATTATATTACCATTAAAGTTTACAAAAAAAAAATTAAGAAACTTAAAATCATATTTACAAATCAAGTTATTTTAATACATGTAGGTACTTGAAAGATCTTTTTGTTAGTTTTTAGTATAAGCCTAATTGCTCCCTCAAACCTTTTAATAATTATTTCGAATTCAAACAATGCCTACTTGTTTAAACAATATTATGTCTAAATTCGTAATCATCTAATTCTGTACTAAGATTGTATTTACATGGTATTTTATAATTGTGATCGATATCTTATAAATTTATATAAATTGTATTTTTTTTTAATTATGATCAAAGAACTCCGACAAATTAAATTGTTTTATGGTCATTAAAGAACAGACACAAATGTGTGTTAAGAGCAGCGTGCATAGATAAATTTTTATTTAAAACTTTGGTGTGGCCAATTAAAAGAAAAATCAGAAATACCCACTTTTATAGAGCAAGATTTTTAGATAACAATCGATATTTAAATAAATCGTTTTATCAATTCTCATAATTTTTGGGCGCTTGTGAAGATAATTACAAAATATAGGTATATAGTAGTATATATATATATATATTTATTTCATATCGCATTTTACTGTAGGTATATGCTCTGTTTTGAGGGATTTATAAAGATCCAGACATGCTAGACCAGATTTTTCTGATAATGTTGTAATCGAATCACTTAGGCAAAAGCGGACTTAACGATGTTTTTATTTAGAAATTTAGAAATGATACATATGTTTTCATATCTATTCTTTTATTTTTTTAAGGAGGCTACTTATTTTCCTTTTATAACTAAGCAACTTCCATAGTAAGTATTTTTATCTAAAACTATGTTTACTTATTTTCAGTTGAAAGACAAAGCCGTAGAACTCCTGGTACGTAGACTTTTTCTTATATATTTTTAATTTTTAAATTAAAAAAATTGAAAATTGCATAGTTTTGGATAAAAATATATTTAATTAAATAATATGCCTTTTTCTAATGTCTTGAAAATAAAAAATACACTTCATGTTTTTTTTTCCAAAATAAATAAATAATAATATAGCCACTTGATTCACTCTTATAGTGGTTGTAAATATTGGATTGCCTGAATAGTAATTAGAAAGAAGTGGGAAAAAGATAAGACGCAACGCGATAAAGTTGTAGAAGATCTTATATTAGGACACTCAACAAATAAATTTATTGTCGGTAAAAATCCTAGAAACTATACATAATAAACACGATTAAAACGCTGTCACATTAATTAATATATGTCGTCAGTCAGTAAATACCCTCCCATTGTTGTAACCATTAAAAATATAATAACGACATTATTAAAGCCAAGTCTAGTTCCCTTATCTTGGTTTTAGTAAGAAATTGTTTGTAGGCTTCGACCTCATTGTCACTTGTACTTTTTACTAATTTTTCTATAACGATTATCTATTCATCCTTTGACTGTTTCAAATGATATCGGCGCGATAAGTAAAAATAATCTCGACACTCAGTTTACAAAAAAAATAGTAGTAAGTAAGTGCAAAATTTTTTGGCACGTTCTCAACAACAACTGTACTGGGTACTTTTTATTTTTTAGTTAAAAAATTTGTCAATAATAGAATATTTACTATTCTGAATCAGTTAATTATTATAGACAGGATATTTGCGGTAATCAACAATATCAGGCAGAGTGCAAGAAATATTATTTTCAATTTATATTTTCTAAAATATATTACTTTTTTGGTTCAAGTTTCCGTTCTACCTGGTGTTAATTATTTCATTTTTCTCCCTATTTCTTCAGTTATAGCATCAGTCCATATTTTCTTTGATTTTTCCGTATATTTTCTTCCTTACTCCACATATTATTTTAATTATTTTATCAACTTTCATAGGACATGTTACCAAATCATTTTATTTATTGTATTCTAGCTGGTTTGCCTCTTTATTTTTTCTTCATCTAATCTATTTTTTAACTTTCTGTTTATTTCTCATTTTTGAAACATTCTACGTTATCATGGATCTAATTATATACCTGTTCTTGGATATTTCTCTCTTCCCGTTTTTCCTTTAATTTAATTCCTAATTTACATTTTTTACATTTTATTATTAGTTTTGGTTCTAGATTTTTGTACAATATTGTTAAAGATATGTTGTGTTTTTTGTGGCCAATGTTTGGTCATCAATTTTGTTCTTTTATTACCATTTAAAACAAATGTTGTGGTCCGCTTCTCTTCTTTCGGAAACCTGAACTCAAGGGACAATGCGTCTCTTTTTGCAATTAGTAGCATCTAACTGTTGTTTGTTACCTTGTTAATTGTGTTGTATAGTTTCAATACAATAGTTTAAATTTTAACAAAAACTCTTAGGAATCAAAGCACCATTAACATTTTTAATATAACCTGCAAAATTTTTTTTATTAAGTATTTACCTTTGCGCACCATCGATATAATTCAAAATGATCTTTTCAAAGCTTATTTACATTTTTTTGAATGAAAATTTTCATAGATTAACATACTAATTTTACTATTAACTTATAGTTTTCGAAAGTGAAGCCCAATGGCAATTATCCTTATATAATAATAAGTATAAGTAAAATTATTATTTTTATTGAAGTTATGCAAATACAAACAAGGAGGTACTATTAGATGTTTCCCATAAAAGGAGAGAAAACTGCAGTAATTTTGGTAGGAAATAACAATGACATCTTGAAGTGTGTAGAATTTTATAGGAGATCTAATGAAACGGTAATTGCAAAAATATTGACAAAAGTTTAAGTATGTTTCAATTTAAAATATACCCTAATTATATAAAAGAAAACATATAATAATATGGTGATAATATGAGCGTTATGTGGCGTTATTTGCAAAATCTGTATAATTAATGGACGAAGCCAAAAACCTAGTTTTTTTTATGAATCACAGCAGTTTATCACTTGAGTAACTGCCTTAACTCCAATAAAAGTTGGGAGAAAAAACTACAAAAACCGTATTAATAAAATTAAGAAGGTTTGTAACCTCACCTTTATCAAATTGTTTCGGAGAACGTACTCCGCGCGTCTACTGGTGGCGCCATCTAACCACGCCCCTTCTCACTCTCTCCACCCGTTCCATGATTAATATTGTCTCTCTTTTTCCAATCTTTCTCGAAACAGATATATCCACTGTAGTGTCATGCAAGAGCAGGGGCGGATCCTGTGATACGAAGGAGTTAACAATTTTATAAAATTTAATTCTCAATCATGGGTAATTTTTTCAATAAAGTTCACGTTTGTCTTTGCCTGTGCCATAAGTTTACTAAAATTTTCAATTTTGATGAAAAAGTTAAAATTAATGTTTAGTTCGGTGTTAAAGCATACTAATTGTCTTGAACACTGTTTCCTTTATTCCATGCTAACATTTCTAACATTCTTGTTTCATTATTGGATTTTTATTTTCCCCTTAAAATCGTTGTTTACCAATCCTGAAAAGAGAATACCTAAATCTTTGCTATTAAAACTTGTTTTCTCATGCGGGATTCACTATACCACTGTAAAAATAGTCTCTTTTTTTAAGAAAAAAGTCAAAGAAAATATTTTCTTTACGACTTTAATGATCATCTCCCAAACATAAAATATTTTTGGTATTTTAGATAAAACATTGACACTTTTACATTAAAGGAATTATATGTATCCTAAGCGCATAATAATGCATCAGTACGTAGTAAGCTTACCAAATTTGCGGATGCACTCTAGGAACTAGTTCACGGTCGTACAATAGTGACGGCGAGCAAAAGGATTTTTTTTTATTTTAGTTTATTATTTATAAAACGACATATAAAAAGATAAAATATTTCTTGGAGGACTGAACAGCAATACTCATCTTATGAGGGTTTTAACGACCATACAGGAGATGCAAACACCGTAAAAATTTACATGTCAAAGTCACTTAATATTTTTAAGTTAAATTTTTGTATTTGGTAGGGGTCTCAACAAAGTTATGCTAATTAATGAAATGGATTAGAACGACTCACAAATACAGGAAGTTGCAAAGAAAGTTGTTTGTCACAATTATTCAATATCGCTAAAACTGCCCTTATAAAAATATACATATTTAGAAGTCTTTATTGAGTATAATTCAGTATAACAGAAAAGTCTTCATTTGCAAGGTGGTGAAATTTTTGTTAAATAGGAAAAGAATAGTTGTAAGTTTAGTACAAAGGATTTAATATTACAAATGTGTATTAAAAGTCAAATAAAATAAAACATAAATAAAAAATGTTTTCTTCAGGAACATGGGTAAGCCTCCGAATTAACATAAATTAATTAAACAAGCAAGTTCAAAAAATTATTTTACCCTTTTCTAAAGTAAGAGAATACCACCTGAGCGAAATATATTCATTCGTTATTAATAAATAAACACCCGTTAAATATGATTATATGAAACTGATTATACAGGGTTGGGATAAAGTATGGAACCAAGTAAATATCTTTAAAACGAAACGGACGATATTTATGATATTTTGCAAGTAAGTGCAATGGGGCAAAATGCATCTGATGTACATTTTTTTGTTAATAATATACTTCCGGTTTAACCGGACATACCCTCCACTTTTTAATTTAAATGGGACACCCTGTATATTTTTGCAGATTTAGAAACTTTTAAGTTTTTATACATTAGAGTAAAATACCATTTAGATAAACAAATTGATTTTGTTTGTATTAATAGTAAGAAATAAACGAGTACTATCTAGTAGGTAAATCCTCAAATTGTAATTTACGGAAATAAATTTTACGATTAAGAATGGTTCATTTAAGTGAAAAAGATCGTATTGAAATATTAATGATGATCGGTTATGGTGATCCTGTTAGAACTGATGAAGAAGTGTGTCATATTTTTAATGATTTGCATCCTGAAAAAATCCCATATCACGTTCAACAATTACTAAAACATTACAACGTTTTAATACAACTGGGATGGTCAAAAATTTGCCAAAATCTGGAAGACCGCGGACCGCAACGAACGAAACTACTAGACAAAACATTACAATTGATTTAGAGGAGTCACCTCAAATTTCTACCACAATTTTGGTACTAAACCATGGTATAAGTCGACGTTCTGTAGGGAAGATATTGAAAAGTATCATCCGTATAAGATACAATTGGTTCAAGAATTGTCAAACGATGATTTTGACCGACGGCTTTTCACCAAAATATTTCTACTTCCTCTGTCTACAGATGGTATGTATTATCAATTACAACTTGTAATAATAGTGTTAAAGAAATTTGTGATATCATCAATATTGTAACAGTTGTGTGCCAAAAGCAATTTTTGCAATTGGTGTATTCGAATAAGAAAGCCAATATCAAGATCCATTAAAAAAATGGTTTTAAAATTCAGGTAGGTCTCTGTTGCTCTCGGAAGATATTATTTATTTAAAAAAGCAACAATAGGCCTTGAGAACAATCTGAGAATCAGTATTGGCCAGCTGGATTCTTATTTGAATGGTAGCGCAGAGGATTCCACATCTTTTTATTGTGAAATTGGTGTCTTTTAGTAGCAAGTTTGAACGATAGATATCTACATAGGCTAAGTATATACATGTCTGTAATGGGTAAATCTCTAGACTGGAATTTTTTCGGGAATATCAGATTAAAGCTATCGAAATTGAAGTTTTTAAAAGCTAATATCTTAAGGTGTTTACAGAAACTAAAATCATACATTTGTGTCAGCGTTGAACGTATAATAATAGGGAAAAAGAAAAATAATTTTAAATTACAGTAATACTCTCTCTTATGCACAGTGTTGTGGTAAAGTATGGAACTAACTAAATATCTTTTAAACGAAATGGACGATATTTATGAAATTATGTAGGTAAGTGCAATGGGGCAAAATGCATCTGAGGTACATTTTTTGTTAATAATATACTTCTGGTTCAATCGGAAATACCCTCAAATTTGTAATCTTAATGGGACACTCTGTATATGTTTGCAGATTATTTCTCGAATTTTTACATACCGGGTTTAGTAAAAATTATTTATAAAACCGAGAAATAACGCACTTTTAGTTGTAGAATAAGTAAATTTATTTACTAATGAGAATAATAATTTAAACAAAGTTAATTCAAATGTTCAAAATGGTCTCCGTTCACCTCCTGACAATATGCCAGCCTATTAATAAATTCTTGAGTCACTCTTTCCAAGACTTCCCCACGTTAGTTCACATTCATCAATAATTATTTGTCTCAATTCCTCCAAGCATGTTGGTCGTTTAACTTAAACACGTTATTTTAGATAACCCCAAAGAAAAAAATCTAATGGGCTTAGATCCAGAGAACGAGCAGGCCACTCTATGAATCCTCTACATTGAATCCATCGATTTGGAAATTTCGCATCCAGAAAATCCCTCATCCGTCTATCAAAGTGGGGAGGTGCATCATCTTGTTGGAACCAAACATTTTGTGGTAACTGCCCATTCTGTTGAAGTGCAGGAATAATTTGGTTATTCAGTAAATCTAAATACTTGTCACCATTAAAGTTTCCGTCTATAAAAAATGGGCGTATAAGCCTATTTTCGACAATTCCCATCCAAACAATAAACTTCTGTGGATGCTGGGTATGAGTTTCATGAATCCAATGAGAATTCTCATTTGACCAATACCTTGAGTTATGGCGGTTTAAACAAAAAGTTGCCTCATCGGAAAATACTACATTAGATGCAAAATTTTCGTCGACATTACAGATGTCCATCAGACGTTCGCAAAACTCCAGACGTCCCAGTACATCCCAGTTGTATTAAAACGTTGTTATGTTTTAGTAACTGTTGAACGTGATATAGGATTTTTTTCAGGATGCAAGTCATTAAAAATATGACACACTTCTTCATGAGTTCTAACACGATCACCATAACCGATTATCATTAATATTTAATAAATTACAATTTGACAGTTTGGTAACAGTTACCTACTAGATAGTACTCGTTTATTTCTTACTATTAATACAAACAAAATCAATTTGTTTATCTAAATGTTATTTTACTCTAATGTATAAAAACTTAAAAGTTGTTTATTAAAGTGGTGTATTCCTCGTTTTTACAGATTTTTTACACTAAACCCAGTATGTATGAATTCGAAATGATAGGATCTTTAAAAATCTGCAAAAATATACAGGGTGTCCCATTAAAAAAGTTGAGGGTATTTCCGCTTAAACCGAAAGTAACAAAAAAATCTACATCAGCTGCACTTTGCCCCATTGCACTTACTTGCAAAATTTCATAAATATCATCCGTTTCGTTTTAAAGATATTTGGTTCTCTACTTTATCCCAACCCTGTATGTGCCTTTTAAGAGAACTAGCATACAGGCGATACAATTTTATTTAATAGGAGATCTTCAAGACTACATAAAATTTTGTAGAATTCGGACTAGCAATTTACGAGATAATTGACTTTTAGTCCTCTTTGTATATAATATCAGAAAATATTGTATTTTACACCAAACTTTAAATAAAGCCGCATTTATTCTATAGCATATATTGTATATTGAGAAGACTTTTTAGGAAAAGAGGTACAAATTAAAAAATTTGATGAAAGTAAATAAAGCAATCTTCATGATATGTGTTTATTTTCGTTTGTACTGTTATCAGAACACATATTTTATTATTTTACTATTTACAATTTTTATATTTGATAAACTTCTGATTCTGAATATTGTGTAGGTATAGCTAACAAGAAGCTGGTGCTAAGAGATAAAGGAAAAAATAAATGCGAATACATGATTGACAATTAATTTTGCTTCCACATTTTAAAATGATATCCTAGTTATAGAATAGGACACTGATGGTAATTATTTAAGTACCTAAGAGTATATAGTTTTAAGAATTCTAAAGTAAAACTGTAAGAATCGCTACTGTCAAGTAACAATGAACTATTAGAAAAAAATCAGTTACGTATTTATTTGATGTTTCCATTTGTTTCCTCTACCTCAAAATAATTTTTTTCTTTTCATAATTTATTATTTATTTTCTTTTGATTATGAGGAAAGTTATGCACGTCATGGAAAAGTCGCAATTTTATCATTTATTGGGTTGTATACAGAATTAATATTTGTCACTTTCAAATTGTTCCTGATGAGTCTGGCCCTGTACAATTTCCAAGACCGTGTATCGCGAGATTTAATTATAATTTGTTTTTGTCGTCCCAGCTGGCACGTCTTTTTCTTTTTCGTCTGGTTAAGCTCCGTAGTTGGTTTGGGTTTATAATGCGAATAATGGCCATTGTTGGATATTCTTTTATTTTTATTTTAGTAAAAGTGAGGAGGCATATTACATCGTCTCCTTGCTTGTCTTACGAAATGAAATTGTTGAAGGTTTATCTGATTTTATTTATTTATTTAAATAATTGTATCCTGCATATATTACTATAACGGTTTTGTTGCACAGGCCAAGGCCACTGACTGTGAGAAACTTTGCAGCATCGACGAACAGGACAAGACTCCGAAAAAGCAGGGTAACTTAACCTAACCGATGACAACTATAACAGTTTCCAAAATATTCTCATTAACTTCAAGAATTATCTGAAATACTCGGAAAGGTGAGATAATAATTCAAGTTTTATTAAAGGCAGTTGTGAACTTGTATATAAAGTTCGTTCAACTCCCAACATTGGTACGGGTGAGTAGGATAATTTAAGATGCCCGGTACTTAGAGGATGGCTACGTCAGTACTATCACAATCAAGGCATTGATCCAGAATCAATAGAAGTCGAAGATCCCTATCGAAAGACCTTAAAAGCCTAGTTCTCCTAGCTCTCCTAGCAGATATCTCGACAACAATATCAATTCTCCCAACTCTGCCAGCAGATAGCTATCCAGCTAGATAGCTAGCTAGCCCAAAAGATCTCTCAATAGATATTTCCATTAAGCACTATGAGATCTTTGAGATCTCCTAGCAGATGACCAACCTCTTCCAGCAGATGACCGACCTCTTCACCGAGGAATTAAATCTCTCCACTTATATAAAGGAAAGAAATATAACCAGCTCACAGAAGTGCTAGCTAGCAGAAATGTCTCAGTAGAAAGTTCTGTCTTTCCAGGAGTTTCACAAAATCTAGCGAGTGTTTTAGCTATAAGAGAGAATCTTCCGGGGAGCATGAATGGGATTGCAACTCGATAGTAGAAAGGCTAGAAGGGATATAGGAACCCAGTACCACCGGGTAATATAGAGCAAAAATGAAACTACCCATATTTGATGACAGTAGCTGGTGCCAATGAATGATCCCCAAAAGAGTCGGCTTGAGGTCATAACCGTAACTCTTTGTGGAGGTACCTTGGATGTCCTACAGAGATCTGTGAGGTATTAAAACTACGGCAAACTTGGTCACATTAGAAGTGCTTCTAAGCGTCGAGAGAAAAAAAACTCCCACAGATCATGAGCAGCAGGGCGACATCGACCAAAGGTGGCGCCCGAGAATACGACTTCAAAATTGATCATCAATCTGGGATGAGCTGCTATGACGCCGAGTGGCTCTTAAAAATACCTTGCCATCCAAATTGCTCCATTACAGTTGCTTTAAACAGAAATAAATGACCATTTTTTAAATTGTCAAAAATAAGTGAACTCCAGAAATAATACAAGACAGCAGGAAAATGACTATTTTGAAGAGAATCGGAGATTGGAAATCAGTGAATCGACATCTAATCTATTTTCGAAAGGTAGTTGTTAGTCCCGATAAATTCCGTACTAGAGATATTACGTCATCGTTACTTTTAAATGCCCTGAGAACGTCTAGGAGTAACATCTGGGAGTAAAAAGAAATCGTTGCAGAATGGTACATCGAATTACTCTGACGACGTAAGAGATTGGTGACGAAAATATATCACCTGTGCGGCGAACAGTGGACCACACCGTAAACGTAAGACGGAAATGCAGCCATATATAGAGGAAAGGTCATCGAGAAAATCCCTGCGCATATATAAGACCTTCTACCAGAATTGAATGCTGGAAATAAATACGTCTTTATTGTGATGGACTACTCTCAGAAACCAAACAATACTTCGCAAGACCAAATATTGGCAACGCGGATGAATATCTAGAATTCTTCAACTTCATATAGCAGCTGCGAAAGCCTAAATTAAAACATAGTTTATGTTTATGCAAGAAGATTTTATAAAAACATCAAACGAAAACAATACTCTTGAACTTCCAAGTGCAATGAAACAAGACATATTGAGTTATATAACCATCACCCAGAAACCAACAACGTCAGTTTACAAATAAAAAGAAGCATACGTAGAGAGTTACCTGACTTGAAGACGGAACGTGTAAACTTTTCGAAATGTTGTCAGAAACCAAACGATATTCGCAGTATAATTGTAAATCTGCTTCATTGATTTTTGATATTAATTAAACTTAAAATAAACTAACCAAGCAAAATAATGCCGCACTGTTTTAATAATTGAATTACATTTTCAACTAATACATACTTAATTTATTAAATGCTCAAAAGTGTTCTCCACTGACTTCTTGGTAATTGAAGCACATGTCTCCGTTATACGTTGTGTTAAATTTTCTATCGATTCACAAGGAGCCAAACTTTAGACGTAAGGATTTTAGGTGATCCGTCAAATACAACATATATTTAAATAATTTCTTACATTTATAGCGAAATGAGCGCAAACCGTTCTATAAGACGGTAATATCCATATTAAATTTAACAGGGATTGCTTTGTTTCTTTGGTCTGGACGCGGCATTATGTTGCTGAATGACGACGAGTTGAGCGGCCTAGGCTTCGCAGTACCACTTGTCTAACCCTTTCAACGTAATTTTCTGTACGCACACTACGTTGACTGCCGGGAGGCTTTTTCTCATCACTGAATCTCCTGTTCGAAGATTATGAACTCAACGTAAGATTGTGTCTCGAGTGGGAACAGAGTCATTTCGATTGATATTGAATTTCCAGCGGAATTCAAGCTGTACTGCAATCATCTAGTCACCAGTCCTAACAAAACAATCATAAACAAACATTGTTCCATGGTTGCAGCAGACAGTGAAATGCTTTTGGTCAAAGAACGGATTGTAACATTCCGCACGCCCTCCCTTTTCTAATGGCAGCGCAATACCCAATCTAAAAATACTTGGTTTCTATGCCCCACCCTGTATTTCAACCTTTTTTAAGACAAAAATTACAGGTAATGGCCATAACATCATTCATTGCATTTTTATACATGTTGTTCATTTTATAAAATTGTAAAATTTACTAAAAACAAGAAGGGAGTAAAAAATTTACATGCAAACCAATCCAGGTGTGGTCCCTTCGGAAAAAAGTGTGTCACCCATCAGAAAGGGATGTTTTCGACGAATACAACTAACTCGTAAATATACAATGAGTCTATACAAACAACGAAGCCAGGGATCTAAACTAACACGGTAACACATATTACTCAGGCGCAGATTCATATTCTTAATGGACATGACCCCATAAAAAGTTGCACCAGGTCCAGTAAAAAGAGTAACGGTCCCACCAGATCAAGAGAATATAGATAAAATCATAGCAGCGAAGTCCCAAAATAACGACGAAGATTTTTCCACTCTTAGGAAAATATCCAGAATAAGTAATTTATTAAAAGAAAAACAAGTCAGAAACTTTTACTAGAGAACGAATTTGAAAACTCACTGGTGAATATACAAAGGAAATGGAAATGGAATGTAGTCAAAATAGAATTCAAGGTAAAGGAAATAATATCAACCCATATCAAAAGAAAATTCCGTCTATTGTCTTTTAAATCAAAATACACGATCACTTCACTTTTACAAGAGAATTAGAAATATACGTAAAAGGTCAATTATATGTGAACTACACTAAAAAGACTATTTCTACAAAATGATGAAAAGTTACAGGGTTTCGTGCTTAGAAGCCTAACCGTTATTTTTTCCGATGACGATGTTAAGAAAGGCTATTGCTATTGCAGGAGCTGACGGTAAAAGAAGCTTTCATAAAACTAAAGTGGGGCATTTATACTTCATTGCCATAAATTCGGCGATAACTCTAAGCTTTCTTAATAAAAATATAAGGCTGCTATTACGTACGAGGGTAAAACTGAAAATGAGAAGAAGCTAAACAAATTGCAGAATGCCACAGTTGTTAGGCTTAGGGACATCTAACTGCAAATTATGGCAAGTAACTCTAATGCATGAAATGTGCGGATGATTAACTTACGAATGAGTGCTCTAAAACGCTAGATACTCCCGCAAAATGCGTAAATTGTAAAGATGATCATCCAGCGAAATAGAAAAAATTCCCTGTATATGTAAAAAACTTGATATTCTTCAGAAGAAGTCGCTCAAAACTTCAGAAAGAAGATTCGTACCAATACCTTTGTCGAAGAGTAATCCCTGACAAAATAACCAAAATTGCACCCAAACCGTGATGACTCATAGTCCTTGAGAAGAATTTCCATTACTAAAAGGCTGTCAGTTTCCTCCTGAAGGGTGCTTAGATTAATTAGAGGAGAGGGCGGTGGGTTAGGGGGTTGTGAACCTTTAGCTTTTAACTAAAAAATTTTAAATTCTTAATAATTTAGTGAATATGATTGAAACGCTACGTGCAGTAAAGAAACGTTTCCTTGCCAATGCTAATGATAATTTTTAAAAATGCAATGATTCCAAACATTAATGGCGGGCATTTACAAGATTTTGAGTAATCTGCTGAACGAGATGACGAAACTAAAAATATGTTTTTACAATATAGATAGTACAAACGTGAAGTACCCATAATTTATTAACTTTGTTTAAATATATAACCCAGATATGGTCCTTCTGTCAGACACTCAGTAAAAGGATTATCATAAATTGAAAATTAGACGATATTTGGTCTACCGTAATGATAAATTACATTACATTAATAACAATCAGCCAGACGCAGGGGTAGCTATTATTACCAAAAATGAAATCTCTCATTAATTGGTCGATAATGTAAATAGTAGTATAGAGCATTTAATCATAAAATTAAAAAATAACCTCATTTAATAGCTGTATACAATAAACCACTAAATAAATATATTAATCTCGATCTTCATAATTTAATCGCAATTTCCAATAGAGTTCTACTATCTGGTGATATGAATGGCAGTGGCCGGGACTGGAAATGTATTAAAGCAAATAAAAACGAGAATTTTGTTAACACTAATTGTCTTTACTTATATCACACTGACGAACTATCATTTTTTGCTTTTAACGGAACGACCCCGAATGTTTAAACGTTTACAACACACATACATAATCTAAAAATATTACAGCAACTGGCATCAGACCATGATCCAGTTTAATTTGAAATTTTTGACAATAATGATAGTGGTAGATTATTAGTTGGAGACTATACAGGATGAAAATAAATAGAAAATTGAAAATGAAACAACACCTCGATGATAAAGAAAGTATAGAAAAAGAAATACGAAATTAACAAAAAATAATGAAAGAGGCGAAAGGCGTGACGACAAATACTATAACAATCGGAATCAAACTTGACAAATTACCAACGGAGGTACTAGACCTAATTAACGACAAGAAGAGGATTAAGACAAATTGGCACAGATACAGACCTACACAAGACCGATAATTGAATTAAAATGTGAAATTAATGAGAATATTGAACAGACATGATCCAAAATTTAAAATAAAAAAAATAGCAGTCGGCTTAAAATTTATGTTATTTCCAAAACTTTGAGCTGTATAGTATTTTTCACGGATCCAGCAGCTTCACATTTCCGTACAAAAAGTCGGATGTAATTGTTTACTGTTAGTTTGATTTTGAAGAAATTTGAAGAAACTGATTCTGTACAAAATATCAAGGTAAAGCAGCTCGGAATTAGGGACGAAGGAGCTTAAATTAAAATTTTGGGTCAACTCGTCATTTAACAGGTGTGTCATATGAATCGGTTCAGAAAATACTGAAATCAAACAAAATGTATATTCTTCAAGAACTAGGTGACGATGATCCCGATAGACGAATTCAGTGTTGTAAAACTATGAATAAAAAAGTTGAAAGACATCCTGACATTTTAAAAAACTATCCTTAAACAATAAATGTTTGGACTGGCATTCTAAGAGATTGATGGAATTTTGTTTTTTAATAAAATGATATATATTTGTGAACTTGCTTGAAAACACAATAGATTTGTTAATTGTTCAAACTTTGGAATATCAAACATATCATGTGCCGCGTGAATTTATTTTTATGTAGAAACATCAAATCAGTCATTTGTATATGTAAATACAATGTGTCACATCGAAAACGAAAGAAATCGAATTTTTTGTAGAAAAAAACGCAAAAACAAGTCGATTTTTATTCCAAGAGGAACACTTTTCTTATTTTCAACTGAAAAAAGATGAATAAAGCTTAGATAAATAAATGAATGATGGGAAAACCTAATTTCAGACAAAAAAATAGCTAATATTTTATCATAAACAAATATTTTCAACAATTTTATCAACTTTTTGATTTGTAGTTATGTTATAATTATGTGTTTATAGGAAAAAGTACTAAGTAGCAGGGCAATATTATTTTTAGATTCCCATAATTTTGTTCCATATTTTTCCCAAATAAACCATTTCTCAACATTGTAATGTTTTTTATTTTCCCGTTGTAATTTCTGATTTTATTCAGAAAATAATTGCACAAATAGAGCTTGTAGGTAGATGTTAAGAAAACTTGGATAATAAAATTTTTAGAACTAGTTCCTGAAAAATGTACTTACACATAAATATACAATATTTCTAATTTATTTTAAAGCCGTTATTAGTTATGTGAAAACCAAATATTTAACTTTATTGTAAAAGGAATAATTGATATAAATTGTTTTCACTTGTACAGGTTTAGAAAGTATCTAAAAGAACATAGGCGAAATTTTAAGGAGCGGGCAGCGATGTGTCCCCTCTCAACTGAACTAGAGGTACAACCACCACTGCCGGTACGTTACTATCAAATTGACTAGAACGATGTTCCCACCTCGATGTATCCGTACTTCAATATATTAGTAATACGTTCTTTTTTTTATAATAACGCATTATTTATCTCGCATGGATTCATGATTTAATGAGAATAGCCTCTGTAAGGTGCGGAAACATTATTACATATTCTTTCAAATATGTTGAGAGTTCATGTAAAATATAAAAATTTTTTAAGCAGTCTGTGAATTAAAATAGACAACAATAGCTAATTTGGTAAGAAATGGCTTTGATAAAGATCATTTACAAACCGTTTTGTTTCTGAATAACCAGTTGAAGCAATAGAAATAAATCAAGAGTCCGTAAAAGCTTTTATTTTAAATTTTATTTTATTATAAAATTCTACAACAAATCTATCTGAACTAATTATTATGAAGGCTGTGAATAATTATAGAGCTTTAGATAAGACATCGTTCTCGCACAGTTTGTACTATTCCTGGAATTGGCATATGTAACACAATAAATTTATTTCTACTAATCATTTATATACATAAATCTTTTAAAATAAGCAACCATTGTGATATTTATCTATGGAGCTTTTTATTTTATTATAAAACAATAAGAAAAACAAATAAGGTACCGGAGTGACAATATCCATAAATTCGATATTCCGATGTCGCGACAAAGGCAATTATTGAATATTGTCGTGAATTTCGAAAATGATTTATTGCAAACAACCATGGAGAATAAAAAATGATTATTTTTTTATCAGAATTTGGGCATGTCGATGAAATTTAAGGTACCAGACAGTCCTTTGTACACTTAATTTCATATTATTCATATTCAAACGAAAACCCATTGATTCTTCGGACAATTTTATCGCCTTTTTTTGTAAGGTCGCCTGTAAGAAAATTTTAATTAAAAAATCTTATAATTATATCTTACTTAGCATAGAAAGTTTACATATTTTGCTAACATTCTGTACAAAATACTAATTTAAAAAAAATCTTTTTACAATGGTATTAGACAGAGAGGTAGACCCTTGGTTCGTAGGCTTGTTCAGACTCTTTTGGATGTACTTGGAGCAAGACAAACAGTTACTTCCTTGCCCTGCGTCTTCTTTTCCCGCTTCCTTTACATGACTTACTTAACGCATGCATTCTCTAGTATGTTTAACGTTTTAGACTACGCAGACAAGAACACAAACTTCTGACAAGGATTACACAGTTGTAGCAATAGATACAACTTTCAAAGTTTAGAATTAGTACAATTACTGAGTGCACATTTTGAAAATATTTTCGTTTATACATGGTGTTCCAAAAAGCCGTGGCAGCTTTTTTAAATTAAACACACTATATTTTGTTCATGATCCGAAAAGGTTTCATCGAGAGCATTAAAAAAAATGTGCGCTCAATAACTGTACTAGGTCTAACAAACTTTGAAAGTTATACCTTTCCGCCGATGTCAGAAGTTTGCGCTACCTCGTATGTATATATAATATATAAGAATTAGGTCTTTTTTATTTCAAAAATGTTATAAATTAACAAAAAACACCTTAAAATATATAAATAAAATATTGATTATATGATAATGTGTTGTTATGTGTTACCAAATATAAACTACACGAAATATGTAAAAAACAAATAATTAGAAATATTTATTAGAAAGCAATGATAAAATGTTTTTATAGTGTGATATAGTTTTACATTAATTTTAATACAAACATTAGTTTTCTCTGACGTCAATATAGCAATGACTGCCATATAAGTTAATAATTTGTTAGAAGTATTATTTATAGTAGGAATATCAAAAAATATCTACTTTAATTACATGTAAGATTGAATTTTACCAACTAAAAAAATCGACTTTTTTAACCTCAAGCACAGAAGCGAAGTAGCGCGTCGGCGCTTTTGTTCCAAATATGTACACTAAGAAGACGGAAATATCAAAACCTCCTGAAATCTGCTAGCCTTCCTTTAGCCTTCAATTAACTTAAGTAAGCAAGTATTCATGATACATGAAACATTATTTCGTTTAATTGCGGACTTTAACTCATGCTATATGTGTATGTTCAGTTGGATTGAATACACAATAATAAGGTGGAAGTCTTAAAACTTCTTGCGCAATTATCATTAAATACTGTTTTTGCATATTAAAACTTTTTAGTATTAAATGAGATATTTTTTAAATCGATCTAATTTCCTAGATACGCATGTGTTACGTCTAGCATTTCTTGAAGATATTGGATTATTAACAATACTTCTGACGGTTGACAATCTTGTTTTAGTTAAAATAGTAATTTCCTTCATAGCACTTATTTTTTTCATCCATCTGTAGACGAATGTATCCTTTTTCAATGCTAATGAACTAGGCTCATTTAACTGGATAGCATTATCAACAAATTTACTTGACACTATAGCATCATCAACAATTTTATTTAACTCCCCGTTATTGTCAATAGCTTCCACGTAATTAACACTTGTATCTTGTCATAATCGAAACATTTTTGTAAAATTATTACAGAAATGTAAATTAATGCTTGACGTGATCAGTTATATTTAAATGGAAGTAAAAATATAAAATATTAAAAATCTATCTAAGATTTAAATTTTTAATGTAAATTTAATTTCACTGGCGTCATTAACCAAACCTGCTCTAATTTAGTTGAGCATTATGGGTCCGTAAATAATCTCTTATCAATAGTGTCTTTAAAAGTGACAATTTATCTTTATTGGAGATTATAAAATTTAAATATTATACTACATTGGATGTCAATCTCTCTTGGAATAAATAAACTAATAATAAAATATTCCCATTATTTTTATTTACTAAATATCCTAAAAAGTAAGTTAGAGAGGGTCTAAATCTAGATCTATATTACACTTATGATTATTCAACAATTCCTCTAATATTATTGTTTGAGGATAAGATCGTTATAAATATATTAACAGGGGTTTTATTATACAAAATGGATTATGTGGTTAATTTTTGACATGTTTTATAGACCCTCATGTTGCAAAAATTCCAGAAGATACGTTTTTTTGTGACTACCAATTACGAAAATAATGTAGTCACTTTTTCAGTTATTTTTGAATTATTTTGAAATTTTTAATGGTCAAATAATCACGTACATATTTTGTATTATTTTAGCTAAACAACCTATAATTATAATTGGTGTTAACTAGTTGCAACACAAAAAATGATTAGTGTTTTATATGTGCGTTCCTCAACTCGGTATACCATAATTGCTTTTCCTTGCCAATGTTCAATTAATATTTAGTTTCTTTATCATGCGATCTGCTAAAAGGCAGTTGAACTCACCTTCGTCATCACATTTTATTGACTATGGAGAAAAATGGCTCGGTTAAATAAATAATTTCAAATTTATTCGCTATAGATCACCAAAATTCGTGTCACAATAAACAAATCTACAGTATGGAAGATCTCTAGGAAATTCATTAAATATAACTTTAAATTATAAACAGTACATAGTGTGCTAATATGATAATCAGGTGTAAGACATTTTCGTCTATTAAAGTTTATGTGTTTTATTTATGTCTACTATAATTAATTGTAATATAAAAACATAGATGCTAAAGAATAATTATATGATTCTATCTAAAGTCAATCCACGTCTTCATTCACAGATATAAAATTTGAGTCTTTAATCGAAGATCGAAGACACCACATAAAATATTTTGTTTTCAACTTATATTTCTTCATAAGTCAACAGTGTACTCTACAATGGTGTCTTCGCAAATGAGGACTTCACAACTGGGTCTTCTACCCTTTTGCTGGTAGAACACTTCGCATCTGGGACCGCGGTATATTTTTACCTGAATAGATGGTACCTTGTTTTCCAAAATTATTTCATATCTGGACTTGTTTTATGGAATGTAAAATTTAGAGATATGGGTGTGAAATTAACGGATAAATCTTTTATTGTTTTTCTTGAAAATGTCAGAGAAAATACATTTTTTTAAAATTATGATTTTAGTCTGATTGCATTACAATTATTCAACATTCTTTGTTAGAACTTCATTAATTTTAACTAGCTTTCTGAAAGAAAATAATTCTGACAACAAAAATAAAATACTCTTAAAAATATTTTTGTCCACCGACTATATTATGAAATATACATTATTCCTTCGTTTCCTCAATTATAATTATATATACGTTATCCATAAGGGTAGTAAATAATCATAATTCAGTACTTTTGATCACGAACGCAATTTTTAATTATTAGTAGGCTGCAGCTGTCAACCATAAGTGGAATTAATTACTTCAATTGAAATGTCAAATTTTGACTAAGATTATTAATCAATTATTTTACTAAAAACTAGAAAAAAGGAAATTGAGGATATGAAAACAAAATGTCTCTAAGAAAGAAACTGCTAAAATTATTGCCAGAAAAATAATTCTATTATGATGATCACACCCTTGTAAAGTAATAAATCATTATATGCTCGTTTAATAATGTACTATTAATATATATATATATATATATATATTAAGTAAAGAAGATAAAATTTATTTTTAAATAAAAATAACTGCTACAGAATGGGTGTATGTACAAAATTAAAATAAAATGTTACTGCATTTTTACAATATATGCTAAATTTAATAACAATTGACTAATATTAGTTTTTACCTGAACATAGTTCCTGACAGCATTTTCAAATATTTCATCGAGTATAGCATACCGTAGTTTTTT
This sequence comes from Hermaeophaga mercurialis, assembly GCA_951812935.1. Classification (NCBI taxonomy): domain Eukaryota; kingdom Metazoa; phylum Arthropoda; class Insecta; order Coleoptera; family Chrysomelidae; genus Hermaeophaga; species Hermaeophaga mercurialis. Next base: position 32,179,277 of record OX638364.1, read on the forward strand.
TTTTCGTCATTAGGTACACTTCTACCTAATGCTTTGAATTGTAGCAGTGGTGGGAGTCTTCTTTTAGTATCTCCTTAAATTCAAAAATATTTTCAATAACCTGTTATTCAGTTGGTTATGCCAACCTTAACCCGATTTTGATGTCCCATGCCTTTCGCCTTGGCATATCCACATCTTTTGCACAGTATTATTACATAACCATTAATGAACAAAATCGTCATTAAATTTTTACACAAAGGGATCACACAAAATTTTCCATTATAATGAACAATTATCATCTAGCTTTAGCATAAAATGTATGACAATGCAGCGCAAATTCTTATATGTATTCGGATTTCCTCATTTTCTTAGTTTGTGTAAGTTTGACCAATTTCTTGAACTTTGAGTCATAAGCATTTATTAAAATGAAAGTTGTATCCAGTAATGGTTATGTTTGGAAAATATTTTTGTAGTGTCAAAATAAAATCTTCGTTACTTACTTTGAAGTTAACAGGATTCCATGCTGACATTTTTTTTTTGTTGGGTTGGAGCACATATATAATGGAAATAATGTTTGTTTTGTTTGGTGTTCTACCGATGTCTGCGTGGAAAGTATAAAGCTGCTTAAATTCTGGACAGAAACTTCTGAAAGTGCCATCTCCAAAAAAATGTGATACTCAAATATTGTATTTCTAACGATTTTAGAAGGAAATATCAATAATTTGGGATTATCACTATTTTCAAATAACAAAAATTGGTTAATTATTTTAACTGATAATGAAATATCTTCTAGCTTTTTAAGCTTAAAAACTTGGTATTTCGATTAGAAATTGTATTCCAGAATCTATTACGCCAACCATTTCCTCTTCAAAAATATTATGATTTTACCTATTTTTTTAGCGAGATCTTTTTTTGCTTTTTTTGCCCCATTTGTTATATATTTATGATCAGGTCATCTAATAATAATTTTACTGGAAGAAAAATATATTATTGATAAGAATATTTTTATATTACGTTCGAAGTACTTAATGTTGGTATTTCAAGTTCAAAACAAGGAAAATAATTATTAAAATCCATTTCTTAGATATACATAAAGAGCTCTAACAAAATTTTCATAAAATGGATTGTTAAGGACTTCTGGATCACCCTGTATGTTCGTAGAAAAAATATTGTATAAAACTCATGCATAAGGCATCTTTTTTCATTCATCGGATAGCCTCACATGTTTGACGGTTCGCGCGGCCAATTTTTCAATTCATAAAAAAGTATCAATTTATGCATTTCATAAAAAAAGTATCAGTTTATGCATTTGTCTACCATCAACAGACATGTTTCGAATAAGTTTTTTCTTGAATGTGGCTAATTTAAATTACTTTTTCTTTTTAAATAATTCTAGTGTCCAGAATAGAGCAGAATATTTGCGGCTCGTTAGCTCTCATTAGTATGAGAATTCACGTTCAAAAGCTCTGAGTATAATTATTAGAGACTTACGAACACTGTTTAACACTTTTAAAATCAAAACATAACTAATGCGGAAGGACTTATTGTATAATTTGTTACAAATTATAAGTGGAAACAGTCGTTACTAGTTATTGACAGAAGTTGGAATGGAATAATCGACTGTGATTCTTAGATATTACTAAATGTCACATTTAAATATACTTATTTTTGTAGCGATACTATTGTAATGCACATTCTGATTATAGTTACGGCTGAATATTCCAAGAAAGATATTCTCTTATAATTTGCAACGGACAATAAACCTAAATCTCGCGTATCAAAATAACGTTAGGGATTTTTACTTACTTTTTATTTACATTTTACGGATTAATTAAGTTAAAATTAAGAAAATTATTACACAAAAATTGTTGTTACTAATAATGTAATCAGGTTAAAATCTTAGTTTTTAAAAAATGTGTCTTTATTGATATCAAGAAAAATAAATATTTTATCCATTAATTTCACATTCACGACTCTTAATCTAATTTCAATAAAACAAGTCCAGATATGAAATATAAGTTAGGCAATCAAAGCACCACTTGCGAGGACACCATTAAAATGCACCCCAATTTACACTTTTCACTAACTTAATGAAGAAATAAAAGTTTAAATGGAAATCAAAGTACTCGATATGCTTTCTTGTTAATTATTAAATTTACGATTAGAGCCTTAATTTTTTTATTTCGGTGAATGAAGATGTTAATTGACTATAGATAGAATAAGATAATTATTTTTTAGCATATATGTTTTTATATTACAATTAATTATAGTAGACATAAATAAAACATATAAACTTCACTAGACATAAATTTCGTACAGCTGATTATTATATTAGCGTACTATCTACTGTTTATAATTAAAAGTTATATTAAATGCTTCTTTTCCCAGATACGAAGCTTTCTACTGAAAAAGCGTAGACACTCCAGTTGGGAAGTCCCCAATTGCAAATGTACCCATATGTCACTCATTTTGATCATGCTTATATCTGCTTTCTATTTTTTTCACCAAAATATTTCTACTTCCTCTGTCTACAGATGGTATTATATATGTATTATCAATTATCAATTATCATCGTTTGACAATTCTTAAACCAATTGTATCTTATACGGATGATACTTTTCACTTTTCAATATCTTCCCTACAGAACGTCGACTTATACCATGGATTAGTACCAAAATTGTTGTAGTAATTTGAGGTTCCTCTAAATCAATTGTAATGTTTTGTCTAGTAGTTTCATTCGTGCGGTCCGCGTTCTTCCAGATTTTGGCAAATTTTTGACCATCCCAGTTGTATTAAAACGTTGTAATGTTTTAGTAATTGTTGAACGTGATATGGGATTTTTTCATGATGCAAATTATTAAAAATATGACACACTTCTTCATGAGTTCTAACAGGATCACCATAACCGATCATCATTAATATTTCAATATGATCTTTTTCACTTAAATGAACGATTCTTAATCGTAAAATTTATTTCCGTAAATTACAATAGATAGTACTCGTTTATTTCTTACTATTAATACAAACAAAATCAATTTGTTTATCTAAATGTTATTTTACTCTAATGCATAAAAACTTAAAAGTTGTTTATTAAAGTGGTGTATTCCTCGTTTTTACAGATTTTTTACACTAAACCCAGTATGTATGAATTCGAAATGACATGATCTTTAAAAATCTGCAAAAATATACAGGGTGTCCCTTTTAAATTAAAAAAGTTGAGGGTATTTCCGGTTAAACCGAAAGTATATTATTAAAAAAAAATGTACATCAGATACATTTTGCCCCATTGCACTTACTTGCAAAATATCATAAATATTGTCCGTTTCGTTTTAAAGATATTTACTTGGTTCCATACTTTATCCCAACCCCGTATAGGTATTCGATACAAAGATTGAGTGAGTTGTTCAGTTGTTTCAGTACAAAATAATCCTCTGTTAACTTTTCTACAGTTATTAAAATGTTACCGATAAGGAACTATTTTACAACAGCTAGTGTATGCAATTAAAAATTATTCCGATTTCTACAGTCAGCACCAATTAAATGTTAACACGTCGAAATGTTTAAAATTTCTACTTTTTTTTATTTAATTTTGTTTAAAAGCACAAAGTAGTTGTAAATGCGAATAAGTAATTCGAATAAAACCAATCATCTGCGAAGAACGATCCGAGCAAGAGTTAATCAGTATATGTGCTTTAGGACTTGATCCGCCTTGTAAGAACAAGTATATAAAAACACTGATATTAGCATCTACACAATTCCACCATATACAAACTGGCTTGTAAAATTCTTGTACCCTACTATATATATATATATATATATATATATATATTATACACTTTTTCCGATATCGTCAAAACGTATTTGTAGTCTTAGTTCTTGTTCACTAGCTCAATATAAATTGGACCTCAGCTCCTTTGTGCCTGTCCTGAGTCGCTGCAGTTATTTATTCTGTTGCTTCTTTTTTATTTGTCTGGCTCTTCCTTTTCTCTCCTTCTTTACGGTCGCGGATTCACCTTATGAAGATTTTAAATATTTTAACGTAGATACCGTCGTCTGTTACACAATTTTGGGAAACTTGTCTCCAACAAAATTCCTTGACATCCATTAATATTATATTATGTTTGCCCAATTTGCACACTTCGGTTATATACTGTGTTTAACAAATAATATTAGCAAAATGAATACTTTTTTGTACTAGTACAAAAATAGGCTATTTCTATAAAACGCGTTAAATGATATAATGTACCATATTATTATACGCTTGAAGAAAAAAATATTTATTATTCCGCATAAAATAATGAACCGTTTATATTTGTTACATATAAAAATGTAATAAATTATAGATATGAAAAAATAAGTTGTACTTATCTGAATTTCCACTGTATTGCAAAGTTTTTTAAATTATTTATCTGACCAAGGTTTCACCATGACTGTGGCATTTCAAAGACTGAGGCAAGATTGGCAGATTATTTAGAATTTACTGTATCTCTATTTAAATATTATGATTAGGTTGTTCGTATACCATTGAATAAGGTTTTCTTGTTAGTCTTCGCATCTAACTGTAAAAATAATCGTTCACAAATCGACACAAAAATCAATTTTATCTCGACGTCGATATAATTTGTAATCACTTTTTAATTTCCTACAGACACTTCTGTAGTTGAAATACCAACGCTACCCTCTCGGCATACTTGAGGCCAACACGGAGGATGCCCCAAACCAACCATACGACCCCCTAGTTCGATTCCCTCTCTTCGCGGCCCATGGCGCTTTATAACCGCACCGGAAGTAAAGACATCGATCCCTTTCTCTTCCTAACTTCCTATGAGGCATCGGTGGCGCCCTCTATTGAAACGCTAGAAAGTGAAAAGTGAGATTGTGTAAGGCAGATTAGAAGTACATCACAAAATATATATATGATATATTAAAAAATTATAAGATTATTAAAAAATAATATTTTGTAATTGAATTAAACGTCTACTCTACTCACATCAGCCCCACTGAGTGGATCTAAGACTTGTATCCAGTTCCAAACCAGTTTATACATACACACATTTTACTAGACTAAGCAATACGAGGATAATTTTAAAGCCTATCCTTAATACATATAAAATAATAAATTTTCCTTAATATACATAACAGGTAATTAAAAATATAACACACATAATATACCTCAAAAAAACTAATAATATTTAAATTGTGTATCCTAAACAATATATGTACAAATGCATTATATGGTTTCTATTTTCCCACTTCTCGTTTTATTATTTATCTGAAGTCATCTTTTTACAGTCAACAAGTTTAAGGTGCACAGTAGCTATCTTGGTTTTTTTTGTTAATAAAAATGTTAATATTGTTTAAAAATGATAGTAAAATATATCAAAAACATGCTTTCATTAGATTTTTAAAAAATATTATAAAGACTTCTAGATTAATGCTATGAAGTATACACGAGAATAAAGTAGCAAATATCAAATGTATATTTTATGTTAACGTGTAGCAGAAAAACTATTTTATATTCAAAATTTATTATAGAGATTTATAAAGTCTCCAATAATATGAAAGGCATCTCAACAAAATAAGTGCTGAAATAAATATTTTAGGAGATATCAGGAGGAGAGCCCATGGTATTAAGTACATTTCATTACCCAGGCTATGTTGTCCTCATAAAATATCTTCGTCCCCGACATACATATATATTGGGAAAATAGAAACTATGTCTATTGTTGTGATTAGAATTGATTAAGTGAGGAGGAAAATGGAAAAGGAAAGACAACTCAGTGCACTTGTTTTATCTTGCTTTCTACATAAAAGTGTATCTCCCAACCGTTTGTCGCCTGTGACTTGTCTATTTGTACTTTTCATATTTTTCTTAAGTTTCCTATTTATTTTTATCTAAATATTAAAAATTACCGATTGATTTTTATTTCTACATTGCTTTAAAAAACAATCCAGAAATCAAATAAACTTACATCTTTGGATAAGGAAATAAGAGAGACAAGATTGCGTTTGTCGGTTTTTCAAAAACGAACAGAATATTATATCGTTAATTCAAATGTGAAAATTATTCAACTTCAGTACCAAATAAACTCAAAACATTTTATTCGAAACCTGCTAATTACCAATAGTAATATTTTGCACCTTAAATCCCATTAAACCAAATCAAACATTCAATTTAAAAAATAAATAAAGCATTATAATTACTTTTAGTTAGTTTTTATTAATCTAGAATGTAAAATTAAGCTTGTAACCCATAATTTCGAATTGGAGAATAATTTAAGTACATTTTCTAATGAAATTTATGGAAATACTAATGTTTAGAAATAATGTGTATATTTTTCAATATATATTTTTCGGATAATAGAAATAATATAATAATAATATAAGTTAACTATGTTTCTTTTTGGGAAAAATCAGCTTTAAAATAAAATAGTTTATTATTAAAAATAGGAAGGTTCTCAGAATGAAAGCTATATTTTTTTGATTGCAACTTTTATACAAAAATAATATTTATAAAAGACAATTTTAACATATCACTCCTCAAAATATGTTTATTGACATACGTTACTTTTTTACAAACTAATATTTATATATATAAACAAGCTTATAAATATAAACTCTTTAATAAAAAAATGTCGGTATATTTTGAAGAGAAAAACAACCATCCACTTCATTTGAAGTTATCATCATATTAATTGACACGTACATTACTTGTCCATAAATAATATATCAAGTGATGAGTCCTTTTGATTGGACCATTCGATTTTTTGTAGAAAGACATGTAGAGCATATTATTAAATGAAAGAATCGACGTGGCTATAAGTAGAAAATAAATATTAATTTTACTATAAAATCACCGTATGAACATTCTACAATGAAAAATAACATAGTCCGATGTTTTTAATGTTTAAAGTTATTGATCATTTATGAAGGAGATCAAAACAAGAAATTAATCTTTTATCTATTCCTTTAAAAATATTTTTCAACCAGTAATAACTTAAAATTCGATTCTTCTGAACCTATGTACTATACATTATTATACAAAACTAAAATCGTAATTGTATCCTAAACTAACTTTTCGACTACTATTTATGCTTGAGCGTCTATACTTCATCCTACACAAAATCAGTTGCACGTCATCGATCACGTGGTTATATTTTACGTTAAGGCTTCTATGCAATATTATCTGATCGTTAAAATAAGAAGAAAATTAGAATATATTTACAGGCTTACTTAACGTTAAACACGAAAAATGTGTTTTGAAACGATAAACCACAAATAATGAAAAACTTAAATAAGTACTTAACATATTTTAAATTTTATACTTAAATTTAGATAAATAAAACGAACCGCTCTGGATTTTAGGAAGTAAAAAATACAGATGACAATAACGTTTGGCGTTGGGGATACGTTCGTTGCAATTTATATAGAAAATAGTGAGGTTAATGTCATTCGATATTTTCATTTGATTATATGGTTTCATTTTGCTTTTTGGTCTAGGTATTATATATTGTCTTACTCTGTATTTTTTCGATATTGTGTGTAATTGAAAAACTAATTGTTTTTTTAAAACAAACGTGATTAAAATTTCTTGTTCGCTTTTTCTGAATAAATGCCAAAACAATTAAATAGTCGTTGCAAGGAGCTTGTTGTTAAGCTATTTTGAACAAGAGCATAATAACAACGAGGCACTGTTACCTTTAACTGCTGTTAGAGAGTTAAGTTATATGTTATATAAAATATATAGTGCCTAGAATATAAAATTGATTTTTTTTTATTGTTTTTAGCGTGTTGCAGAAGCACTAAATTTAAGTAGGTACGTCTACTGCTTCTAGTATATCAGTAGCAGTTATGAACAATGAAGCATTAAAAACGTTCGTACAAGAAGAAAATTACTAATATTGAAACATTAAATACCAATGCCATTCGAAACGTTATTTAGAGCATGTACGAAAAGATCATGTAATTTTATAAACCTATTCAATAGATATCACACACCAAAGTTATATTATTGTATAACTAATTTAAAATTATAGGTAATTTGACATTTGAGTATAATTTATATGTAGAACAACATGTACCTAACGTTGGACTCTTTGAAATAAGATTGGTAAAAAAGTTAATGACAGTCTTTGGAATAATAAAATAAGTCTCCCGCAGAAAAACTTACCTAAGAAGCATCACAAAACTAAGGCACCTGCAGAGCACTATACATAATCCATCAAACCAAATGCTATATGATACTGTAAATATTAGACCGAGTGTCACATGAATCGGTTCGGAAGCTATTCAAATCAACAAGCTTTTTTCTAACAAAACGCATATTCTTCAATAACTAGGTAACGATGATCCAGTATGATTAAAAAACTTGAACAACATTCTGAAATTTTAAAAACATTTGTTTTTCTAATTATTGCACATTCTTTTTAAACGGATACGTCAACAATCAAGATTAACGTTATTAGCATATTAAAAATCCTCGTATTCTACGAGAGGATCATAGCCAATATCAAATGAATAAATTTGAAATTTTGGAGTTGGGTAGCTACCGCACTTAGGAGACAATTCAAAAAACTCCTGCCACTAAACTAAAATCTAAAGGTTTGAAATTGATATCCCTGTATGTATTCTCGTATAAACAGAATATAGAGAAATTGCTGCTTTTACAATTTGAATCTATATCTACATATATTCCGTCATATTCATTTTTATCAGTAAGTCCTAAATAAGCTAATTTGTTCTCTTTAATATCGGCGAATCTTTATTTTAAACCAGAGAGCGTACTCTAATTCTCCTTTCAGTAAGAGCAAGATATTTCCTTGAACTTCGAAAAATTGTTCACTTCTCTTCACGCTTTCCGATCTCTGACTAGTAATTCTAGTGATTTTACCTTTATTCTATCCTACTTATATTCGTTTGGTCCATGCTTTCTCCTTCCTTGCTTTATATTAATGCTGAATATGTTTTGTCATTATTTTCACATTAATAGTGATATTATTAGTATTATTGATAGTAATAATAATAATAATAATACTAAGAAGAAGAAAAAGAATTAATATTAGTTAATAATAACATTATTATATAATATTATATATATTACTAATAACTTAATAATTTACAAAAAGGCGAAGTTAAGCTTAAACTGTTCTTATAAACTTATTTGCACAAGAAAAGGAAATAAAATATTATTAATAATAAATAAATATAGATTTATTAGAAATTGCGAAATAATGGTGTTAAAAGAAAAAATAATATTGATACAAAAGCAATTCTTTTTCATTTAATTAACTTCTGTTTCCCACTTAGGTACGTAAATTTTTTTGGAAAAGAGCTTTATGATTTGGGATAAGAAGATTTTTAGATTTGACACAAAGGCGTACACATTTGATTTGGCGGTGATTTTACTAAGAAGACAAAATGATTGCTGGTTCGGTATATTGACACGACAAATTAGAAAGTAATAATTTTAATAATAAGAATAATAACCATAATTTTATTCTTATTATTGTTATTATTATCATGTAATTTGACATTTGTAAGCAAGGTGTTGGAAATTCACCTATCTCAGATATGAATTATCAAAAGTAATAAGCTCGGTTGTCATTTATTTAAAAACTTACGTACAGTCTACGTAGACGTTTTTGTGAACTCTTATTCTGGAGAGGCTCTCGTCTAAACTTTTGGGAATAAGGCTCGTGCTAAATAAAATTACAGGTGTAACTTCAACCTTTCTGTAGTTGATATTTATAGCACGGCGTATGGGTGTTGATGAGTCTGTATTAGTTCTCTTCTATAGGGTTTTCCACTAAGAGCGCAATTTTTTATATGTTAATAAAACACAGTATGTCAATTGTAATGATTCAAATTTTTATTTAAAATAAATGTTTAAGGTATGGCAATTCTAGCTTGAAAAGAATATCTGACAAATGACCATTTCTAGCTGCTCTACAATAGGTTATTCTTTTGTCAAAATTGATGATAACATTTTCACACAATACAGATTCAATCTCACCAATAACTCGAATTATTTCAGCTTTTAATTCATCAATTGTTCGTGGATTGTTCCGATAGACAAGACTTTTAACGTAGCCCTAAAGAAAATAGTCCAATGGTGTTAAATCGCACGATCTTGCTGGCCAATTAACATCACCATTTTTTGAGATTACACGCTGAGGAAAAGTTTCATGCAATACATTGATCGTATCACCAGTTGTATGACATGTTACACCATCTTGTTGGAACCATTTATCTCTGATATCAATATTTTCAAACTCTGGCTCTCCGCCGCCTTCTATTTTCTGTAATAATGGTCGAGACATTAGGTCCGTATTAGTCCATCTGAGTATACTGAAGGAATACGTAAGGATAGGTGCGGCATAGCTATTTATGGCTTGGATGAAGTTACTTGCATCTAATTTCGACTTTGCTAGTGCTTTAATTCGCTTCATGTACTGCTCCTCAACTCTAATTTTAATTTGCTTATGATCTAAAAGCCTGGCTTGCTGAAATCCTAGGTACTTATAAGTTTCATCACTTTCCGTCGCATGTATGATGTCACCATTTGGTATCCTCGTCGACAACCTTTCCATTTTCAATGATTATTTTTTTACATTTATTCAATCCAAACTCCATATGTATGTCACTTGAAAATCTTTGTGTTATATTAAATAATTGTTTCATTTGCTTTTCGCTTGCAACATACAATTTATTATTATTGTTAATTATTATTATTAATTATTAATCACTTATAAATGATGAAGGTGGAAATAATATGTCGCAATACGGGATGTCTGCTTACAGATTTTAAAATCTGTTTCCCGTCAAAACGGAAGCTCAAAATTGTTAACAAGTTTGAAAGCAAGTACTCTTATTACTTTAACAGCTACCTACCAAATTACTATCTCTAAAAACTCTTTACTTACATTTACCCATCATTGTAAATAATATATTTATATATATATATATATATGTTGTTTTGACAGTTCCTTGTGGTACGAGAATGTGGATGTCCCACTAGTTAATAACTTTTTAATTTCAATCCTTTCTGACCTTGGATATATTCATATGAAAGTGTTAATTTTTCTTATATTTGCTATTTATCTTCTTTCAGTCGCGCTATAAGCATACTGATAAGTCAATAAAAAATATCTGGAACGGGTTGTTGATACATCTATATAATTGTGCTGACAACTATTTTGCTCTAATTTGGATAGTGGTTACTCCTTTACCCTTTATCAACAGAATAACTTTAGTGAACGTATTGAGTACTGGGCATTCTCCGGTCCTGATAGTTGCTGGTCGTTTCGCCTGGTTATTACCAGTGGGTCAATAAATGTCACCTTTTGGAAACATTAACATTATTATCATTTAAAAGTTAAAAGATAAACAGGCCTAATTGCGGCTCGGAATCAAAAAGGTTGTGCTCGCAGTCGGAGCGCTCCTATCATCGGAAAATACATGGTTATTCAGCGACAGAAACAGAACACGTTGTCGTTATCCTTAATTAGCAGATATCGAATGGTATCGGCCAAGATTCGAATGAATTCAAGCCGTTAAAACAGTCGTCGCAGTTACCTACGACAGTCATTCTTTTTCTTCGATTTCTTCTTATGATGACATCGTTCGTGCCGTTGTCTACCTAATTTATTTTTTGATGGGCTTTTAGCATGCTTTTATATGGTCGAACGAAAAACTCTTTTTCGATTTTAAACGAATTACGATAATAAAGCAGTTAGGTAATTAAAAATGGAAAGTTATAAAAATTAATAGAATGGAAAATTAATGTAGAAAATAAAAAATAGACTCCCAACTGATCAATTTAATATAATTGTAAAATTCATTTTTGTTGCTTTTTTCACGTTGCTCTAGTTATTTTACAAAGTTGTTACTTATTATATTCATTTTATACTTTATTTTTATTTTACATTTATTTCTATTAAAGAAAATTGTACAAATATAATATTTATATTAATCACAAATTAACTTTAATATCCAGTTGTTAGGTGCGCCATGCTCAACGGAATAGAGGCTAGTGGGTAAAGGTTTTATTTGCCTTTTTTCAAAATGTAGTATTGTGGAAAAAAAATAATTACAATTAATTTCTTAAATATCAGTATCTTTTCAATCAGAAACTATTATGATAACTCAAATGTTTAAAACTGATGTAATATTTTGAGTAGGAAATTTATTTTCTGTCGCCAAATAACTCGACATAACCCATAAGACATTTTTTTTTGTAAGGTTTCTCATTGCTAGAGCATACCCATATCAGATGGTCTTGTAGCACTGACATTACAAATAAACCAAATCCTATGCCTAAACGGGAAAAACAACTACTGAAAAAAAAAAGAAATTCTTTTACATATTTTTCAAATAACGAATGTGTATCTATGTAGATACCAACGAGAACTGGTTCTCTTACCAACTTACTATCGATAATGATTTGTTGCCAACATTATAAATATCTCTGTGTGGTCTGAAAACAGTTAACTCCGACTTGAACGCACACCGAGAAGTATCATTTAAATATTGACAGATAACATATTTTTCCTATCTTTATTATTAACAAAGGGAAAGCACTACTTTCCCAAAAAATTAGATTAATTTTTTAACACGAATAGTACCTTATTTTTTATCATTCAATTCTTCGTAGAATCATCGAAGGTTCTATTTGTTGCTTAGAAACGAATAACTTTAAAATGTGTCCCACTACAATTTTAAATAGATACCCATTCAAAATTCACCATATTTAAGAACAATTTACATTGCCTGGTCATAAGTATTTGTACATATTTTGTATTTACAGTATATTTTATGATGATTTGTGACAATTTCAAAATATAGTTCGGAAATTATTATTTATTTATAAGAGTATAAGTAATTACAAGTTGAAAATAAAAATAACAATAGTTGACAGACGTTAAGTGTACAATTTTTTGCATTATGAAAAAAAAAACATGGAATACGATAATTTTTAAATTAATTTTCTATCGAATTATTCTATATTGTTAACATACCATACCACACATCTATTTTTCTTGTGTTCCTCCAGTGTACGTTATCTTTGTAATAAAAATGTTTTGGAAAAGTTAGTGATTTTGCGTAATTTTTTAAACTATAAAAATACATTAATCAACGCGGAACATAAAATTAGTCCAGTTGTCAATTTTCTATACCATTTAAGGAGTGCAAATATGCTTTTAGCTGGTCAGATAAGCTTTTGACTTATTGTACTCGAGAATAGCCCTAGGTTTATTTATTTCCTGTCCACGTTGTTTAACTTTGATTATCTTATTAGTATGTTTTGTTGTGAGTAACAACATATCACGAGTGTTTTTTCATTTTGGCAGTACAACATCACAAGTGCTTTCGTGGGTTACCATTTCATATTTTTCTGTTTTTACTCAAAACTTCTTTTAAATTTTTTTTTTTTTTTCTATTACAGTTCCTACTAGATGTGTACGCCTTTTTAGCAGTCTTCTTTCTCGCTAAGTAAATGTTGGTATAATAAGTATCGGTACACACTGTTCTTTTGGACTGTAGAAAGTTTTTTAGCAACGATAAAAGAAGATTTGAAGAAGTATTAACATCTCACCATCTCATTAGTTATATTTTCCACGTGAAATTTTATATGTGTATCCAAAGAGTATTATTGATTCTTACTTGGAACGTTCTGTAGTTGAGAAAGTTTTGAAGAAATATTAAACAGTAATCTTTTATATTCTAAGAGTATAATTTACTTAGACTAGTGTGTCTCCAAGCGGTGTCAAATAGATCGAAAAATATAGCTATTTATTTTTGTTTAGATACTATAGCTGTATCACTTTTCAGGTCTAGAACGTTATCAGTGGCACATCAGTTTTGTTGGAATCCATTTTGTTCTGCTATCAATAACTGTTTGTTTTACAGGTACTATAATAGACGTAGCTCAGTTAACATTTTTTTCAGGGTAAAGTTTAGGTTTATTGCCTTTTAATAAAGGAATAATTAATGCTTTTGACTAGATACTCGTGAAAGTATATTCTTAATAGCTGATGCCTAGACAAAGTCGGATTTTTTTTTATAAAAACTGCATGAATATTAGAAAATTTAAATCTAAATATGCTAAACAAATGGTAGATTCCAGATATTTTTCTGATATTATTCCGATCTAGACCCACCCGAGTGAGTCTGATTCAAACTGGCTCCCTGATCTTCTCTCAGACATATTGACAGTGTGTTGTATTTTAGCTGTTAAATGTTTAAAGTTTATTTTATTTTCTTGTGTTTCTTTGCATTTGTCATTCCACCAGGGGACAGGGGCGTGACCTACAAATATATTTCACTACACTGTCTAAAAATGTATTATTAAAATTTTCTAATATCTTTAATTTAAATGTTCCCATGTTTTCCTCAATAAACTTTGAAAATCCTTCCCAGTGAGCTGTTTTGGTTTTTTACTTATAGGGTGGTGGATCTTGGGTTTAATAGGTGTATTTTCTGTTATTGATTTTAATGGGATAATGATCACCAGAATATGTACAGTCCAATGATTTCCAGTTAAGATTAGGTGATAGATTTAAGTCACATAAACTTAAATTGAAGCATGAGGATTCCCCTGTATTAATAATGAAATAGCTGAGAGTACTGTCGTTCAGGAATTTAATTGCTTCTCCTCTATATTTGTGTCAATGAGACTGACTCTTCTATCAATGGTTATAGTCAGTAAGGTATTTTCCTATATCTAGAAATATTTCTTTTTTAATTTTGCTATTTTTTATTTCATGGGTTTTTCCTCAAAGTATGTGTTAATATATAAATTATCCTTACCAGGTTCATGGTATAATCATTATTAATATTAGGATCTTGAGAGCCTTGAGCTGTACTGATAAGTAATGTTAATTGGACGAAGTTTAGAATAAAAAGAGGAGAGTGGTTGTCTATAAAAACTCTTGCTGTATTCTCTTTTGATGATGATGATGATGCTGATGGCTTGTTACTGTAAATTCAGATTCAGATACAATTTCAGGTTCACCGTTGTTTGTTTAACTGGAGAAGAAAGATTTTGTTTTCTATTTGCGGTTATATCTAGAGTGGCAGACTGTACTGTGGGTTGAGGCAATAATAATTGTGATGATGAGTAATGTACTTGAGCTATTGTAAGTAAAGTGCTTTAGTGTAATTTTGGCAAGCGTGTGCTGTGTTTGTGTAAATTTTGGTTTTGAAGCTGTTTCTTATTCGCTTAAGTTGTTTAAGAGTGGGCAGTAAGATAAGAAGAGACCTGTCTCTTTGTAATTAAAGCAAATAACTTTAGAGATAGTTATTACTATGGGTAAGAATCGATTCCGAGAAATTTAATGAATGAGAGCTAATATACACTTGTCTAGGGTTACAAGTCTGCGAACAGGGAAGGTTGTATTTTGTACGTAGATTGTGGCTTGACTGTCGATAAAATGATCGACTAGTTGACTATTCGAAAGATAGATACAATCTCTAATATCTTTAAATATGGATAATATCTTTAGGAGGAATGTTTTTTCCTAGTAAAATTAAATAATATATGAACGAACCATCAATTAAGCTTAAAATTATTACTTACTATTTATTCAGAAACGTATGGATGGTTTTTTCCATGATATAGTGGTCACAACATCATGAGTTGCCATTTTGAAGAATACGTTGTTAATGTTTTGTGCTCGGAAGACAAAGTACGTCTCTGGCTGCCGGACTGGTTGAAAATAAAAAACAGGCTTGTATTTTTACTCTTAAGAAGATGTGGTTTGCTAGTCCTGTTAATATTTGGAGAGAAACACTAATATCGTTCAGGTTTTCAAAATTATCAAATTATTAGTAACTTAAAATTTTCCTGAATGTAGTGATATAACATTTATATAATAAGCTGTATGTTTTCTAGTAAATTTAAATAGAGTCGTGGCACTCATACAAAGTACTGCTTAATAAACTGCCACAGCCGAACAAATTTTAGTTTAATTAGATACAAAAGTATATCACTTTTAATTATCTTATTATTAGTAATTGTTTTATTAAAAAATTGGTTTAAATTATGCCTGGATCCGAATGTAACTAACTAAACAGCAATTTTCTATTTTATATTTTCATACATATACATTTTTTGTTTCAGACGATATTGAATTCCATGCATAAGTACCAACCCAGATTTCATTTAGTTCGGGCTAATGATATTTTAAAACTTCCGTATTCGACGTTTCGGACGTACGTCTTCAAGGAAACTGAATTTATAGCAGTCACAGCATACCAAAACGAAAAGGTAAGTTTGACGAAATCTTTTTAGAAAATAAGAATAAACATTTTTAGAAATAAATTACTCCAACAACCATATTCAGACCAAGGATTAAGCTAAGCAAATTCAAAATATAAATAATAGTTTTGGTAGTAAGTTACGATTCTTCATATTTTTTAAATCTGCTTTTTTTGATATGCATTTGATGTTTCTCTTTCCTACAGCTATTTTTATTTCTTCTTCTCTTTCTTATTTTTTGTTTGTTTTTCATATCTAAATTTATCCGAAAAAATTCAGACGGTTTCTGTTTAAAATAATGAGGGGTCTTTCGTAAAAAAAATATTCCTAGTCTACCCACTAAAGAGATATCACCTCCGAAAAGACGAAATTAAAACTAGGTTTTTAATTTTTTTCTCCAATCCGAGTTAATGTAGAAACTTGAAATTTTGGCGATTATATACACTCTTAAAAAGGTAATTATGAGTTTTTTTTAGGTTGAAGTTTATAAAATAAAATTATTCGAAATCCTTGTTTTATTTCTTAACTTTTTTGTCTGTTACTTTTTCCTTAGAACTAATAGTAATAAAAAAAAAGCAAAATACATACAAGAGCATTGTTTTTAATGCTTAATAAGATAAACAACATGGTTGAAAATGCAAATAAACAGAGATGTAAAGAATATAACATAAGTTTTAATGAATATTGTCTAATTGATAGTCGTTCAAAAATTTTAATATCATTCTTTCGGGGGGATATCTCTTTAAGCTTGTTTCATACAGTCGCGAATCGCGAATTGCGAATAGCGAATAATGTTCTGATTGGCCCATTCGAAATCAACATGGCGGCCTGTCAAAATTTTTAATATTTTGCGAATTCGCAAAATTCAAAATTTGGGGGGCGGGAAAATTGGATTGAGTTCAATATATTCGCGCGATTTGACAGTAGGATCGAGTGTTTTATGGTTGGCACATGCGCATCAACAACAGACAATATCAAAATTTGAAGTTTTGTGGTACTGACAGCTCATGTCATGATTGTTTTATTTCTTGTCTGTTCTTGTTTGTTGACATCGACATCTTGTGCAGAGGAAAGTTTACGAATTTGTTTATCACGAGTTTTTTGGTAATATTATTATTATTATTATTATTGTACCTAATCGGTTTGTGACATGGAAAGAGGCGAGGTATGTTGCTTTATTCATTATTTGTAAATAATATAACCAACATAACCTACAAACTCTCATATTTCTATGGTTTAATTTTAGCATTTTGAGACCGTAATTGAATGTAGCGAGTGTGGAGAGACATTTACATTAGAAAGATCCGCATATCATGAATGTACATTAGAATATGATAGGCAAACCCAAGATACTCATTACAGTGAATCTCAACCACAATTGGAATCTAACTAAATACCTAAAATAAGACAGATTCTACAGATATAATTTAAACGCAAACAAAATAGAAAGAAACAAGTAGAAAAAGGGATAGGTACTTACCTAAGTGTAACTGATACCATTTCTGCAGGTGAAATAGGTTCCCGAGAATGATACATTTTATGTATATATGGTGTTACTTTTTCTACTAAAATATCAAAATCTTCTATAGACATCCTATGAAAATTTCTAAATTTTTTTTCATCTTTGGAACGCATTTCCTGAATTAAATTATGATAGGCCCCTTGTTGCTTCCTTAATTTAAAAATTTCACAGGTTCCAACTGATCGATATATTTTTTTCTCTCTTTTTTTTAACAATAAGGAAGCAGCGATTTTGCGTCTTCGTTGCCAATGACATAAATTGTGGAAATACAAATCCATTTTTAATAAAACCAAATAAAGAAAAATCAAAGTGAAATCAAAACTAAAGGCTTTGCTAAAGGCAATACAAATAAACAATAACAAATATCTAAATTTGTCAAATGTCTCATGTCATAATTCACTTTTCGCCAACATTAGAAATAAGAAAAAAAGTAAATATCCCCAAAAATATCGCAAGTATATGAACTAGTCCGAAGTGGCGAATTATTTTCCTGCGAATTCGCTATTCGCAATTCGCGATTCGCGACTGTATGAAACAAGCTTTAGAGACTGAGATGAGAATTAAAAGTTATTTTTGATCACTGTTACGATGTCTTCTGATGTTTTGTGATCATACTTGGCAAAAAATGTATACATATTAAAACACTTTAAATATTGTAAAAGATGGTATACCGTACTAGTAGAGACTTAGTTTCTTCACTCTACATTCTACGCTACTGTTGTAATTGCCATAAAAACTTTTTTTTTGATATGCCAATATTTTATTAATAAATATTGTGTTCTGGTCTCAGTACGATAGTCATTAGTTTTCAAGATATTTGCGCGTAACAGTATAAGATTTCGATTAATTTAATATTATTGTTTTAGTGTATCTCATATGAGTTTCAACGATTTCACTAACTTTGATCAGTAAAATTAATAAACCAGCATGTATCAAATTGGATACGAAGGTTCATGTTAATCTATCAATTTTTGTGATCAAACTTAACGTAATCGACGAAACTCATGTGAGATTTACCTAAATAATATTTTGTCTCTTGGGTCCCCTGAATATATCGTTGTATTTTTGTATAGTTTTGAGAATTTAGTTTTTCTCTCAATCTTCTTAGACATGTATTTTCTGTATTCTTTATTTTCGTGCCTTATATTCTTATATATACTTTTAGTACGATCATTTTTATAGGGTATGTTACTTTTTATTACTGTTAATACTAGATTCTGAAATTGCAAATAGGAATTTTGTTGATTTGTGTTTAAAGCTTGAGTTTAATCTAATTTTGAACTCAAACAACACTTTCGAAGTTTATTAGGCTTTTTATTTTGACTCATTTATAACTTTTCTATACCACTGATGAATGTATGAATATCATTGATTTTATAGTCTCAAATGTCAAATTTCATCCCCCTCTCCCTAACACCACAAATGAAGTATAAAAATTTGTTTACGTTGAAGAAAAAAAAATGACTATTATAAGGGTTGAAACATTTTGGGGATCCACTCTCTATATCCCTTTGTTTCATTTATTATTTCTGAATTGGAACATCTTCTTGACTGAACAATGCATGCTTGATTGTTTGTTAAATTTTTGCAATAGGCAAACGTCATCTCGAGCAGTGGTCTTCCTTTTCTTTCATATTTTACTGTTCGCTGCACTTTCTCCATTTTTTTATTTATGATCTTATTAAAGATACTCATCCAAGCAAATTCAATAAATTTTGTACATTATTAGACAATACCGCAAACTAATAAATTTAAACTAAAGTGTCTCACAATGTACGTGGTTTGAAGGTTAAAGTAATTGTAGCGTTTAAATTAAATTATTTGTATAAAAACGACTATCAAACAAACATAACTGTATTGCCATTATAGATATAAATTTTATTCTGTGTTCACATTAATTCACACAATACTCGAAAATGTTAATATGACCGAAATTTTAATTTTTGACTTATTTAAATAATTGTATTCTTGACTCGGTCATTTCATTGGTTATCCATATCTATCAAATGAATTATTAATCCTGTTTAAGGTAGTTACAACTGAAACAAGTTTACTTGTTTTTTCTTTCATGAATGAATCATTATACGATGAGTCATGGCACTGTCTTAAAATTAGTAAATTATTTATTTTACTATACATTCTTCTACAAGGGACGAAAACAAATAGCGTTACCTACATGCATTTGGAATAACAAGATTAGGTCTTCTACACATAAACAAATGAAAAATGTTATTTAATTGTTGTTGTTTTGCTAATTTTAAAAATAAGTGTTCGAAGTGTCCTTCATCTTTGAACACACAAGCATTTATAAGACGAATCCAATTGTTGTTAATATCATAATTAATTAAATTATTACGGGCACTCTCACCAGCAGCAAAAATGCCTCGTCGTAATTTAACTTCTGTTTAGATTTCATCTCGATTTTCATTTACCAAAGATTTTAGATGGCCCCAAAAATAAAAATCCATGACATTAAATTTTGCAGATCTGGGTGACCCTAAAATTTCTCCCAATTTCATGCAGTTTCAAATTTTAGAGAAAACGTATAGCCAACGGAAGAAAATGTTATAAGAGTTTTTTTGTTAAGAAAGGCAATATTTTCTGGGATATCCTGTATATCTTTTGAATTGGAATAGAAATCTCAGAGTTGCTGGCATAAATCGGTGTTTTTTTATTAAATTTTATCATTGTTATTCATTAGTTAAAATAATGATTAATTACCCTCTACCCGAATTTCGCTGGTATAAGTTAAAAATTGAGCTAAGCGCAAAGTACATTTATGTGTGAAGTCTCTCCTCACTAGTAACGCACAAACTTCTACATTGATGAACTATACACTTAATAAAATAGAAGTGGCAAATTATATGCTTAAATTCAGTTTGCAGTTTTATATTATAAATAAACAAATATTATATTTCGATGCGAGATCCAGTATGGTACAGAAATCTTACAAAAATGTTTAAATGTTTAAATGTATTGATTATACATCTCCTCAGCGACACCTTGTCCGATTTTTCAGTGTTCTTGCAAAGTAAGGTTTCAGAACACTTGGTTTAAATAAAAATAACTAAGAAGGTGCAGCCCGAACAAAACCAGTTATCTAAACGTATACTTTGACAAAATCTAACTAATTTAATTAGCAGCAAATTTCTTGAACGAGCTAGTTTTTTTGCAGGTCAGAAACCTGCATTTCATGTATTATGATTTACTACCCATATAGTGCTGAGATGGGACGAATATATAGTTATGAGAATTGCAGAAATCGCATCGTAAAGGAAATAGGTACGCAACTGTGGGAGATCAATAAAGGCAAACAAAGGAAAAACAAAAATAATTTGTTTTAGGAAATAGCAAGAATCTGCTCATACGAGGCTATGAAATAAAAAACAAATGGAGGTATACTTTTCGAAAATAGTGAACGAAGTAATTTAAGAGCAAGAAGTCATAATATTAGGAGGGTAAAAACATGTTAATACCAACCGACATTACGTGAAGTATATGATAAGATAGGAACGCTAAAAGTTACAAGAGAATATGTAGAAGAGGAAATCAAAGAACACATGAAACACATGAAGCAGTTTTATTGGTCTAAGTAATATTAAAACAATGGCAAAGTATAAAAAAGATTAGATCTCATGGTAGATCCTAAAATAAGCAAATAATAAACATACTTATAATTACACATTACCAAATGTAATTATTTTCATAGAGTTGAACGTTTGAATAGATAGTAGGAAATGGTGGAAGAGAAACCTGTAAAACACTGGAAAAAAGAGATTAATAGATAGATCAATCAATATGGAAACAAAAACTATACTATATACGAGGATGGGTTAAATAATACGCGGCCCACCATAGTAGGCCATGGTTTTTCTTGTTGGCATCCTGTCATAGTTTGACATTAACATTTTGTCCGAGTCTGTCAAGTAGTTTTCATTTAGTGCCTTGAATGAAAATGAAATAGATTCTACGTTAGGTGAATCTTCTCCATCGTTCAGCGTGGTTAAAATGTGGATGGTGGAGTTTAAACGTGGGCGTAAAAGCATTAAAGATGTACCACGTCCAGGAAAGCCGAAAACCGCTACTTCTGCTGAAATGATCGAGAACGTCCACAGAACAGTACTGCAAGATCGTAGATTAAAGTTGGATGAGATAGCAGAGATTGTGGAGATTTCAAAAGAGCGGGTACATCATATCCTTCATGAAGTTGTGGACATGAGAAAATTAGCGGCTAGTCGCTACTTCTTATCTCTGAACAAAAGCTCATCCGAAAAATCACATTTGAGCTACGTTTGGAGCTGTTTCAGCGCAATTCAACAGATTTTGTCCGCCGATCGACAACAGTCGATGAAACTTGGATACACCATTTTACAACAGAGATCAAACAGCAATCCAAACAATGAACTGGCTCAGAAAAAGGCGAAAACAGTTCTTTTAGCCGGAAAGGTGCTGGCGACGGTTTTCTGGGATGCGAAAGGAATTCTTTTGGTTGACTACCTTAAAAAATGAAAAATAATATACAACGAATACTACGCTAATTTGCTAGAACAGCTCTACCAAAAAATTCAAGAAAAAAGAACCGGTTTGGCCAAAAAGAAAATTTTGTTTCATTAGGACAATGCACCATGACACAAGTCGGTTATCGTGATGACTAAAATTAATAAGCTGGGCTTTTAATTGGTTCTTCACATACCCTACTTTCATGATTTGGCCCCGTCGAACTTCAGCGTATTCCCCAACTTGAAGAAATTTCACGCGGGAAAGAGTTATGCTTCAAACTTGGAAGTGATTTAAGCGGCAAACAGTTATTTTGAAGAGTTGCAAGAATCTACCTACAGGGATTCTCGATAAAGAATTTGGAACATTGGTGGACCAAGTGCATTCAACTAGAAGGAGATGTATTCTTCTAAATTATTGTTTTCTTTGTTAGGCCGCGAATTAATCAACCCATCCTCGTACATTAACCTCCGGGTCTAAGCAATTTTTTTAAAAGTATGTATACGAGTACATATATAATTGTTAGGTTATAAATCTCGTTGGAGGTTTAAGTTTTTTCAACATTCGACTTCTAATTTGCAGCCGTTACCAGTAGCAATAACAGATAGTAGCCTCAATCTACCTTTTCCGCAACGCACCCTCTGATGCTCAATTTGAGTACTCCTTAGAGCTAAGCACGATATATAGAAAAATAAGATTGATACGGCAGCTTAACAAGTTAGAGATGAGTTACATTCAACTAAGCAAAGAAATTAAGAATGGTAATATATTTAGATTTTCGTTCAGCCCTCCACTCGTTTTCTCTACAGAGCCGCATGTCCTCTACGTTCAGTCTGCATTTGTCAGCGGCTTAACTTACTAAGCGTGATGGGAGTATTACTCATTAATTTACTATATCATTATTATTTAAGTTGTTCTAATTCTTTCTGAAATAACAAATATTTGACTGTAAGTAAGACAATTCTGGTTTTTTAAATTATAAAGTAATCTAAACAGTAAATTCATTAAAAATATGAGTTGTATAATATTAGGATACATTACATACGTATCAGTTTATTTTCTTTAAAATACGATTCATTATACCTATTGATCGACAACCGCAGTGAAACAGAAGATCTTTCTATTGCTAGTCGATCATTTATCTTATACTACATTGTAGAACCTAGCGTAGATCTCACAATATATAAATTTCAATAAAAACAAAACTAAATGAAATTAATGGAATCTATTCCTGTTTTCGATTTATAATCGGAGTGCTTTAATATAATTTTTTTAATGTCTCTTTTAGTTATTAATAATACAAATAAGAGGTTTCTCCAATTTTATCTAAGTTTATATCTGAGTTCAACTGAATATTATTTTGCTTTATAATATTCCTTCTATATTTTTGAGCTTTAAAATTGGCCAGTAGATCAATCGCTTTTTTAACCCATTGCTTACATTCTATTGTTTCTCTTATCATTCCTTTTTTTTAATTATTGTTTTCTGTTCACTTAGTCTTTGTTTTAAATTTTTTCCAGTTTTGTCTATTTTTTTCCATATTATTACTATTTGTACTAATTTAATATATGCAAGATAATAATGAATGTGACATTCTCATTTAATTCTAAATTACATTAACTAACATACATATGATAATTGTTACTAAGTTTGGGAATAGACGCTTTGTTGTGTCTTCATTAAACCAAATATTGTAGTCGACGCACGTTTTGCTATGTTACATCATTAGGAGAATAAAATAAAAGTACCTATTTTGATTTTGTGAAGTAATTCAAGTCTCTCAGGTAATTTAATATTTTTTTATAAAATTTATATTTATAATTCACACGTCTATTAGTATATGAGAGTAGTTTTTAAGGGGATAAATACTTTCTGTCACAAATTTGTCATCATTTAAATCATCGGAGTTCTAAGAAAGTCCCTTTTCTCAATTCAATTTGGATTTCAGTTAATTATAATAGTAACTATGTCACCGTGTAGCCGGCAGCTTTTATCATGACAAATGTAGTTGGTTTTTAATTCTTAGAAGAAGAAGAAAGATTAATAGATGGTGACTTTGTTCTTGGAGGCGCAGTTCAGATATTTTTCTAAATACCTAGTGATATTTTTCGGATTCTTCTTGCATTATGTTGCCCAATTTATTTCTCGAAATAGTTAAACTGATACGAATAGCTCAGATATTCTCTAGAAAGTGAGAGTGTCAAGAATAATGTTTTAAGGATACCGACTTACTGTTTAATTATATGCCTACTGAAGTTTCATTTAAAAATTTTATTAAAGTTATAATTATTTTTCGAAGTATATAAAAATTTAGTAAACTCTTTGTTATTTTGCAAAATGACTATAAAAATGCCACAATTTTTTCTAGAATACTCATGATCAGTAACACTCCACTTGTCAATAATAAAACAAAACAATTTGATTTAAAATTTAAAATGATTAAAAGATTTGTATTTTCTAGGTTCGAGGCAGCCAGTATTTTTGATACGGTCTTTTACAACATGTTCTCACAGCTTATTTGGCAAATTCATAATTTTTTGTAATCAGCTTGCATTTTTTAGTTATACCAAGTTCTTTAAACAATTTTATGTAACCTGACCCTATAACACCATAACATTTGTCTGTTGTTTTTGGAGTTTAACACAAAGTGTGTCTATAATCGATATGTTCTTTGCTTATGCAATGGTTTTACAATTTAATTCGAATTTTACACTTTTTATTTTAAATAAATTGTTCACTTTTAGCTTAAATAATCTCTGATTATTACAACATCTATACTACACCAAATGCACCCCAGGTAATTATCCCTCGAAATTTACATTTGATTGATTGATTCAGTAAACATGTTAAATTATTTTATCTTACGCGTATATACCTTCATATATTTATTACGTATATCTTAAAAAAAATACATATTTAAATCCTAAATATACATATGTGTTATTCCATTCGGTGCAAATTTTGACTTTTTATAGTTTTTAAAATTTTAAAATAATTTCTATAAACATATTTCTCCATACAGGATAAAAATACATTTTTTAATCTAGGAAAATATTTATTATTTGTGCAACATGTTTGTTTTACACACAAAAATAGTTCTTCATCAAAAAGTTTAAAATAAAATATACCGAAATATATTATTTGGCAAAATATCCTTTAGCTTACAAAATGTAGAATTATTTTTTATAACCCTTCTATGTACAAATAAATTATAAAAAAATATTTCTTTTACCAGTGGCATACAAACAAGGTCTGGTAACTATCTCAAGTCACCCCTGTTCCGAAGATTTCTGAAACTGTATAACATTTAAAATATTTTTTATATATTATAAGCCTAATAAAATTTACATCAGTAACTAAAATACTTTTGAGATATTTGTAAAAGCAAAAAACAATGATAGTTTTCCTACTCAAAATATTTTTTTCGGACCCATTAGAAGATTTTATTGAAGCTTTGGTTTAAAGCCTTTTTTCGAATCTAATAATAGCTGTTTAATAGTCTCTCTTATAAACCATGGTATCATAATGGCCATGTTTTCGCTTTTATATACAAGATGGCGGCTTCCTTAATCCAAAACTACCATTATCAAATATCCGTAGATCCCAATTAATTATAATTCTTGTTATCATATTTTATTGCATAATCATGATAATTAATAATTTTATAGTTTGGTGAGGTAATTTATCTGATGCTTTTCCTTAAATAATTATTCGTATTGGTCTAAGATGATAAACAACTGGGTAATTTAAATTTAATCTGATATCCCAGAAAGAAAGATCAGACAACTGGAGACTTATTAGATCATAATGGCTTCCACCAAAAAAGATGTAACCAGTAGGAATGATTTTTTTAGCTAACTATAATGAAGGCAGTGTATAAATTTCAATTAATGTTAGTCTACAATTTCTGGAGTGTAGTGATCAAAAATAATGTGTATTACAACCTTCCCTTTGCAGGGAGGTATTCATTTGCGTTTAAAAATTAAATTATATTAGTATTATTATAAATATCATTTTTTATTTGTTACAGATAACTCAACTGAAAATAGACAATAACCCTTTCGCCAAAGGTTTTCGAGACACAGGTGCTGGTAAACGAGAGAAAAAGTAAGTATTTAAAAATGACCAAAATTTCTTTCATAATTATTTCCAAGTCTGTTTCCGCAATTAAAATATTAACATCTTATTCTTACCTAAAACAACTATATTGTATCGTCTTATAAAGCAACAATTCAAATTACGGATGTCATTGTAATAACGAAGAATAATAATCTGTCCTGTTAGTACATCGCAAACAAAAATTTAGAATTTTTATAGAAACGGAAAACACCGCTCTCTTAATTAAACTGAACAGATCCAAATCTTGAATTCTAGTATTTTACTAAATTAAGATGTATTTCTGGTAAACATTTATTTTTCTACTTTCCCTAGAATAATTCCTTGTGATTGTAATCCAATATCATCCCCAAAAACACACTGAATTAAACGGAATCCCTTTTAAAAACCAAACAGTTGGTATACTAATATATGCATATCACTTACTGTAAATGCAAATTTGATACACCCGCTGCCGAAAGCAGAGGGTCCATCACCCTTTTGACCTTCTATAAATGCCACCGCTAATATGATAGTGTTAAGCCTTATTGTCACCCTCTGTGTCTTTATTTTAGGCCGCCTTTTAATTTAAACTTTTCCAGGAGAAAGAAGTTCTATGTCAGAATATTTTATTAGTCTGAAGTTGTTTGAAACTTAACGGCATGAAAATGCACGAAAAGATAGGGTGAATGTCGTTTTTTTGGAAGACCACAAAATGATTATTCATTCTTCCTAGAATTAAAGAATGACACCAAAATAAAGAAGAGTAAACTAGTTTTAATCAAAAAAAAACTTTTGTTTAAAAAATATTTAAGATTGGGCCATTATAGAGAAACACCTGATTTTTAGCTAAGTAAAAATGTTCATAGACAATATTTTTTGTTGCCATGGCTATATTAAACATATTCTTTTCTTTTTCTCTCATTATTAGTTTTATTGGTTAAATATTTAAAACTAGGTATTCATTTTGATAGAAAAATATAAATATAATATTATAATTAAAAAGATCTTTAGAAAATTTGTAACTTGTTTACAGAAATAGTTTCTGAACGTGAATAATTTTCCATTTCACAATTAACAGTTTCGTGTCACACAAAAGTTGAATATAACAGGAAATTTTATAAATTAGTAGAACTAAGAACAGCTTTACATTAAAATATTAATAGGAAATTTACTAAGGATATTGTTTATCAATTTATTATGTTATTATTGCACTCATAAAGTACACAAATATAATTGCAATTAAATAAAGGCAATCTTCCTCAATCAATAAATAAAATAAATATTTCCATACGTTTTAACACAATACTGGTTAATATTTAAATATATTAAAGTCCGGCACCCAAGAGAGCGAATGATCTTAATGAGCATCACATGACTCAGTGCCCATATGTGGTCTTTCTTCTCTGTCTTTTAGTCCTCGATGCAATAGTCGAAAAGGTTACCAACTATAATTATCGCAGTAGTCGGTCAATTAAACCCCGTTATAATTCGGCGGAATCGCCACCCTTTATTCGACCCTTCCCAAAACGCAGCGATACAGATAATAGCCCCAGTTCGTTGTCTGCGAATATTCGCTCTTTCTTTTACATCCCAAGCCCAGTTTCTGCTGGAGACGTATCAATTGCTCTGATGGCAGGACGAAAAGCTTATTTAACAGAGGCGTACGCAAAATATGTCGAAATATATGTTATTCGTAGTTTTTTACACAATCTATATTCATTATTCATTATTTTGGTTTTATTTGGTTTATCGTATTTTTTCTTATTTGCTTCACATACCTTACCTGTCTTAATATTCTATTTATTTCACAATAGGTCTTGATTTTATCTTTTTTGGTTTTCTGATTTTACAGGTTTCATAACTCTAATCATATTTTCAGACAGTTTACACCAAAATAATTGTATAATACTCTCTTTACTGTATGGATCTTCCTTTTTAGAATAATAATAATACTAATATAGGTATTTGTTTCTGCATCAATAAACATATAAACTACATATAAACAAAAATGTCATCAATAATTATTTACTCAAGGTTTTAATTTTAAGCGAGAAGAAAATATAGTTCAAAAGTCCTATCCCATAAAGAAAGCAATAAATATAAGACATAACTTAAACTAATAAGGTATAAACCGTGTGTTGCCATTATGTCTACTGCTGGGAAATTGTCATTATAAATACTGTATAAAATAGACAAATGTGGGTACTCTCTATTTTCTAAATTTACTCTCTCTCTCTAGAGTTTGAAGCTCGTGGGCAATGCGTTTTCATATCCCACGTTCAACCTTAAACAACAGTTATGAACAACTTCAATTCTCTAGATGTCA
The DNA here is from genome assembly GCA_951812935.1 of Hermaeophaga mercurialis. Taxonomy (NCBI): domain Eukaryota; kingdom Metazoa; phylum Arthropoda; class Insecta; order Coleoptera; family Chrysomelidae; genus Hermaeophaga; species Hermaeophaga mercurialis. The sequence continues at coordinate 32,207,957 of OX638364.1, forward strand.
TGTTCTTTGTTTGTATTTTTTTTGCTTTTCTTTGAAATCATCTCGGCAAGAGGTTTTTAAAAATGTAAAAACATACGGGGTATTTCATTTAAAAAAAACACAACTTTGTACATATATTTTTTTGGGACAACCTGTATAAGTGAAATTTCAAATTATGACTATGGCTTTTTTGAATATACACAAAAATGGACTCTTACAAAATTTTCGTCAAATGCACCGTTGGAATTATGAACCTTCGCGTCTACGGTGACTTCCATGTATATATTGAAGAATTTATCAATAATAACTAAGCTAAGAAAAATTACGCTAACAAGCAAAGGTTTTATGTTTTGCGGTTCTCTTTTTGTTTGTGTATTGACATCAAATTTTATAATTTTATTCTCTTTATTGTTACAGACAGGCCATGCTAGCGCAAAGGCACACCGACGACAAAACGTCACATACCTTATCAGCTCGTATGTCAGCAGACAGTAGCACTGTCTCCAAAACTGACGATTCGGAATTGGATGTGGTTGGCACTGCAGATAGTCCCAGACCGTCTCTCCATTCATCGGCTCCCATAACTTCATCTTTAAATCAATCAGGTAAAATTATAATAAATTTATGATTCGAAAACAATTTCTTTTAAGGATCATTTTATAATAGAAAAGGATGGATATTTTTATTTTATTACAGGTGCAGAAGATGATTCGATTCAAAGACGCCTTCATGAAGACTCCGGCTCGGAAAGTAGTTGCTCAGAATCCCCTGGCAGCACGGCTTTTAGACCACGACCCTCATCATCTCCCAAAGAATCTTCAGCTGGTCCTTCAAACCAAGCAGGCGAATACCCTTCTCCTAATATTAGCGTCGGTCCACCGATACATCCTCCACCGCATTTACTCCCCTACCTCTATCCGCCCGGAATGTATCCGGGTGCAGGACATTCTTCTTTCGGACCTCCTTTAAGCCTATTCGCGAGTGCTCACACTCCTGGAATGAATCCTAGTTTATTATTCAATGCGCAGCTTGCGTTGGCTGCTCAACATCCTGCGTTGTTTTCACACTACCAAAATTTGACACACCTGAATCCACACAGTCATCATTTATCTCCAACCTCCCCAATTCATAACCACTTAAAAGGAGGACACAGATTTGCACCTTACACTCTTCCTAATACTACGACAGCTGTGAGTTCTTCACCTTTAGGTAGCGCTTTTGAAACTGTGACTCCTAGTTCTCACACCAGGAGTCTAAGCAATTCACCATCAGGAAAACAGAGAGGAGGCTCCCTTTCGCCTCCTCTAAGGCCAAACACGACTTCTCCAAAACCTGAAACTGCAACTTCTCCAAGTGATTTGAAGAGTATAGAAAAAATGGTAAACGGATTAGATGTGAAGCATGAAGATAACGATAAGTAGTGATATTAGAATGATGGCCATATTGATTCTTTTTAATCCGTACTTTAGATATAATTAGTAATTTTACAATAAGGTTCCTAGATCTATCTACAAGGCGTGTCCCAAATTTTTGTTGTTTGTAAAACTATTGAGGTTACTAACAGAAAAATCTATTTTATTTGCAGTCATCATTATTTAATTTGTTATACTAATCAAACTTTATGACAAGCATCTTTAAATCTAGATAGAATCAGCTAATGCCTAAAGGAGTACAAGCAACAATCAAAATAAAGGCACCATATATAACTCAATTCTTGTATTTTAAAGATATTGCATATAATCATAAAATTTATACCAATACCATGAATTTTAGTGCCAAATATTATTTAAATATATTTTTTTAATTTTTATTTTTTAATATATTGATTTTATAACTTCGTGCAATAACCGGATATTTTAGCAATGCTTTTAAGTACAAGAACAACATTTGCTTTTGGAACTTACTCTCAATAGAAGCGCCGTTACGTATGACAGCTGTAAACATAGTGGACCTGTGATAGACCCTTGTGGCACTCAAATTTTGGCACCGTCACTAACGGCGCTTCGGATTAGATGCATTCGCCAGTTCAGTTTCTTTGTTTTGAATGCAAATTTGCGAATGTTTTCTAAAAGGGATATTTTTGCAATAAAATTAATGGGTGTGTTAACAAGAAGTCCGAAAAAATATTTAATAAATAATTTATAAATTAAATCACGACCATATAGTAACTTATATAAAATAATGTAATTTGGATATGATAAAATAATTAAAGGAAGTTAATTAATATACGATTTTTCTTTTTCTAATTGTGAACATCCCAATTTGTTATTTTTTAAAATACAAAGTTAGCCAAAAAATAAAAATAAAATGTACCATTTTACTTTGAAATGAGTGGTTGTTGGCATGTGTGAGTGTACATTAACACAAGAAAAATTGGGAAAAATAAGTCCTTTAGTCTCACAGTCTATAAATTTTACTAGAAAAAGAACTACCTGTTTCGTGGGAAAATGAGCCACATCTTCAGGTTCAAAACACAAAAATTCTGTTATTAATAGGTAAGGGTCTATAGATTTTATTTTTATGTTCTAAGTATTTTTTTTATATATATTTTATTTTATTTTATTTTTTGTAGTTGATAGGAGTTAATTTTCAGCTATAGAGTTTAGTTTTTAGTATCCCATTTTTTTAAGTATAGTATTTCTTAGTTTAGTAGGTAATAAAATATATTGTAAAATTAGTCCAATTTACTATTATAAATCTTATACCAAACTATTTGGCTATAAATCACAAATAAACACATGCGAAGAAGATGAAATTGACTAGTATAACATGAATTAGGGAAGTCAAAGGAACAAACACAAACATATTAAAATTCATTAAAAGTTTAAGATAAAATGAACTCTAATATATGCTAAGTGACCATCCTTAGTAAAATTATTTTACGAAATAACAAAATCTGTTAATTCCCACTTTATAATATATATAATAAAAATAAAAATTTGAACTCACAATATATTGTATATTATGGTTTGTTTCTTTAATGAAATATATTTTCTTGAAGTTGTTAACATTGAGAGTTAGCTATATTTGTTTTATTTAGTATTACTGAGAAGGTCCATTAGATGTTGCTGTTTTCTGCCTTCTATTTTCGCGCCTTTATAATATATTATGACAAACAATGTACTACTTTTTGTTAATTCGTAAAATAATTTTACTAAGATGGTCACTTAGCATTTCTTAAAGATTTTCATTTTATCATAAACTTTTAATTGTAATTCATGTTATACTAGTCAATTTCATCTTCTTCGCATGTGTTTATTTATGGTTTATTACCACATAGTTTGGTATGAGATTTATAATAGTCAAATGGACTAATCGGTAAGTTTCTTTATTTTATTGCCTACTAAATGAGGGAATACTATTCTTAAAAAACTGAGGTACTAAAAATTAACTCTTTAACTAAAAATAACTCCTCTCAACTACAAAAAATAAAATAAAATAATAAAATAATAAAAAAAATACTTTGAACATAAAAATAAAATCTATAAACCATTAACTACAAATTATATATATATATATATATATATAAATTATCTTATTAAAAAGCAAATAATTTGGTGTAAACCAAACTATTTGTTTTTAATAAGAGAATTTTTGTATCTTTAACCTGAAGAAACCAGTAGTTCGTTTTCTATGACAAATAAAACTTATAGACTGAGAGACTAAAGGACTCTGTTTTTCCTTATTTTACTTTGATACTTTTAACTATTAAGAATTTACCTTTTTTTTTAGAATGAATGTAACTATAACCACAAACCAGTGGCTTAAAATAGAGGGTGCCTGAATTATTTGTCCCTATTTATTAATTTGAATATTACGCTATGATATTTTCGTTATTATGTCATAAAATCTTTATTCCATAGTTAAAGGTTAGATACTTTTGATATTAAAGATGATTTCTTAAAATACCTTTTACTGAGATTTATTAATACTACATGACTGAAAGTAGAGGTTCTTAAAGCCTAGTAATTTGGAAGAAAAATATTTAGAATGTTAACTTATAGCTATAAAAAGTGAAATGATTTTGCAGCTTTCATTTCTAGTATTGTTTTTGTAATGAAAACAATGTGTGATAAATGTTAATTCATTAAAATTTCAGTGAAAGAGGTAATAATTTTGACAATCAATTTAATTATCATTTAAAAATTTTTTTGTATCTTTTTGCGGAAAAATATTGACATTGTAATTGTTTTTTAAAGGAGACACTAGTTTACATTTATCGTGAATATAAGTCTAATATTCATTTTTGTTATCAAATCAAACCGTTTACTTTATTTATTATATATTTCTCATGTGATATGCGCTTAAGCATAAGAATTAGATAATTAAAAAATGGCAGCAATAGGTGGATTAGTTTTTTCATTTGCAACTGAAGAATTTGACCAATAATTTAAGAGTTCATGCGGTCTGTTTAAGGTAAGAGAGTATTTTTTCTAAGCTTACAAGTACAAATTACATAATACATGTATTTTGTTTAACTAAAATTAAAGTAGTAAATCAGGTAATTTTTTTATTTATTTCCTATTGGTGCTGCTATTTTTAGTTTTTGATTTTTGGGCACAAAAAACTATATTTTCGATAGATTGCATCTATAAGATTAGAACATAAATTAAAAAGTCTCAAATTTTCTATAATTAATAATAATAATATTTATTGACTATAAGAGATAAACAAAGAGATACTAAAACGAATAACGAATAGTCATATGGTTCTTCAATCAGCAAAGGCCCAGAATTAAATTAATAACAACATAAGGTGAGAATTATGTGTGTGTGTATGTGTGGGTGTATGTTTAGCTCGTTTAAATTTTTTTTCCTAATGTTACCAGTTTATTATATTTTGATTTCATTTTTTTAAAACAGCATTAACTTCAGAACAATTTAATTTGTTTGTAACTTAAAATGTTTTGTTGTAGTTTAAATTTCAGGTTGACGTAGTATTTTACACCTTCCAAAATGCAGTAATTTTAGATTCAAAGATTCAAGTTATTGATATGATATCAACAATTAAGAGCTTATGCAAATTATCCTAAAATGAAAATATTTTAAATATTTTGTATATATTGTGAAATTTGTAGTAATCGTTAAATCAATTTTGAATCAAATTTGCTGTTATTTTTTTAATATTACCTGGAAATATTAACATTTAAGTATTTATACGAACTAATATGATAGTTTAAAATCAAATTAAAATATCAACGTAATAGATAAAAAAAATAATAAGGCGTTGTATTTAAAATAAACTAGATAATTCGGTCGTACAAGAATATGATATTTTCAGCACCCTGTAATATATTCAGAATTATTAAATACATTTTTATGTTGAGCAATGAGCGAAATATTTTAAGTTTTCAAAGAAAATTTTATAAATTAACGTGATTTTAGAAACATCACATTTAAAGAAAAACCCAAATGTCTCAAAAAGTGTAAAAGATATATAATTAATGTTAATAAAATTTGAACTTAGTTTTTCGTATAATTCCAAATTACTACCAAATACACGATGTTACATGCCGCGCTTTTTTGGGATACCCTGTAGACTATAAAATATTTTTAAATTGTAGTCATAATTTACCTATACAATGTTGATTTAAAAAACATCGAAAAAATCCTTAAACGTGGCCATTATATTATGATTAAACCCCTATTCTTTTGATATCTATATACAGGGTGTACCATTATTGTATGGGTGGAAGATTGTCGGTTTATTAACGCACATTTCTAAAATTCGTTACCGGGATATTTTCAATTGAATTGCAATAGTTATACAGGGGGATTTATATCAAAATTGTATTTTTTAAAAGGAACCTCTAGTATATTATGGCATATTTGGACTCCTTGGTCAATATTAGTGTGACTTTATTTGTCACACATGATATCTAAAATAAGTCGCTTAGTCGCAATTCGAAAAAAGTAGATGTCCGGTAAAAATTGAATATTGCAGTTATCATAAAATTTAGAAAGTAGTGACTCTGCAGTATTATTAATCATGAAATGTACTAACATAGGCAGGACGGTCAAAGCCCAACTAATTTTGTGTTAACAGAAATCGCTCCGTCGATTTTCAAAATTTCAATCAAAGGTAACTTGATTTTTTAAAATGGAACTGTCAACTTTTTTTATTGCGTCAAATGTAGAATTTGATAACCTTTCTAACAATATAAGATTGTTGGTATTTTAAAATCAGCAGAACATTCATTAAAAGAATAATTAAGAAAACAAATTTCATCCTTATCATATTCAACTTTACCAGGAACTCAAGGAAACGGATTTCTAACACCGAATAAATCTTATATTATTAGAAAGGTAATCAAATTCTACATTTGAAATTTTGAAAATCTATGTAGCGATTTCTATTATCACAAAAAGAGTTTGACTTTGACCGTCCTGCCTATGTAGTACATTTCATGATTCATAACACTGCAGAAACACGGCGTTCTTAATTTTATGATAATTGCGATATTCAATTTTTACCAGACATCTGGTTATTGTAAAAATGTCGGATTGCGGCTAAACGACTCATTTTAGATACCATCTGTGATACATAAAGTCACACTAAAATTGACCAGGGAATCTAAATATGGAATTATATACTGTGGGTTCCATTTAAAAAAATAAATCCCTCTGTATAACTATTGCACTTCAATTGAAAATATTTTTACATTGTAGCCTTAAGGGTCCTACACCAATTCCCGACAATCTTTCACTCATACATTAATGGTCCACCCATATATATATATATATACATCGGACTCTGAAACAGATTAAATATAGGGATTTTTTTAACTTTATGTTTCATCTTATTTGTATCATTTTTATTTTTAAATTATTATTAGCACATTTAGTTACTAACAACTAATTGATAATTAAACAGCTGAAATATATTTAAAATTGTTTATATCGTGGTTAGAATTTTTAAAATCAAGGATCAAAACAGCTGTGTACTTTTGATAATATGATTTTCCTAAATTACATCGTTATAATTTTAGTGCCATGTTATAGTGATTTTTTAGACTGTATCCATAGTGAAATCGTACGAAAATAACTAGGGTGTTTCATTATAAATTTTCCACACAGTAATTAGATAATCCTTGACCCAAAATATGACGAATTAACCTAAACCACTTAGATAAATTTTTCCTCTTGGCAGAGATACAGGCTATTTTATTTAATTAAAGGTTATTTTTACTTATTACGATCTTTTAATATTTTTTGATCGTATTTGACAAAAAGTATATGCATATTAGGACACTTTAAATTATTGTTAAAGATACATTCTTGCTATTGTCGGCAGGGGTAAGGACTTGGTTTTCCCCCTCAATATTCTACGCTCGTAATCGTTATATTAACATATTTTTTAATACATCATTATTTTCTAAGTAAATATTGTACTTTTGTTTTAGTGGGATAGAGTCAGTGGTTTTTAAGATATTTGCACCAAAACATATAAGATTCCTATTAATTTAATGCTATTTCTTTTTAGAAAAATAAATAATCCAACATGATTTAAATTAAATATAAACGATTTAGATCAAATTGTCATAGTTTAGGTCAAGGATTTTCCAATTACAATATGAACACCCGGTATACTTTGTTCCTCTTCTCATTATAACAGTTTTGAGTATATATACCTATAAACAGTGAAAATTGTATATAATTGTTTTTTTATTTTGTGTAAATTGTATATTAAATAATTATTGTATATGAATATTAGAAATTTAGAATTTTGGAATTTTTTTTTATATATCTAGTAGTTTAAACATGGAACAAATAGTTTGTTTTGGTATAATTAAAAGTTTTCCATTTCATTTTGGCCAAATTTTGAATAATATCTAAAAGTTCTATAATTTTCTTTTTTGTAAATATTCCCTTGGCTACGCCTATAGGCTATACTTATATTTCATTAATAATTTTGGCAATATTGTAATTAATTAAGGCTCGTCAATATTATTAAATAAAATATATCAATAAATATCCGATACTTTAAATAAATTATTTTGTTAGGAAATTTTACAATTTATCAAAAAAGTTTACTTAAAGTTTTCTGCAGATATCACATTTTACCTGACATGAAAGCGGTGATTAGTTTTGCTATTCCTAAAGCAATTTGTAGCTAAACTTTTATTTTTAAATATATCGAGACGGAAAGTTTCCTGTATAAAAGCTTTTTTTAAATTTGAGTGGTACCTGTGATCTATCATTTTTTAATTTATTATTTATGAACCCAACAATTTTTACGCAGGTACCATTCAAAATATATCCAGAGTAGAAAATGTGAAGTGTCTTGTGTACATGTTTAATTTAAGAAATAAAATGATATTCATATAAATATTACTTTGATTTTTTCCTTATTTATCCTGAAAATACATGTCACTTTTAAAAAGCATTACCAGGAGTTAAGAACTATCTATTAAATATCAATACCGCTGACTAAAACGTAATAGGAATTTTAGTTAAATGTGAAAAACATGTAATCTAGATTACGAAAAAAAAAAACAAAAAAAAATTATAGATTAGATACTTTCCGCTTGTGTGCCGAATTGAAGCCGGTATGATTATTATTAATTAAAATATTTTTATATTCATTTTTACATAGTGAAATTAGTGTATATGTTACGGTTAAAGCCAGAATGAAGGGTAATCCTAGGTTTAACAGGTTAAAGCTGGGTATAAGCAAAACTAGTCAGTTGAAGCCCGAACAGATTCAATATTTTTACCTTTTGTCGGCTAAAGCTGGGTCTAACCAATCCCCCCGGCAAAGGGGGACCAAATCATAAATAACATTGAGCTCGACAAAATATCTCCCACAAAATGACAATATTACAAGGTAACCTGTCAAGTAAGAAATAACCAACTAAGGATAAAGTCATTAACAATACAATCCTGCAAAAAATGAGGTATTCAGTCTATAAAAACCGAATTTATACTTCGATATTTTCTGTGTTTATTGAAAAGATCAATGACCAAAATATTGGTAGACTCGATCCGATGCCAGTGGGACATATTCTCCACAAAATGCTAAATATTTGGAATATTATTAAAATTGATATTGTGGACAAAAATAGAGTTAGGGTGCAATTAAAGACTGTTTATGATGCTATCAACCTACCTAGTTACTAATAAAGAACTGTTAAAAGAAAATTTAAAAGCGTATATACCTAATAACTTATTATCTAGAAAAGGGGAAACCTGTTGATACAATTTTTGATAAAGAATATTTATTTAGTAACTTTTTTTCCCTGTAACTATTACCCAAATTATATTATATATACAGTTGTTGTATGCATTGTAAAATTAACAAACACAAATCTATTTCCAAAACTTGCTCTTCACACATTAAACAAAAAGAAATTTAATAGAAAATGTAACAATTTTAGAAGCAAAACGATTGAATAATAGTCTTTTGCCAACATATTGAAAAATATTTGCTCCACTAAATGAACAAAAATGTCGATCTCAACCCAATAAAAACATAAACCGAATAAGTAATAATACCAATTCCAGTACAACCTCACACCTTTCAAATCGATCTAAACGTTCGTTCTGCAACTGAAATAATCACATAGAAGAAACGAAAAGCTTCATCCTCCGTTACAGAAACAAATTATCCATCAATGTATCCATTCCGTTTGGAATGATTGAGAATGAAATTGAAGAATACTAACAAACTAAACATTCACATTACGTAAGATATATATAAATATGATCAACTTATACTCCAAAGTTTGATATCTCCGTTATCTTGAGAAATAGGAAAGAATGTTTTAAATAAAAGTTATTGATAGAGTTAAGCTTCACATTTTAAAAAAGAAAGAAAAAAATAACTACAGTTTATTGCAACATTCAAATGATTTTGTTCTTTATAATTCCGAGAACGCGCATCTAAACGCAACAATTAATTTAAAGGCATCTGTCATATCAGTCAGGCAAAAACTGGACTGACTAGGGTTGTATATAATTTCAAAGGAATCTAATATTTTTACAATTTTACTTTTGAATAGACAATGTGACAATAAATATTATATATCCCATATGGTATCAGCATTTTACGTCAGTTTGGCACTAGATAAGAAACTTACCTGAAAATCGCATGTAGATAATATTGTGAATAAATGTAATAAAGGGTTATATTTCCTAAAACTAATCAGAAGAACGTGTTGGGGAGTTGATCCCACACCTATTTGACTTTTTATAAAGCTTATATTAGGTCAATTATAGATAATTGATGCATTTTTATGGAACAGCATCATCTAGTGTGTTAAAAATAGCAGATATTGTAGAAAATCAAGCAAGATTTTGTTTAGGCACAATTACATCCACTCCAGTAGAACATCTGCAATTTGAAGCTTTAGAGCCACCATTACAACTATTAGAAAAATACATTTTAAAATATGACTATAAACAGTATCTAATAATTAACAATAAACAAACTGAACTATGACCTAACAAATAAGTACTGGGAATAAAACAATTTCCTATTTCATGTAGTGCATTTAGGGCATCAGCAAACTAACTAGGGATTTAATTTAATCAACCAAAAGCATATGAAAGTCTTGGATTCTTTTTTGTAATTCAACCAACAGATGTCGAAATTCCTAATGATAATTCCATAATAATTCGAAAAACGCTGTCCACTTATCAAAATATACATATCACATCGCTATATATACAGATGCCTGCAAACAAGCAAACGGAGTCGGATGCGCATTCTACATCCCCTCCTTAAACTCTAAAAATCAATATAAAGGCCGGGAAAATGATAAAAAAACAAAAAAAGAAATACGTTCCTCCTCCATGCAGATTTTACTTTTTTAAATTTCAACCTCTCGACAGTAAAATTACATTTCAAATACTGGGAAAAATTAGTCAACAGAATATCCGAGAAATACACAAATCTAAAATCTGGCAACAATGTTGATGCATTTCGACAGGCTGTTTTCTCGCCTGACGTTCAATACGGCCTAGTACACGTTTTCGGTAAAACTTGAGTTACTATCTGTACAATACTATTTGCGGAAAACAACTTGAGCCAATCTTGAATAATCATGTAGTATGTGAGTAAAAGTACTTGCACTAAGAATGATTAAAAAAATAAAATAAATATACTTAAAAAAAAATATTTTACTGTGTATTTTTTTAATACCCTATACCAACGAAATTTGACTAAAAAATAAAAATAAAAATATATTACCGAATTTCTAAACTTACTATGATTTTTTCGAAAGTATATACTTAAGAAATTTATTTTTTTTTAGTAAAATTTCAAATAATGACATTTTCTTTTCATGAAAATGTATGAAACAGTAAGCTAATTTCTATTAGAACCGGACCTGTGCAGTGTTCTAGTCGATGTGCATCTCACAAAAGCAATGTAATCAAATCAGAAGAAAGGAGACTTGTTTATAGGTATTTTGTTTGCAGTTCTTTATATTTTTTGAAGGGGTGAAGGGGGCGAGAGTATTAAATCGGAAAATGTCAAGTGTGATGTATAATTAGTTGCTTCACCTACAGAACGCAAGAGGAAAAAGTAAAAAAAATAGTCTTAAAAGCGGGCCCAGGAATGCAACTAGATGAGATAGCGGAAGAAATAAACAATAGGAGATTCCATGTAGAAATAGAAACCATTCTAAAAACTAAAACACGAGTTTCATTTTCTTATTTAGTGGATCTAAACAGGTCAGTAAACATCAATAACTTAACAATAGAAATCACGGGCATAAGTCTGGTCCGAGCAAAGTGGGAAACGTATAATAAACGTACAAACTACACTCAATATATGTAGAAGGCGCCAGGCCTATGGTGAATCGACGTGCTTTTGCGCGCCGAGATGTATTAAATGCAAGGAAACGCACACATCTAGTGAATGTGCCATAAAGAAAGAAAACGGAATAAGGAAATTTTGTATAAATTCGGGGGAGATTATTCCCCAACAATTTCCCCAAAGTAAAAGAAGGTCCTATTACTAGAACTAGTTATACATAAAATAACATTAGCTATGCGCAAAAAGCCAGTGGGGCTGGGTCTAGTAATAGGCGCCATCATTTGGATTTCAATATAAATGTGACTATTAAGACAATGACATAGGGAAACTTAGACAATAGTACATGCGCCAACTCTGAAGAGGTTTTTAACTTCTTCAGGGAGTTGAGAGAAATCAACAGAATTGGCAACATAGAGAAAATAACAAACATGTTCAAAAACCTAAAATAAGATCTAATTAAATATATATATAAATATTATATATAAATATCAAATAATGATTGAAAAATTGTAATTAATATTATATTTCTTCAACAAAGATTATGTTTTAGGTGATGGACAACCGTTTATTTAAAGATAAATACTAATCAAAAATGACAGCAGTGACTATTTTTCCTTTGGCGTGTTGCGAAAAAAGGTAAGAATGTCAATGCCTTTTTACACTTTTGCCTCTACAATCAGTCTTTCCAAAAATTATTTATTATAGGCTTACCTATCTAAAAATTTAAGTCGACTAATACTGTCCTGTCTTTTTCGTTTTTATCCCTTACCAATAAAGGGGTATAAGCCAAAAGGAGTCTTCCTGTATAAAGAAATATGAGTATGTGTGAAAGGAGTCATACGAAAAATATATATAATCTTTTTCTAGAAATTTAATAACCAGATGTGAACGAGGTACTGGTATGAATAATAATACGTAACAACAATGCATCTATGCTGAATTATATACATAAAAAGCAATTTACTAACTTACCGTACGCCAAGACTACTTCACTATAAAATTTTTATGGATAAAAACATATTGGGTTACGATTTAATGAACATGTGGACTCTCTAGTAAAAGAGGCCACTAAGAGTGAGCAACATGTACAAAACAAGTTAGGCGTAGATCAATGTATAATTAAAATTAAAATTAAATTAAATTAAGAGAAAGGTGCAAAAATGTATGGTACCAATACTCTAATAACAAACCAACGAGGTGTACTCTTCTTCAACCTACAAATTCCCAAGCAATATTGGTATAAAATCTTGAAATTGTCAAGAGGTAGTATAACCACTATAAGTAGGCTTAAATTTGGGTATGCTTTTTAAACGGGCGACACTTATAATTGTATATGCGGCCAAGAACTTATATGTAAGTTGAAACTTTAGAATTAGCTAGTATCATTTCCTCTGTTTCTAAACCTAATGTGTATACTTCCTCAATATTCCACGGTTATATCCTGAAAAACTCTTGGGTGTGAAATGTAAATCCCCTTCCCATCCTACTTATAAGTAACATTTATACATTTATTTGGGTTTAGGCTTAAGAGTTTTAGGTTATATTTTTAGCATTGTACTACTTTTACCTTAGATACTGCCTAAATGGTCAAGGATCGTCAGCTAAAAAAAGTTGCTTGTTATACCCTAAATTATTAAATTATTAAAGCAATATGACACCATATTGCCAATTTCAAAATCATCCAGAGTTCCTCTAAGATATTGCGACAACTATTACCAGGCTCTTGCTAATAACACAAATAAATCTATACTAATAGGATTCAGACATTGCAATACATTGCAGAACAACAAATTAATAAGTTGCAAAATAATTACACTGACGCATGTGAAGGGAATAAGAAATTAGGGTTACGTGATTATAATAAGTTATTAATTCTGACTCTCTCACTCGTCCAACAAATAATCGTTTCCTATCTCTCTCTTTTAGTTTTTTTATACGTTGGAATTTTGTTGCTGACTAGTTTTTCGGATTAAGTGTTTTTTTCGTGACCGGTGAAATTTGCTGTTGTTCTACAACGACCTCCAAATGACCTTGTAGTCAAAACCAGGACAGTTTTTTTTCTTTTACACGACAGGAGGAACCCAGTAACAGCAGTTGGGTATTGTAAATACAATTTAACCTTAACCCTGGACATTAAGGTAACTTGTAATTTACTATTTACGGTCGTTCGGAAAGTTAGTTCTATGTTTTTTATGTTCTTATAAGAAAAATTAATAAGAATATTGTAAGTTACCTTAAAGTATTAAATCAAAACCTCAGATTATGATTTAATATCATTTAGGACTAGAAATTGTAAACCTTAGTGAGCTCATTTAGGTAGTTGAAGAGTGCGATTGGTTTTTCGTAGAGCACGTTCTAGCCTTGTTAAGGTATTATAATGAAAAGATTAGGTATATACCAACTGTTATTTAATATACTGAATATTTTTTGGTAACAATGATATATATTAACTTTGAGCATAAGCTGAGCCGATAGGGGCCTGTTTATTATGAATTATCTGTCTAGTAGTGTCAGCGTAAACTCTAGATTCACACTACGAAGAGTGATTCTTAAGCTTTAGATGTTTTTCTTGTATTCTGGTTACTTTTCTAGTATATTTCTTTTGTAAATTAAACTTTTAATCTTGTCAAAACTTTAATTAACATTAACATTAATTTATATTTAATATTCATTTATTTCTCATATTCGTATAATTTTCATATTATTAATTTCTTTTATTTTCTACATTATTAAAATTTTTTTTGTAGTGAGTGAACGTAGTAAAAGCAAGCTTTTATTAAATTTATCAATTATTTGGAACGATTTGTCTTTTATTTATTTTGTTGTGTGTGGTAGAACTTAAATCTTGGCCAGACACTTGTAGGTTGGAAATCTGGTAGATTTTCTATTTGGGGATTCACACAACCTACTGGCTACCAAATGTACACAACAATTTGTAAACAGGATCACACCCATCTCCGGCTTAGAGTTTAGCCGCGGTGAAACCCCCAATTGTCCTAAGACAATTGGTCATATATGCAACACGGCAAATTTTAAGTTTGTATACATATTGTAGCCTACTAAATTTGTATAGCAAGTTTAACCTAACGGTAATTTGTAATTCAAGTTTGGTAACAGTAGTTGTAAATTTTCCAGTAAATAAAGTTTGTTAAATCCCCACGCATATTATAAATTTGTGTCAGGTGTGGGATGAAGAGAAAAAAAAAGGTCTCGTAAGAAGATTTTCGAATTGTTAGTGATGGAGTTCTGAAGAGATTTAATAGAGCTAGATTTGGATATAACTAGCACGAATATGACACTAATGAAAGGTCACACGACTACTGTCGGAATCAAGGCATTGATATTGAACTGTAAAAGTCGAAGGGACTTTAACGCTTATTATTCTTAGCTTTAAGAACAGAAAGCTTGGCATATATATAGTCCACATGACGATATTTCTCAGAAGATCTCCAGCTATCCAGTTCTTAGCAATATTCGGACAGGTTGCAGAACTGTGACCAGAAATATTTTATCAGCAAATCAAGTTTTTCCAGCAGATATCTCACCAAGAAAACTACTCTGCCTTTTTCAGCAGGTGACCAACTTTTTTTACTAAAATATTTATTCTCTCCACTGAGATCAATAAGAAAATGTCTAACCGGGTAGCAGTACTGTGAACAGATTGTCTTAGAAATTATTCCAATACTGAGCTGCTGAACCAAAAAACCTATTAGGGACTGGTAAGCCTGATGAAGAGCAAGGCGTCGAATATAAGGAACTCTGTAAGTTATTGGAATTGTGGCAAATTCGGTCACATTAGAAGTGCCTGTCAGCTAAGAGGAAAAAGTTCTATTTGTATCGTAGCTTCTTTGAGACATCAAGCTAAGAAGTTAGGAATGGATAAAAGAAAAGTAGCAAAAACCTATAAAGAAGTAGTTGTAACGATACATAATGGCCCGACTCGTGAATATCTGCGGTTTTCAACTGGCACTGAAGTGCTGATTCTACACCAATGAGAAGGAGTGTGGTCCCAAAGATAAGGCAAGCCGAGGACAATGAGTTCCCAGCTTCCACTGCCAAAAAATGCCGATGACCTTAATACTTCAGGGTGTTCCAAGCTCTTTTTTATTTTATATCTGAAAAGTGAATTTTCGAAAGGTTTTTTTGTTATTTATTGAGAAGCAAATAAAGTGAGTAATTAGTGAATTGACAGAAAAATCGTTGGCTTGTATTAGGTATCGTCTACTGGGAATCCTCCATATCCACCTATTCAATAAGGTCTTATTCCCAGGATATCTTAAGTCTTCTATTATGTAGAAGGGGCTGGTGGAGTTCATTCATAGTATGGCTTTTGTCTGTCGTTTTCTTGTTTTGATTTGTTTACTTCTGCCGTTATAATATATTTTATCATAAATGAAATATACTTAAATTTCATACTTGTTATGTGAACAGTTTTCGAGATATTGAATTGTCAAAACGTCGTGGGACACCCTGCATTTAAGATTCACACAAGTTAATGTTTGGCCGAGGATTCTACAAAATAAAATTATTTATTTCTTCAACAATACTGAATACTTCAACGGGCCAAATTATCTACAATTTTTAATGACTGTTTGTTCTCAACATAACGAATTTGTGTACTAGGACATATAATCCCCGATATATAATAAAACAAATTAAAACATTAAATAAGACAAAAAATAAATAGTTTATTAATCGCCTGGGTCACTATCATGTACAATACAAACAGACTGCCGTTTGAATACAATGTTATTGGTTTCATAGTAATTTAGCGTTATTTATGCACTATTTTGTTGTTTTCTGCACCTAAAGTTTTTTACTGCCTCTTGGAGATCAAATCTTTTCGACAAATTTTAGCAGAACTCAATTTAATGATCCTAGGAAAAAGTGGTTGTCATGTACGGCTCAAATTCGATAAGCTCAATTCATCTTGGCAAAACAATAAAAGGACAGTACTAAACGCTACATGTCTCTTATGAAGTATAAAACGTTTTATGTGGTAATTATATAAACACAGAAATAGCACTGTTAATTACTTATAATTTATACATATTTATACAAATCCTCAAAGTTAAAATATACTCCTATAAGAGGAAGTCAACATATTTATAAACCATTACTTTTCTTGTCCTGCCTTTAAAGAAAAAATATTTATCGATTTTGGACTATGTATTTTTCAATATTAATATAATTTATCTCGAAAACTAAGCAATAATCATTATTTTTATTAATATGAGTCCTTAAAAATCAATATTTTAAATACGATATCAAATTTTAACCACCTACTTTGAGTATTTTTAGCCCAGGCGATACTCGATACTTCCACTAAACGGATAGCGTATAAAAATATCTTTTGATATACCCATAGCAAACATTTAAGTTCTGGGCAGCGGACTATAATGACGTAAATCGGAGCAGTGCTGTAAGCTCACAGAAGGATTAATAAAAAAATTGGTGATTTGGTTTAAAAATCGAGTGATAAGGGCCAAACCGATTTGCTAGTATAATTTTCAGTGCAGTACATATAGAAAGGCTACTTTAGGCTTATTTGCCATTTTAATAATAGTACAGAAGATTTGTTCTATCCTTCTCTCAAGTCGTATCACCGCTTACCAAACTGTTGAGGAAATCCCGCGGCTGGGACTGGACGCAAGAACAAGAGGATGCTTTCCAGGAATTAAAGACTCTTTCCGAAGTTCCTGTACTCAGCTGTCCAGAGTTCTCATTACCATTTACGTTACAGACCGATGCCTCTGAATTCGGATTGGGGGTAGCCTTAACTCAAAAGAAAGAAGGGGTTGACCACATTATAGCCTACGCTAGTCAAACGTTAAGCCCTGCCGAAAGAAACTACTCCGTCACGGAAAAGGAATGTCTCGCCATCGTGAGGGGAATCGAAAAGATGAGACCTTATCTCGAAAGATACCACCTATCATCAATCGGACGCTTGGCCAGGTGGAGTGTCTTTCTACAGCAATACGATTTTGACATCAAGTACAGGAAGGGAGCCTTAAATCGCGTAGTCGATGTCCTGTCCCGAAAACCTTTGCCGTCTCCTTTGGATTTTCCAGAACAAGCAGTATGTCTCGTCGAGGATTTTATAGAATGTTCATGGTACAGAAGAAAGTTACCAGAGGTCAAAAGAGATCCGGCCAGTTATCCAGATTACGGTATAAGAGATGGGTATTTTTCTGGGATATAAACGACTATCGTGAATCAGAAATGGCCGACCCTTGGAAGTTATGTGTGGTCCCAAAGAGACCGCGTGCTTATAGAAAATCACGATGTCCCAAACGCTGGGCATTTAGACATAGCAAAAACAATGACACGGATTGCCCAACATTACTATTGGCGAGGAATGTTTCGAGACATCAGTCGATATGTCCGTGGCTGTTTACAGTGTCAACAATATAAGCCTTCGCAACAACAGACCCCTGAGAAAATGCGACCTTCCCCGAATAACAAGCCACAAGGATGTCCACCTAGCAGATTAGCAGTAGACTTGGTTTTCGCATTGCAAATGGCAGTGTTTGACCGTACCCCTTCTTAAAGATAGACCTGCGTACTAATTACAAAAAGGGCTATAAAAGACGTAAACAAGCACCGGTTTCAGCAGTTAGTTAGTTGAGAGAGAAATAACCAACTGTTATTTAGATTTTTTTTTTGAAATTCCACACCTGCAAATTTGTGTGTCTACATTTCAATTCGGGTAACGTTTTAAATTCGAATACTATTATTTACTTAGTAAATTAATGCGGTTATTGTATTATTTTTTTCATTTGTCTGAATGTTCGGATTTTCTGAGGACATTTTTGTCTGAATTGAGAGTCCGAGCTGTGAACATATCCTACCGTTACAATTTGTCTTTATTCCTTATACCGGTTGTCCCACGTTCCGTATTTTTCAGTTTGTATACATGTTCGGATTTTCTGAAGATATTTTCGTCTGACTTGAGAGTTCGAGGTGTGAACATATCATCTCGTTCAATTTTCTTCATTTTTGTATACCGGTTGTCTCTCGTATAATATTTTTCTCATTTGTCTAAATTTTCGGATTTTCTGAGGATATTTTGTCTGACTTGAGAGTTTGAGCTGTGAACATATCCTCACGTTCAATTTTCTTCATTTTCTTATACCGGTTGTCCCACGTATAATATATTTCCCATTTGTATGAATTTGCGGATTTTCTGAGGATGTTTTCATTTGAATTGAGAGTTCGAGCTATGAACATATCCTCCCGTTACAATTTGTCTTTATTCCTCATGCCGGTTGTCCCACGTTCCGTATTTTTCAGTTTGTATACATGTTCGGATTTTCTGAAGATATTTTCGTCTGACTTGAGAATTCGAGTTGTGAACATATCCTCCCGTTACAATTTGTCTTTATTCCTTATCCCGGTTGTCTCACGTTCCGTATTTTTCAGTTTGTATACAATTACGAACTTCCTGAGGATATCTTCGTCTGACTTGAGAGTTCGAGTAGTTGAATATAAACAGAGAGGGGGTCGATACAAGTTCTATGGAAGTCTCTTTCTACAAACATAATCTTACAAAAGTGCATTTTATCTGAAGAAAGTGCTTTAAATATGGTTATTTGAGAAATGAGAAAATCTAAATGAACCCGCGTAAACAAACAAATTGTACATTTTCAATCATCCTTTTAAGCAAGCCATTCTCCATTATCGAGGAATTTCACTATGGCTAGTATAACTTCAAGATTGACTACGACGATGCCACTTTTTGCTAAGTTGGACAACGATTGAATGACTCGGATTCTCTTCAAAATGGGGTCATTTTCCTACCGGTTTTAAATTCCTTGTGGCGTCCGTTTCTCATTCAAAAATCTTCAATTTGGAAAAGGGTCGTTTTTCTCTGTTCAACGCGATTATAATGAGAGCAATTTGGTTGGCAAGATCTTCTGGGGAGGTCGTGGACGTTACAGTATCTCACCCCGGATTAATGTTGGAACGGCACCAATTTTCACATTACTGACGCAAGTATCAATTTCCATTTAGAAAGTGGGTAGTTTAGGATTGAGACTAATGTCAATTGCTTCTTTAAAGCATCAAAGGCGACTTGACACTTCATTCTAGTTTAAAATTTTACCTTCTTATGTGATTCGTATCAGTCATGTGACGAAAACTCCAAACTTCTTAACGTAGTAATAAAAGCACAGACCTAAAAAACTGCTCAATTGAAGTTTATCGGAAGGGATTGGCTGTTGTTAAAATACCTGTATCTTTGCTGGATCCATGGCGATACTATCCCCGTTTACTATATGTCCCAGATACCCATCCTTGGTTTGGAATAAGTGGCATATCTTGACTTTTATTGTCAGATTAGCACCTTGTGTTCTTTTAAAAACTTCTTTCAAGTTCAACAACTGTTCATTAACCCTTTTGTCATTATAATGACATCATTTAGACAGACGTGGCCGATTTTCCAGGATATGTCTCTGAGGATATATTCCATCACTGTTGAAAGGTAGCTGGAGCGTTGCAAAGGCCAATAGGTCAATTCAAATGACTGTAAACTTCCACAAACTAGTTTCGGTAGTGAAATTTTGTCTAATTTTTGTCACTAGGATCCATTTCTATCTGCCAATATCCAATGTTCAGAACTAAAGTGAAAAAGAGCTTGATACCTGCTAGAACATCAATGGCATCGTTGATTCTTGGCAAGAGGTAACTGTTCTTCTTGATGACATCGTTAAACTAGCTATAGTTGTAAAATGCACAGTGACCGTCACAGTTATATAAGTGTGCGGGGAGTGAGAGGCGAGGAAGAGCGAAGGCCGGGAGAATACTTGTTTCACCGCAAGGGAACGAGTTTGTTTTTATCTTAGTGGCGAGCTATTAACTAATTACCGCAGAAGGATATTGCAGCATCGACTGTTTAAATTGACGGCGACTAGGCCAGTTTCATTTTTAAAGAAAAAAGTATGTATCAACGAAGGATATATGTGAGTACAGTATTCTACATATATTTCTGTACCATTTTTTTTATTTTCCTGACCGCTTTAGAGTCAGCTAATCGGAGACTATTTTATCTCAGTAAATTAAACATAAATGGTATTTTTTGCGTTCTTTACCGTTTTGGGTCACTGTTTATTTAACGACTGCTACTTTGGATTATTTTATTTATTTTGGTTAGATTTAGTTATTTGTGTATTGCCTATACGTATTTTCACTATTGCTTAATTGTTTTATTTTATTATTGTTTCGTTGTATTCGCTTTGCAGCAGAATTTCCTGAGGGGCACCTATTTATTTAATGGTTCTTTGCAAATAAATGTTTGTTTATAATAGAACTTTCATGTATGTTATTTATAAATTCAAATATTGACAATCTTCTTAGTGCCAATGTGGATAATTCCATGTTTAAAATGTAGTAGAAAACCACAGGCATTCATATCCGTTATTAGGAAACATCCTCCTCGATATCAGCAATGAGAGCTGAATGTGAAACATTAGTCTAGCTAAGCTGTGTTGGTACATTTACTTTTCATTAGCTGTTTCTCCTGTAGTAGTTCACAGTCGCCACCTGGAAGACATTTTTACTTTTATTTTTGTTTGCCACACCTTGTCGAACGCCAGTTTTCATTGCTCCAGTGTCCACCACCGAAATGTATCTATAGCTATTAACTGCGCCGTCTACATGTACGCTGTCTGCTTAGTATCTCAATTAAGCTACTATGAGAACAGGAGGGCATTGGAAACTACTTTGGGTCGATGTCTCTCTTTAGTTCTAGCCATTCGGGGTTTAGGGATTTGTTTCTCTCGGAGCAAACAGGCACTTCTATGTGACTAAGTTGACCACAGTTCTCCTCTTCTTCGACTTCGTAGTCTTCATCAAGTTTACCAGTTATGTAGAGAGATTTCATTACGCTGGCAGGATATCTATTGAGAAATCTCGTCACTCTGGCTGGATATTTGCATACGCATTTAGAAGAACTGAGCATTAAAGGCTTTCTGAATGAGGTCTTCGATTCAGGATCGGTGGCTTGACTCACTTGGTGCTATCTAAATCTAGTACTAGATCTCTTTTAAGCTCTGACACTAATAATGCATTATTTTTCTTACCAGATGTATTAAATTTTCCTCTTTACCCATCACGTGACCCCAATTTGTTTGTAACAATTTCTGTGGGCTTAACAACTTTATAACAGGAAAAAAACTACAGAAAAATGCCTTAGAATACTAATTAATGTAAATATTCGCTATTGTATTACTGTTTCCTTTTCTGCATTTCTAAGCTTTAGACGTTTTTCGGATTATTCTTGATGTTTTTGAGAATGATAAGGAAACTGTCCTAGCTGCAGTAATTTGGTTAGGTATCTAATGTATTTCCTGTAGTCTTAGCCATATTATTACAATGTTTTAAGGATAAATTACTCTTTTATAAGTAATTTCAAACTATAAATATAACATATTTAACAAAATAATCTGTAATTATAAAATAATGTTTTACTGCAAACCTTTCTCAAACTAGAGTTTGGCCAGCCTTCGGCCGGCTCATCCTAAATAGAATGCAATCAACATATGGCTAATCTTTATTCTATTGTCTCTACGTTAACCACAATGTCTATTTTCGTAAGAATGCCTAAAAAAATTTCATGCCATAACCTTATTGAATTATCCCGGCACATCTCTTTTCGAACCTTGCGAGTATTTTCAATAATTTCACCTAGATGTTGTACCTACTCACCATAAGAATTGTTGTCACCAAAACTTGAATACAGACGAAAATCGGTTTCCGTTCTGTGTTTAGATATTAACAGATATTACTTTAGAATCCGATTACCTAGTTTACCACAAACTACGAACAAACCTAATCTGCATTATACATGTAGAGGTTTAGGTCAAGTAATTTCTACCCATTGGTGAATTGTGAATTACACTTTTATTGAACAAAATGAGTCTATGACAAAATCTCGTTTTTCGTAAACTTTCATTAAAAGTTGGCTGGTACATACGAGGGCGGCTTGACGAAAGAGTAACTTTTCAATAAAATAACTATTTCGGTAGATGAATATAAGTATTTTATTTTTAAATGTAATCTCCTATACACTTAGTGCAGAGTGTCTCCAATTTTTTTAAATTATCCAAAAATAATCTTTAGAAAAGATATCAAGATACGTATTTGTCTGTGCTATTACCTCTTCATTTGTTTAAAATCTCTTTTCACCGAGCAAGTTTTTTTGAATTTGGAAACAAATCCTTTTTTATTTTTATTTACACAACAGCGAAAACAGTTTTCTTTAAATAAGCATAAAATATAACCTATCAGTCAAATTTGTGTGAAATTTTAACAGAAGACATAAGAATTATGGTAAAGGTAAGTATAACAATCCCTATAGCGAAATTCTTGCCAGTTTCAATATTTCTATTCAACACAACGTAAAAGTCTTTTACATCCAGAATGTAAAAGAAATTTACTTTCGCTTACAAATAACATTGAACTTATAATTGATAGAATCAGTAGATGACATAGATATCGAATATAATATTTATGAATGTAAAAATATTCTCTTCACATTTTTTCTTTGTAATATAAGTACGTTATATTCCATCCTAATGTAAGAACAATACCGGTCTATCGCTATGGTTTATAGTGAAACCATATTAAAAACAAATATTGTAAAGATACTGAAATGAACCATCAAAATTCCGAAAATAATTTTGTAGAAAATAACGAATATGAAAAAATAATATGAATATCTGACTGCTAATCAAATTTTATTCTACTGATTTGTTTTGTATATATAACCATAAAAATAGACACAGGTTCAGTAGTTCGCTCCTTAATCCTATTGCTGAAATATATTTGCCCAATTATATACATGAATCATTCACGATTATAAAATCAATTTTAAGAGAAAAAGATGTTCTGTAATCAAATGAGGGCTGCTGATCTAGCACCTACTATGATTGGTAATTATTAGTTGTTCAAAAATATTAGTACATATTTCATTTTTTGAGCCGGATATTGTAAATATTTGTTCTCGTAGTTGGTTTAATAATTGAATTTATTTTATTACCTATTGACTATTGGATGAGTTCACACTCTTTGTTTGTATGAAGTATTGCTCCCTTTCTCATACTTTTACTTTATGGGGTTATTCTAAATATTCAAGTAACTTCTTAAAAGGTCACTTTCTCATGAATGCATGCAGTCTATAAGTTTGATTTAGTTTGAAATTAGCTTTTCAATCCACTCATTAGTTAGCCAGCTAAGAATTGATAGAAAGGTTACAAAGTCCTAGATCACTCGATTTGAAACCTAGACTTCCAGGTAATAACGTTTATTATGATATTATTCAATTATAATTTAAATTAGACATGTTTAAAACCAATAAGAATCATTGGATGAATTTTTATTAGATGAGGTTGATGATAGACTGCATGAACAAAATATATAGGCAAATTATGTCCAAAATAGAATTCAAGCTTTAAACTTTATTTATATATATTAGTATCAATTTACTTAACAATATCTCAAAATTCTTCAATCTCTTATATAAACTAATTTAGTAAAATTATCTGTAATTCAACAGTTTACCGGGAAATCTACTGAATGAAAATCGTTGATTCAAATTTTTAAATCGTTAATACATAATTAACAATTCGACTCTATCAAAGGTATAAAAATGTATTTACTTAAAAACTTTTCTAAAAGAGTAGCCACTAAGGTTAGTGGATAAATCTTTAAGTCACTGATGATATTGCTTTACAGATTTTGGAAAATCGCTATGACAATCAAACATTACACTCATTATTTAGCTCTATTTTGGACATGACCCCAGTAAATAAAGGCTCATATGAATATCGTTCATACTAACGTTTCAAAAAATTAGAAGGTAATAACCAATTTAGATGTAACAATCGACCCATTACTTGTGTTTATTTTAGAAAAGAAACTCGACTATGTGCACCATACTTTGAATTTAAGCAGGATCTAGATACTCTGCCAATCCTTAATCAATTCCCTTACAGCATTGATCTTAGATGTAAACATTTAGAGATTTTAAATACTCTTGACAGTTCTCATAATAGAGCTCCTACCAAAACTGCATTATATACAAATATAGGTAACATATCTAAAACCACTTCTAATCCTTCAAGTTTTAAATGCAGTTATTGTTGTGAATCCCATAAAATTTATGCTTGTTCGAAGTATAAGGTCCACAATCACACAGTAAAGTTTAACTTTATTAAATCCAAACACCTATACTTTAACTGCTTAGGTACACAACTTTCATTAAATCAGTGTTTAAGTAGAACTTTCCATCTTTGTAATCGAAGACATCATAGTTATCTTCATTTCTACGTCCAATATTCAGATATGCTCCAATTTCGAACACTTAATCTCTTTCTGCTACGTATAATGAGCATTACAATATACACTTAGGCATAGTTCAAGTGTATTTTTAGAAGTACCTAAACTGCAAAGACAATTCTGGACGCGCAATATCACTTATCAGTTTTGATTTAATAAAAAAGCTTAAAATACCCCATACGAAGTGAATTTGAGTATATCAGGGATTAATACCACATATACATCAGGTCGTAGACATTCTTGAACATCCAAACATCGACAGATTAAAATGTAAATTCTCGACACAATTACATGTAACCTTCCACAAATACCTATCAATCTCACATTATTCAAAATCCCAAAAAACCCGACGTCAGCTGATTCATCATTTTTCACTTCTTCTAAAATTGATATATTAATAAGAGCGGGTAAGTACTGTGATATATTAAATGAGGGTCTTTTTAAGTTAAGTACATCTCTTCGCACTCTTGTGTCCACTCAATTTGGATGGATAGTAGCTCGTCATGCCCCTGTTGATCAGTATCAAAAATACTTTTAGTTTCAACATACAATGTCACATTTCATTCAAGTCATTAACTCCAATGTAGTATCTGAAAGTAACATTTCCTATTATGATGATTCAACTATATCGCTCTGCTCTGCAGAAAACCCGTCAGTTGAAGGCTTAGTTGAAAGGTATTGACAACTTGAGCAATTGTCTGAACAATTTCCGATTATTCATGATGACCAATTAGCCGAAGACATCTACTATCAACATGACTCTGCGAATTCCCGATGGAAGAAAATAAGTGGACCTTGCATTAAAAACTCTTTGGAATACTTTAAATTAAGTAAATCACTATCCGTAATAATTTAAAGGTTTAAAATTCTTGAAAGGAAATTTAAAAAATGTCATTCATATGTCACTAGATACAAGGCATTTATAGACGAATATGTCCAATTAGGTCACGGATACTATCTGCCTTTATCTGAAGTCAGTGAGAGTCTAGAGAGTAAATACTTTATTTTACATCACGGTGTTGTAAGAGAAGATAGTATAAGCACAAAACTTCGTGTAGTTTTTGATGGGTCTTACAAACCCTCGTCCTTAGTCTCCCTAAATGAAAGAATGCTCTAACTCATGTCCAGTCCATTCTTTTTTATATATAAATGAGATCAGATCATTGCCTTAGGTAGCTAATTCAGACGCTGGAAAGATGAAACGTTGTATCAATATTAATCCTTCTCAGCTATTTCTTTTGAATATTCTCTTGAGAAACAACCCATCTTTTTCTATACGATGTATTAAACGTTACACTCTAATTTACAGCACGAATTGTTCTCCATTTCCGATATTAAACGCAGTTAGCAAACTGATCAAAACCCAACAACGCACTGTCCGTAGAATCGCCGGCGCCAAACCACCTTATATTCAAATTCCGACTCACATAGTATTCCTATATTATTTAAGAACTTTAACAAACAGGTAGGTAAAAGCTTAGCGTAAAATTCACATGTTTTAATGTGGTATCTGTCAGTTTATTTTCCGTTCAATATTTTAGTTGATTCATTATAATACCTATCTGATACGTCTCTGGCCAATTTTAAATATTTTCATTTCGGTTTAAATTAAAATTTTTATGCGCAAGCAGTGTTTTAGCCCCACTAGAGTAAATGTTTGAATGTTGGGGGAAGAATAGAGGATAAAAAGGAAAGAGGACTCTTGAAGGTCTTTCTTGACAGTTTTCCGACTTTCCCGGATAGTACCGTAGTGCCGAAATTGTTCAGTCTTTCTCAAAAGTGTTGGGTAAAGGAGTAAGGACATATTTGGTTATTTATTTTATAGTACCGGAGATATTTTGCTGATTTTTGATAACATTTTATTTTTTTTGCGTTAAATACCTATTTGAAAATTTTGTTCAGATTGACATTTTTTAATTTTTCTCTCTTTAATTCGTTTTGACCAGGAAAAACACTGCTTGTGACCTTTAGTGTAGCATTTGTACTGGGAGGGCTCTGAGTTAGTTATTTGCTTAATTTAATTTATTGTAATTGTTTTTTTAGTCAATATAGTGAATTTTTATTTTAGAGTTTAAATCTGTTTTTCGGCACCCTTATTGATAATTTAAGGGATCCACAAGGTCTGGCGCCCGATCTTTTACCGAAAGCGCCATATTGTAACAAACTTTTCGAGAAACTGCTGGAAAAACACGTTACAATTTATTTACAATTTGACAGTTATAGGATTAAACCGTTCCTTGCTAGCTGGTCCTTTTACTATAATAGTGCTAGATGAGGCTCTAAATATAATTTTACGTTCTTTGCTGAAGATCTTATGGAATCTTGTAGTTGTACTAAAAACTAAAAAAGCTTTAACGGAATGTGAAAAAACATCAATTTACGAATTTAACAATATGGATATTATTGCAAGGTTAGAAGTTAGCATAAAACAACGACTAACGAAAATGTAACCAAGTACTTAAAAGCCGTTCGAAAATACACCATTTGTAGAAAAAATGTTCATGAAAGGCTACTTAAATTTGATTTGTTAAAACCTAGAAACGTGACCAATATTTTGGGAATAATACTCTGAAGCCATAAACAATAATGATGAACTGGATGAAAGTTTCAAATTTACCTATCTAAAATTCCTCTTAATAGAAAAGGCTGCAATTTCTATTTCTGGTTTAACGACTAATCAAACCTTATTTAAAGACACTATCGAACTTTTAAAATCTGAATATAGTCAGTCTAAACGTATAATAAACTGTTATATTCAAAAGCTATTAATCTACCAACCCCTGGGTACTAGTTTATTTGAAAAAGACAAAGAAACTCTAATAATTTTACCCTTCTCTCTAACCCTTATGTTCAAGCCCACCTAGGCAGGGAAACTGTTATAGGTAATCTTACTGAGGTAGTTCAGAGTTACCTAATGGCACAGATTTAGAGAGATTAAGGAGAGCCCAACCCTGAAATAACATCGACCATATTTACATGAATAAGTGCAAGCAGAATTTATCCGATCGCCATGACGTTCACCCCAAATGAGCTGGTAATTTACAAATTAACAGATCGGTTTTTCAATCATAAACGCATAATAATATTCGAATTAAAATAAAAAGAAATTATCAAATCTACGAGTAATAGTTACCAAAAATTTACTCAGATTCAGAAACTTCATCACGTCCACACTCAGTATAAATGGCAATGGTATGTACTCTACAAAATCGTTGAACGTAATTTGCACATTTTGAGATAGTTTTGTAGTTTTTTTTCTTGGGACAATAAGAGCACTTTGACCTAGCAGTGGTCTCAATTTTTTCTAAGACCCTATTCAATTATATCACGGGAAAACGTAGGTATTTTTTAATTTGTAAACCTAACAAAAATAGTAACTTTGTACATGTGGGGTAAATAAGTTTTTTAGAGATTCCCGTTTCGGTTGGTTGGAATCTTGATACAGAATAAAGACTTTTCAGTTAGTTTACAGAGTCAACCCCTGACTTATTTTCATTATAAATTGTAATTACTGCTACTTTGGATGAGTCAGCAGTTTCCTCGTCAATATCATCATCGTCATGAAGTGTTGACAGAAGCAGGACGGTTTTGTTTTTCTTTGGGACATACGCAACCAATAAATATTCAGGATCAAAGCCACTACAAAAGTTTCTGGATTTGTTTTTTCTAATCGTCCCAACTAGAGTTATTCTTTGCTTTATGAGTTCTTCAGCTAGGGGAACTAAGGTAAACCAGTTGTCACACTAAATTTCGCCCAGATTTTAAAATAGGTACACAAATCGTTTTACGACATTATCAATACTATTGTCAACATCAAATAGACCCTCAGGTTGCTTTTTAGCATATATCTCCATCTTAAGAGTATAGTATAGTAGTATAGATTAGCAGGAGCACACAGTATAAGTTTATAATATTTGAGAAAACTATATTTATTTAATATCATATCATTTTGAGATAATATAACCGAGTTAAATACAGGTATAGGGAATTCAAAGTCATCCGCCAAAAAAAATCAGTGTCTGAGTGTGGGGTATGAAGTGTGGGAATATTGCCGTAAGGGCATTAACGTTTAACTTTGTTATTATTGGTCTAATTAAATTGTGGAAAAGACAGGTATGATCTAGACATGACGTAGATGTACAAAACATATTGTAAATGTAACGTAGATGTCAAATTATATGCGCAATGGCTAGACCAGTCATCCGAAACATTGTCACATTTTACATGCGTCAGGATATTCCTTCAAATATTTTTTCTTTACATGTGTATTCACTACAATTTATAAATATTAAAAAAACTAGCTAAAGTTCATATTTAAGGAGAGGGGGAAAACTCAAATACAAACATACACCTCATTTGAAAGGAGTTTTAATATGGAATGGGGTAAATAAATATTAAACGAAAAAATATTGTCTTATTTATTACATGTTTTGCAATACTTTATTATACATAAATTATATAACACAATAACATGAATAACAAATTACTTGTATTTTTTATTTAAGTTACAATGTTGCATATGATAAATATATTATCTATAATTTATGCATTTTTTATTATAATTAACTTTCAAATTACATATATTTAATTTTAATTGCTCGTTTAAATGAAACGCAAAATAACAAATACCATTCAGTCATCCGACGGACTTAACCTAATAAGAGAGCTAACACATTCTCTTAGTTTTTGTTAACAATGGAGTGTCGTAAGTGTGGTAAACAATTTTCAAGAAATTATACCTTGCGTCGACATATACTCAACTCTTGTAAGAGTATTGATCGTTGGGCAATTCCCAAAAAAAGACTAAGGCCGGTGGGTGTTAAAATATTGGAAAATGGTGTTAGCAAGTTAACTCACGCTTTCAAGAATAGAATTTCTTCATACAGATTTTCCAGTAATATTAAAAAAACTAATTATAAGGATTTCTTAAGTGAAGTTAAACCAAAAGTGCTACAAATATTAAATGATTACCAACTAAACCATGGTTGCATAAAAGTGAATTTTGAGGTATTTGGAATCTACGTTAACCAGCTTTATCTAAAATCAAGTCCATGAATACAGCCAATAAAATTATCACTTCTTCTTCGACTTTAGACGACCTTTATGAAGAATTTAAAGATGAAATCATGACACAGGCATCTGAGTTCCAAGAGAAAGACTCCTATTGAGCGTTACAAAAGATAATGTTTTTGCATGTGAACATCAACAAATTTAGTGCTATTTCCGCTTCATCATATATCAAGCTACCTGTACCGATAATAAAAACGAAGGCTATTTTAAATATTTTGAATGATAACAATGCGTGTTTTGTTTGGTCAGTGAACGCTGCCATTTTTCCATCAGATGGAGATCCCACTAAACCACAATCTTATCCACTCTATGATACGTTGCTGGATTTTTCTGGTATTGAGTTTCCAGTGAAGTTAAAAGACATTCCAGTGTTTGAGAAACTGAACAATATTTCTATAAATGTTTACGGATTAGAGTGTTATTATAAAGATAATAAAAATAATTACGAAGTTGTTGGACCTCTCCATTTTACTTCCGAACGAAAACCTACTCATGTGAATCTTCTGCTGATATCAGATAAAGATGGAAACTCACACTACTGCTTAATTACGGATTTTTCTGGATTAGTAAGTAGTCAGAAAACAAAAAGATGCAGTCAGAAAACAAAAAGAATATATGTCTGTGATGATTGTTTACAATCTTTTACAAATATGGTGACATTACAAAAACATGAAGAAAATGATTGCGTACATATAAAAAGTGAATTACCTACAACAAATTTAAAAAGTGTGGTGAGTTGATACCTGAAAATATTTTAAAATTTGCAAACTTTGAAAAAGTTGGAAGTGCCTTTTGTTATCTATGCAGATTTTCAGAGCCTGCTGAAGCCAATAGACCATAATCAGCCATTTGATGGTAAATCTTTCACAATCAAAGTATGTGAACAAGAACCGTATTTCTTTGCATTTTATGTAAAATGTAGTTATGATAATAGTCTATCAAAATTGGAGATGTACGCTGGACCAGATGCAGCAAAAGTATTTGTTGAAAAGTTAGACGAGACTGTTCAAAATATATACCATTATCACTTAAGGGATATGAAACCAATGCTTCCTTTATCAACTGAAGAAAATCAACGATATAAAAATGCTATAAAGTGTGTCACATTTGCGAGAAAGGTTTTGATGCCTTTAATAAAAAAGTGAGAGACCATTGCCATCTAACCGGGGAATTTAGGGGAGCAGCACATAATTCCTGTAACTTGAACTATAAGATCCCTTCATTCATACCAGTATTTTTCCGCAACCTCACGAACTATGATTGTCATCTATTTATCAAGGAACTCACATCAAAAGGTGAATCCATCTCAGCCATAGCGCAAACTAGAGAAAAATACTTATCTTTTTCTAAATCAATTTTAGGTTGAGAAGTCCAATACTCCAAAAGTAAAAGACACCTACGTAAAACATCATTCCGATTTTTATCAAGTTCTTTAGATAAACTAAGTGAAACTCTGGATTCTGGACAATGTAATGAAACTAGAAAACATTTCCCACTTCTGTTCAATTTGATGAGACGTAAAGGTGTTTTTCCATATTCATATGTAGACTGTTTTGAAAAGTTGAGTGATGTTGAATTACCCTCTAAGGATAAGTTCTTTGATACTTTAAAAGCAGAAGATATTTCAGATGATGAGTATAAACGAGCTCAAAAGGTTTGGAATACATTTAATTGTAATAATAAAGTCTATGTCAATCATTGGAAAAATGAAGGATGAATTCAAAGGAATCCAAGTTGAATCTTTTTATGGGTCGGGTGCTAAAGCATATTGTGTAAAATTAGCTAAACCACTTAAAGAAGATGAAGAACAGTCGAATATATTAAAAAAAGCTAAAGGAGTATCCAAACATATCACCAAAACACAATTACATTTGAATGATTATGTTAATATAGTTGAAACTGATGATATAATTTTTAGGAAAATGTTTGTTTTCCTTTCAAAATTACATACGATGTATACAGAACTTAAAAATAAAGTTGCTTTATCTTCCAAAGATGATAAGAGCTACGTAATTCCGAATGATGTTAATACACTGGCATGGGGGCATCTTCTCATTTCTCCAGAAGCACATCATGGTACTATCAATTACTTGCTTGAGGAATTAGATAATATAGATGTAAATGATTTGTACATGCTTCAGAAATAAATTATAAATTATATATACAATAAATCCAATTTTGTTTTATTTATAAAAATATGTTATATTTTACTCTCGCTGAAGAGCAAATTTACAAATGTGACATCTATCTTGGAACATGGAGGACCATCAACATGTGATCTCCATTCTGGTCGATTATGGTGAATAAAACATGGGAGTTTAGTAGAGAGATGAAAATTTTGTCTATATTCTTTTGGTATTTTATACCATGAGTATAAGAGCTCATAAGGACTTGCTTTCTCCAGTAAGTCATTCAACGGAAAATATTTGAGTTCCTGTTCCATAAATTCAAAGAGTTGTTTTTTACGATTTCTATGTTCACTTATTAAACATTCAGTACAGTACTTTTTTTTCAAAAGATTCATAATAATACTAATGATTACCCACATTCTGTACACTTTTAAGATTAAAAGACAAATGATAAAATATTGCTTTGTTATATGTATTTATTTTTTACAAAATCTTTCTCAATTAGTAAATACATTTTTTTCATTTTTTATCAAGTTCATTAAAAAGCTTCTATTGATTCTCTTGAAGATTATTCTTTTTTGGTCTACTTTTACCTCTCAGAGGAACATCCATATTCAAAAGAATAAACGACGACGGGGAGGTAATCTATGACGCCAGTAACCCTCTTTGGTTGTAGGAGTCCAATCCAAACTTTCATGAGACATGTTAATAACTAATAAAAAATCTTTCTTTATATAACTTATAAATAATGTTAAAACAATGAAATAGATAAGAAAAAACCATTTGGGAGGGATATATATAATAAAAAACCGTTTGGAACGGGAATAGATAACAAAAATAGGATATTATGTAATATCTAAAAATAAAACAACTTATTGGACTATATATTTTTTATTCATGTATTAAAAAATTATTATATAAACACACTTCTCGCTAGTATGATAAAAACATAATGGTTTTTCTAATTCCAATGAAGGGATTCATCAAACTCATAGATAGAAACTTTACAGTATTTTCTAATATAGTATGCTTTCTCCTTGCCTTTAACGTATACCATTATACCATTTCAGCATTTTTTGTTAGTTTTTCAATAATGGAGGCAAACTGATACACAGGAGTAAAACCGTTACTCCAATGAATATAATGAAAGTTTTTCATCGCCACACTGCTTGCCTGTGTAAATCCGGTTGTAGTAGATTTAATCCAAAAGGTGGTTTAAATATATAGTGACTTAGTCTAGCTCCATCATATGCGGCTAATTCTTTAACCAAAAATTTATTATTTTCTATTTTAAAACATTGAATATCAACTACTAGTTGCATATCTTCAGTTTTTCAAATAATGTTATCAATTCTTTCATCTCCTCCTAAAACTCTATATCTTTCTTCAATTTTTCTAGATTTTGTGAAAATTTGACACGTCTTTCTTCGAAGAACATTGTGCACAAACTGATAGCCGAATTGTTTTAATATTGCTTTACAATTTTAGTGGTGGGGTTATAGGAAAATTCCTTTTCATGCAATATTAGACAATAAGGGAAAGTACAAGCTGTGGTTGGTTGTTTCATATAAAGTAGCAAATCTATTAGTATCAAAGTAAATCTACATGTCGTTGTACGGAAATCGTTTGGAATTTAAGAAAATTCGTATATTTGTGAGATTACAATGGTCACATTGACTCATATTTGCCGTTATTTTTCCTTTCCTGTTTTTTTGGAAACCTATGATTACATGTCGAGGAGTTTCCAATTTTGAACTTGTTTTGACGGCCCTCGTGTGTCTAGTAGAATTATTTAATGAAGGATAATCGATGATTTGCCAAGATAGAAATGTAATAGGTAGGTCTTTATTACATTTAGCTATGTTTGTTAAACAAAGTTGATGACTTAAACTCGGTGTTACATGAGACACATTCCAATATAATTTTGATATTTCGATTTTTCGCTTACCAGTTTCATCAACACTTTTCTACAACTTTTCTAATATGCAAAGTAACTGTGATTTCGTCCTCACGAAAGTTAATTAGATTACCTGTTTGATCAATAATTTTTACTACCATGTTGTTAATCGTCTAGACGCTTACAGGGTAATACAAAATATTTTGAGGTGACTCTACTATTTTATACCCACTGGGAACCGTTGGAAAGAATTGATGAATAATATGTACTGGTTAACCATTTAAATATGAACCTGCTGCAATACTACAATCAATACCAATACTGTTTATTTTTAATATTTTTATGGGGTGCTTTGATTGATGTGTTATGTTAGGGTGAAGTGTTGTTTCTTCAAATCCAAATATTTGGTTAAGTAAGTTGGAATGTGAAAAAGATAAATATCCATTGGAGCGGAGAGATATTAGGGATGTATTCAAATCAGGAGTTATTTCAACATATGCATCACTTTCTTTTCCAGGCATGTGTTTATTTAAAATATTTACATTATCATCTAGTTCATATGCTCCGGTTGGTGTTTCAAATTTTTGTAATGTTGCTCGATTACCCCATAAAAAAACATTATTAGTTTCATCAATATTAGGAATACTATTAAAACTATTAAAATTTACTAAACCAATTTCATATTCTGTATTGTCGTCTAAATATATTGCCTGACTTAAATTGTAAATCAATATTGAAGATGTTCCAGTTAAAGTAAAAGAGTAAGACATACTAAGTGATTAAAGTACTTTTTTCAAATGATTAATATATCTTTTTGTAATGATTATATAAATATTTTAGAGAATAATGACCGCATTTATAAGAGTTGAAAGCTTGGACTCTGTCATAATTGTAGAATATATAGACTTTAACATCGCTATTAAAATAATTAACTAATTCTATTGGTGGGTGTAAATTACCACAGCTGTCAAAGTATATGATCTTTTACATAAGATGCCCAATGTGTCCCTTCACCAGAATTTAAATCTAAGTTTGCTATTCCGCTTTCATATTTACGAATTTTTTTAGGTAAAGTGTTTCTCATAAACACTCCTCTAAAATACGGAACTTTTAATATTTTTGCGAAATAGTTCAAATCTGTGTTAGTAAAAGCTCGACTAGGTAAATTGAGTTTTTTGCCCCGTATCCTTTATATGGTCTTAAATATAAGCCTTTCCCTTTTTCTAAAACCATATTATGTCTTTTCATTTCTTCGAGTTGCAATTGATTTGCCTTTGAGTCATTAATCACTTTCATAATCCCCGCTGCACCGCCACCTACAGCGCCCAAAGCACCTAAAAGTGGTGGTAAAAGCGGTAAAAATCCACCCTTTTTTGGAACTCGGATTATGCTTTTCTGTTTTTTTAATGACCCTCCCTTTTTCGATTTTCGTTCTTGAATATTGTTGGTTTGCGAATATCTAATATCGTGATTCTTGCAAGCTTCGTCAAGTTTATTTATACCTTTATCTCCTCTGATTAATCTCTTATCTAATCGGATTCCAGATCCACAATATTGGTACCCGGGAATATGAGCCTTTATATACCTTTAGTTCAATCAAAAATGAAGATTGAAAAGCAGTGCATCTCTTTACCAATTAAAAGTTATGATTTTAGTTTTAATGGTAACGAGGTAGGAAATGAAATTCGATATGAAGTGATGCCAAAGATGTTGTTTCGCTTGAAAATATTAAATATAATTCATTAATAATATTTGATGATGTAATTACATCTGAGCAAAATATTATTCAAAGTTTCTTTTGTTTTGGTCGACATAAACAAACGGATTGTTTTTACTTATGTCAAACATACTCGGATATCCCAAAACAGTTGTTAATACGAAACAACCCCAATCTTTTAATTGTTTTTCAACAAGATTTGACTAATTTACGTCATATCTATGATGACCATGTAAATATCGATATGTCATTTCAAGATTTCAAAGACATTTGCCAATACTGCTGGAAAGATCAATTTGGATTCCTTGTTATTGATAAGGATTGCGATATTCCAATGCAATTAAATAAAAACGTTTTTGAAACGAATACTAATTTATCCATAAATGTATATGGATTGAAGTTGATCAATAATAAGTATATAGTAGTTCCAGTACGTTTAACTGAAAATAAATTGGAAAAACCTAAATTTATTAATAATTCAAAATCTATACTTTCCAAAGTTAAATGATTATGATGCGCCCGATCCCAACGATACTCAGCATATCGATATCAAATATTATTATTGCTGGAAAAAAAACTTATCACGATTATTAAGTAGTCAACTTAATAAAAAAAAATTTCTGCGAGAGATGTTTAAATTATTTTTCAAATGAAGATCGTTTAAATTTACATATAGAATTATGCGAAAAAAATAACAAATGTAAAATTACAATTCCCAATGAAAAATTTATACAGTTTAAGAATTTTATTTATAAACAAAAAACACTATTGTGATATACGCTGATTTCGAATCATTATTGGAACCGATTCTTGATAATGTTAATATTAACATGATTAAATATCAGCGACATATTGCATTTAGTTGTGGCTACTATGTTAAATGTGACTATGATAATAGTCTGTCATATTTAACAGTTATCGAGGTCCAGACTGTATGAAATAGGTTGCAAATGAAATGGTTGTGTGCACAAATGATTGAATCTAAATTTAAGAATATAGTTCCCATGAGGGAAAAGTTTTCAAATTTGAAAGCTCATATTTGTCACATTTGTGAAAAAAGATTTAGCGAAACGGACATCATCGTGCGCGATCATAATCATTTTACTGGAGATTTTCGGGGATTTGCTCACAACTCATGTAATTTGAATTTTAGAAAGAAATTTGTAGTTCCAATTGTTTTTCATAATTTAAACGGTTACGATAGTCATTTTATCATAAGAGATCTGGCCAAATTAGGTAAAATTTCTTTACTACCAATAAATAACGAAAAGTACATATCATTCACGCAACATATGGCTAATTTCGTTTTATAGATTCACTGCGATTTTCAGGAACTTCTTTAGATGAATTAGTATAACTTTTGGGTATGCAAGACTTTAA
The DNA here is from genome assembly GCA_951812935.1 of Hermaeophaga mercurialis. Classification (NCBI taxonomy): domain Eukaryota; kingdom Metazoa; phylum Arthropoda; class Insecta; order Coleoptera; family Chrysomelidae; genus Hermaeophaga; species Hermaeophaga mercurialis. Next base: position 32,245,224 of record OX638364.1, read on the forward strand.
CAATTTAAAGTACGCATTTGAGTGTTGTACTCAAGAGCAATTTTACTTACTTACATGTAAAGGAGTATTTCCATACGACTACATTGAAAATATTAATAAGCTTACGGAAACTCAATTACCTCCACAATCTGTTTTTTTACAATAACAATTAGATATTACTAATGAACAGTATGTGCATACTCAAAAGGTATGGAGGTATTTTAATATAAAAAATTTAGGTGAATATTCGGATTTGTATTTGAAAACTAACATTATTTTGTTGGCGGACGTCTTTGAGAAATTTCGAACAATCGGATATAACACAAGCGGATTAGATCCTGCTTGGTATCATACTATTCCAGGATATTCCTGGGACTGCATGTTAAAATATACCGGATGTAAATTACAGCTTCTCAATGACATTAATATGATATTACTTATTGAGAACGCAATCCGTGGCGGTATTAGTCAATGTTGTTGTCATTATTCCGAGGCGAATAATAAATATATGCATAATTATGACAAGTCAAAACCTGACAAGTACTTATTATAGTGGACGTAAACAATTTGTGTGGTTGGGCAATGTCGCAACCACTTCCGTATGGTGGATTTGAATGGGTTGATACGAATATAGATGTATTGAGTATTCCTGATGACACAAGCATCGGGTATATACTGGCGATTGATTTAGATTATCCCATCACCTTCACAGTATGCACAAGGATTTTCCGTTTTGTTGCGAACACAGAAAACCTGAAGGATAAAAATTTTGCAAACTTTTAACAACGCTTTATAATAAAACTAAATTCATTATTCATTATCGAGCTTTAAAATAGGCAATAAATCACGGGTTAGTCATTCGTAAAATACATAGAGTTTTAGAATTTAAACAATAGGCATGGTTAAAGCCATACGTAACTTTAAATACACAGTTTCGAGCACAGACAACAAACAAGTTTCAAAAAGATTATTATAAATTAAAAGTAAATTCAGTATACGGTAATAGAATGGAAAATATTCGAAAACATCGTGTGGTTAAATTAGTTTCGCAGTGGGAGGGGAAAATTTAATAGCAAGTCCAAGGTTCCATAGTAGAACCATTTTTTTGGATGATTTAATGGCTATTGAATTACGCAAATCATAAATGTTATTCAACAAACTCATATATATTGAAATGTCTATTTTAGATACTTCAAAAACATGTATGTATGAATTTCGTTATGACTTCATGTTACCTTAATTAGGAAATGATACTTGTAAGCTTCTTTATACCGATGCAGATAGTTTTATTTACGAGATTAAATGTAATGACGTGTATAAGGAGGTGATTAATGCAGATATTGTCAGATTTGACACTAGTGATTATGCACCAAATAACCCATATCAAATTCCACTGTGTAATAAAAAGGTTCCGGGTCTAATGAAGGATGAGACGAACGATAAAATTTTAACTCATTTCGTAGGCTTAAGATCTAAAATGTATACGTATAAGATTGAGGATAAATCTATAGTTTAAAAATCAAAAGGTATTAAAGATTCCGTAGTAAAAACTGATATAAGCGTCCAAGTTTATGTAGATTGTTTAATTGAAAATAAAGATAAATTATTTCACAGTGTACGATTCAATCGTTTAAACATAAAGTTTACAGCGTAAATCAAACAAAAATTGGCTTAAGTTTAGATGATAAACGAAAATTATTTGATGACTCACATGACACCCTCCCCTGGGGTGTCCCTCATCATCATCGGTGATATCAATTTCCTTGGACATTTTAAACTTATTATTATTAACAACCATTTATTATTAGATAATATATATATATATATATATATATAAATTTATTACTAAAAGCTGTTTTTTTTATATTTAAAACTTACTACCCACCTACTATTAGATAATATATATTTATCACTAAAAGCAGTGTTTTTTTATAGACTGGTCACACTTATAAAAGGCGGTGTATATGTCTTTAATAAATCAGTTGAAAGTAGAATGTTATCAGTTGAGTACAGAACTAAGCTAAAAAAGTATTGTGAAAAAATTTGAGGACTAAATAAAGATATTGTCCGTGTGTTTAAACGATGGTCCTACTAAACGCAAATTTTGTAATATTAACAGCGATATTCAACGGTTTGTTGTATACAAACATACCTAATGGAGTGTCCAATATAGTGGTATGTTTTGATGATAACCAAAGAGAATGTAACCGGTCCAAGTGGCAAATGATAGGTAAAATCTATATAAATGATGGAAAGTTACAAGTTTTTTGCGTTAGATTACCCTCATCAACAAATAAATTATATTACAAGTTGAAAGTATTGTTTCTGGACAGAAATGAGGGCGATCAAGAAAAATGGTATAAAATTGAAAACCTATCTGCCAGCAATTGTACTTATGTAGGATGGACAGGAATTGGGGAAATAGTAGAAGGAGGAGTCGAACTAGGAGGAGGAGCTGAACGACAATTTTCAATAACATGTGCTAAATTTGGTTTAATGTTATTTATAGTGTTAAAAATGATTGGTTAAATATTTAAGGAAAAGATTAAATAAATAAATAATATATGGGTTGTGTTTTATTTAATGTAATTTCTAGTTATGTTAAATATTTAAGAAAAAAAAACACAAAAAAGAGTTTTATACATATTTATTAATAAAAAATTGAAACTTTTTGTTCACTTCTGACGTAAATAGTGTCAGCCGAATGAAGTAGGTAATTCTTCAGAATATTATTAATTTCACTATATTCGATATAACCGGAGTTAAATCGAATTCCATGTAGATTTTTCTCCAAATAATTTACTGTCTTTTTATCACTATCACTAAGATTTGTAAACGACGTTGGTGATTTAAATAAAAAATTTAATCGTTGTTGACCAACATGTATTGCAAGCTCTTTGGGATGAAACACTTTTTCAATCACAAAACCTTGAATGCAATCCGCATGATGGTTGTAAATCAACTAATTTAAATAATTGCAGTTTGTATAAAATTCCGTATAGTTCAAATAAGCACCATTGAAGCGATCGCTAGCAAAATCAAATTGCGATCGGTCATTGGGATAATAATCTCCATTTAACATTAGTCTAATATTACGAATATTCAAGTTCGTTAAGTTTCCATTTTCGGAAGGGTATCAAAATGGGTCGGTCCAATTGAATGGCCTTCAAAAGTTTTTCATTGACTTCATAATTGGGATAGATATGTTTGACTATTACTTCAATGCATTCAATATTTATTTTAACTGTAGTTACCGATCCAGCATTTTCCTTAACAATTATACAATCGTTATCGTTTCGAGCGAGAACAAAGCGAAGAGTTTGTCTACCACATGTAGAATATTGAAAATATATTGAAAACGTTGAAAATATGCTTGAGTGGTAATAATAAACTAAAAGATTTACTAATACTATTAGTGAGTTACTATACCAGGATCTCGTACCGTTTCAATTGCTTTGTCACTTTAACTGTATGTGCAGAAATCGAACAGGAATGCTCTGAAATTTTGAGTCAATGAAACATCACCTGTTCCGGTAACTATTAATTTTTCCTTAATATGTAATAGCGAATCGTACATGGCAAAGAACTAATCCACTTTATTGATTACAATTTCCACAATGTCATTACAGTTAAACGATTTCACATATGGAGCATAGTATTTGTATTCACATTTGATTTGATTGATTCATCTATTACGGGTGACCCATATAGATTAAACATTGGTAAGTCCTTAGCTGAAGCAGCTGCTTTTCTTTTCTTGTAAACTATCAATAATAAGGTACGTCAACAAAGAACCTGCGTATACTAATAATTGATTTCGTTTTCACCACTTATAATCATTTGGGTCGAGGTCTAAGTTCCAATACTAGTGTGCTTATTTCACTACGAAAATTTACTGGTTCACCGTTTTGATCTACCAGTACGGTAATATTAAGAATTTCATGTTGAAGAAATGACTGGTAAATATAAGAGATTTGAAGGCGTTTCGTCAATTATATATCCAGGATCTGATTTAACGGAGAATTCGTAGATTGTATGAGCAGGTGTGTCTCCATCAAACGCACCCGTCGTAATGTTACAATCAAAACGTACGGCTGAGACTTTTATAATGTTGACGTGTAAATCTGACGAATGCATCCCAGGATCCAAAAAGTTTAAATTCAAAAATATGATTGGCTCGCAACAACTGAGACATAACGAAGAATTTTTAATAAATACAATAACTTAAATATATTCTTTATTTAAACTCTTTTAAACAATATATACATTTTGATTGCATTTGTGTACAACACACATCAGACCACACATGTCGACTAGAATCTGTTTGACACGGTAAAAAACGTTTTAACTCCATTCTGTAATCACGTGAAAGGCTGTACCAGATTGTGTGTAGATCATCAACGTTCAATAAAATTATTTGAATGGCCTTGAATAGTAGATGATGATTCATCACGTAAAAATTTAAATCAAAAATGTCCACAATTTATTTGATTATAAGTTTCATATTGATCGTTGTAGTAAATTTTAACAGGACCTCGACCACTTAAATAACGAACAAGTTCTCTAGGCGGTTTCAAATTACCAAATTAATCAAAATATTCGACTTTGTCGTTTTTCTTTTTGTATGCTTCCCAATGATTGCCAGGATTTTTCCAATTATCCAAATTTAGGATATCACTTCCACGTTGTGCGCGTACTCTCCCAGGTAGAGTATCGCGCATGAAAACACCTCGAAAATGCGGATTTTATACAGTTTGGCATATCGCGGGAATTCTTTATCGTATAATGCTCTATTGGGTATCCTTAATGATGATGATGACGTTTTTTTCATGTTTTTTTGTTTTTTCTTTTCAAAATACAGTCCGAAACCTCCTTTGCTTTTCTTTTGTAAATACAATCCATGAACGATAGCTACCATCGCTTTATTATGATGTGTATGTTCTTCGAGCTTCTTTTTCTTATTTTGGGCGTTTATCACCGCAGAGGCTATGCCAACCGCGCCCCCATTTACCGCACCAAGGGCACTTAGACCGGCAAAGAAAGTAATGAGAGGAAGAAATTCTCCAGATTTAGAGTCAAATGGAAAATTCTAGGTACTCTAATGTTATTTTTACCGCCGGCACGTTTAACTGCCACTCTGGCTGCTTTTAAAGCCAACGACACGGCCTTCTTTAATGTCTTAGCAGGTTTCATGGATTTTCCAATTTTTTTCACAACGTGAGTGTGAAAGGAACAACCCATACCAAGTTTACGTTTAGTTTTTATGGCTCCAGCTACAAGTAGAGCATTACCACGTTCATCAAGACTAGCGTTCTTTGATTTAACTCGCTCTTCTAGTATTTTATCTGGTTTATGACGTTCGTTCAATGAATCACTCTGTGAATAGACGATGTCGTGTTGTTTACACGCGGCGTCCAACGGATTAATGCCCGGATCACCACGTGCCAATAATTTTTGTAGTCTAGTGCCCGGTTCGCAGTATTGATATCCTCCGGGAAAATGAAGTTCAAAAGGTAACTTATTAATCAATGTATTTAAGGCACCCTCTCCTTCGTGCACAAACATCGAAACTATTAAATGAGTGTGACAGCTTTGATATTTATAAGACGATGAAGGTGATTCAACAAGTGCAGTTATTACCGATCGAAAATTTAGACGATTTTCAAGACAAAAAGTTAAATGGTATTCATGGTCCGTTGTTACTCGACTCGTTTCGCGCCATAATTTGTGGTCGGTCCAAGTGGGTGTGAAAAGACAAATATAATGTTATCGCTATTGTTTAATTCCAATGGTGCCAAATTTGAAAATGTTTACGTATACTCAAAATCTTTGTACCAACCAAAGTATCAGTTATTGCAAACATTAATGACTGAAGCAAAGGATATAGGTTACTTTCCGTTCAAAGACAACGATGAAGTCATCAGTACCATCAAAGCCAAGAAAAACTCCATTTTTATCGAATGGGTTTCATTAAGTATATAAAAAATTGTTAATTTGTTAAACGTCACTGTACAGAATGATGTCAAACAATCGAGTCGCTGCGGCCACACAAAAACGAAAAGTTGCCGAACTGACGTGTGCTGTACAGAAGAAATATTTAGCCTTGAAATTGAATCAAACGAACGTGGGCGAATCAATCAATAAACTTTTCAAACCAATAATCGTTGCGTTAAAAACTACTACTACTACTACTACTACTGCTGCCATACAAGTAAAGGAATAATCATTTGTTAAAAAAGAATATAAAGTGCATCCTACTACTACTAAATTTTTCGATTTAGAAGATGTTGCCGAGTTTAATGAGCCCAGTATAATAGAGGTACCTGATTTATCGCCGAAACGTTCCACTGAATAGTCAACTGAATATACACAGGATGTAATAGAGGAATATCTGGATCAGGATCCACCAATAAGTCATACTTATCTTAAAGATTATTGGACAAATAGCGATAAAATTGATAGAAAATATGGTCCTACATATGATATAGAACAAAATAATTGGACGGCTGGTAATAGAAGAATTTCCTTTGATGTAATCAGACCGGTGCTATCATGTTGTTATCGGAGAAAGACTTGCCGGGAGGGTATGAGAAAGGAACGCCAGGACTTTATCAATTAATATTTTATTCCGATCCATCGTATGCTCCCGATGATCTCGTAAACTATAAAACCCTATTAGAACATATGGGTGCTCACTTGAATAGTAGAGGATATTTAAAAGGAGATAACGGTACAAAATGGTACAACATTGTAAAACCTTTGGTTAAAACCGTAGAAAAAAGTAAAAAATCTAGCCTCACAAGTTTAGTTCAATATTTCGCCGCTTTATCACCAAAAGAAGGTCAAGGAATGCATTTAGAATATAATGACGTACCCATAGAGTATATTTATTGGGACGATCCCCAGGAACTCATCGATCGCTTGAGACTGCTTATCGCATCCAAAGAGGCTGAAAATACTTCACATAACAATGAGATTGTAGCTATAATGAATGAATTGAGAGAGGCTAATATAATAAAATAAGTTTACATTCCCACGGGATCATTTCAATGATGAGTGTCGATAAATTCGGACGTCACTCGCGTAACCGTGCATTTGTATCCAAACCCATTGTACGATTACCGCGCACCTCTGATGGCAATGTAGATATTGAACATTTAAATTCTATGATATCAAACCTTTCAAAATCAATAGATCAAGTATCGAACAACGTTAAAACTATGTTCGAGGCTATGTTAGATATGCAGAATAATATTGCTGAAAATACACTGTTTATTTCGAAACAAACTACAGATAGGGTGACCAAAAATTACGTTGACGACTCTTTGCAAAAAGGTATTGAAAACGCATATAATGAGTTATCTACAAAGCTTATGTTAGTTTTTAGAAATGAACTTTTTGACAATTATTCAGAGATTCTAAAAAAGTGAAGAATCTTGAAGAAAATATAAAGAAGAATCAAGAGCAAATTATCGTTTTAAACGATACATCTAATGAAAATATCAAATTAATGGCAGTGAGAACTAATTTTACATCTACACCATAAATAGTTAAACCATAAATCAATCTATTTACTATCAATATGTCGTCGTCGTCGTCGTTGTCACCGGAAAAGATTCAACTTGTTAATGAACTACATAAATATGCGCGAAAAAAATTTCCGAGACGACGTACCATCATCAAAGGACTAGATGATTTATGGCAAATGGATTTGGCCGAAATGAGTCCCTATGGACATCAAAACAAAGATTTTAAAATGATTATGGTTGTCATTGAATGTTTTTCAAAATTTTTGTGTAATAAACCGCTAAAAAATCTTGTTCCTTGTCACTAATATAACCGACTCTCACTGTTGTTTCAATTATTTTGTTAAGTACAGGTTTGTGTTGAGTATCAATTAGGTATTTTGCATAATGTGACTTATCTGATTCTTTTAATCTATAAGTTCGTAAGTGTTAACCATATATTATTTCAAAATTTTTAAGGATCCGGTCAATCTAGATATGATTACAATCCTGGTAGTTTACCTTTTAAATACATAATTTTTTTAAATTTAACATATTTGGTTTCTACATTTTACTTTAAAAATATTACAGACGATGCTGTTCGATATATAATTTTTGATATTTTATTTTAAATATTTCTAAAATATCTAATAGTTCTGTTTCCTTTAGATTGTTTTGGAAATATGAGGTTAATGGTTATCTTTTCCTCATTTTTATTAATCAACCTACTTATTAGTTGTAATGGATAGTTATTAGAGGCAGGGATTTGTTTGTTCTATGTTCAATGAGTTATAAGCTGCTAATTTATGTTATAAGTAGTATGATTTGAGTAATGAGGGATAGTTAAAATTGTATGAGTTGGTTTTCGATAAATTGAATATTGAATATTAAAGTTTACTCTTTTGACAGTTATATCTAAGAAATTTATAGAAACTGTTAATAAAATAAAATATATAATTGTTTATTACTACCTGTAAAACCAGCCAAAACATCTACTCCAACACAATATATTCTTGGAAATATGTGAATTAATTTGTTTTTCTAAATTATCAATAAATATATTTTCCAGCATTGGTGATAATCGACTACTCATTGGTAATCCCTCATTTTGAATATAACATTTATCATCAAAAACAAAGTAATTTTGACTGATACATAAATTAAATAAGTTTATAATTTCAATAATTAAAATTTGGTTAATTTTTTTTCTTTCTAAGAATTTAGTTACCAGTTGTATATATTCAGATAAATGATTTTTTAATACATATTGCAGAGGTTTTAACAAAAAATTAATGTTAATTAAAATTTTGACAAGATTATAAATTCAGGTTCCAAAAAATTATACTAGAAGAAAGTAAGAAGAATAAAAGAAAAACATCTAAATCCCAAGAATTACTCCTCGTAGTGTGCCCTTAATTTTACGCTGATCCAAAATCCTTCAAGTGAAGTATAACTTTGTGAATTCCAACGAACGTCACAAACCAAAAGTTACGATGTAAAAAAATACCAGAAAAATAATCCCGCACAATTGCGGAAGCCAAACAAAGCTTTTTCAAAATTTTAGGTACTCAACTAAGTTTTCGAATCTTGTCATATGGAAGACACAACCAACACTCATCATCAAAATAGCCGGCGCATGACCACCTTTCCCAACTTTCAACGCATGACAACCCAGGTCGACCAATTATAACTCACCGTTCGTACAACCTACCTGACACATCAAACAGATGACTTCTAAAACATGCTTGTGGCACAAAAGGGATGAGTTTAACACACTCTTAGATGTAAAGCTTTTCCCCAATATGCCAAAACTAGGGTGGAGCGCTGGGTACGAACACTTTGACTGAATACCCCAAGTGGCCTAGATCCCCCGTGTCAAGAAGAGAGTACGTCACACAGCTGATTTTCTTCTTAACCTATTACAAATAAACAAAGGTGAAAAAATGATTATTTCATGCCAGGCTTGACTTTAAATGCAATTATCCTTTCTTATACTACATAAGAACATAAACAAAATGGTATGTATAGATAGATCTATAGATGTTTAGTGAACTTAGTGTAAAATCTAAACGTTACAATATTTTTATATGTAACCGTAATTGTAATTAGTTATATAGGGTATTGACATAAGAAACTACAGGCCTAATTGGTTTTGTATCTTTATGTAATTTAATCGTACCATAAAATTTTGATCCTTGATTTTTTTTAATATATATTTTTATAGTAGTTATTAATGATTGATTAACTAGTTTCCTAACATTATCTGAAAATTTTTGGTTGGATCTGTACTGAGACTTTTGAAGTCACTTGATTCAATAAACTAGTTGACAAATCTTCTCATCAGGCGTCTTTATTTTTCTTCTTCAACCCACACCTCACGCCAATTTGTAATACTTCCGTAGGTCTTATAAGTGCATATTGTCAGGTTGCCAAATTTTGATTCAAAAAGTTTATGTTTAAAATTTGAGAAAAGGGATGGTTGAAGAGCCAACGATACCGCATGAAATCGTAAATTCCAAATATTTCGAAAACAGATTGACATAACGAGATGATTCAAAAACTAAGAAACGCAGACTTTTACAGCGAAGGGAGCAACGTATTATTTTTTTTAAATATTTTTAAGTACCGGAGAAAATGAAAAAACTATTAAAACAAAATGCAGATTTTTTAAATTTAAAGTTTTAATGCAACTTTTTTTTAATTTATACCACTTAGCAGTAAAATGACTTTTCAAATACTGGAAGAATTAGTGAGTAGAATACGCCTATATACTAGTACAAGTTTTAGGGAAAATTTTAATTACTATTTGCATAGTAACTTTACGGAAGTTGTAACAAGACTTAAGTAATCAAGGAGCATACTTTCACCGAGAATGATAAAAATCATAACAGTCGTTTGTCGTATACAAGAATGAAATCTCGGAAAAATATTTTTCTGTATGCACAATTATTCAAAACTTGTCTAAAAAATAACAATATGTAAGCGAATTTAAAAACTTACTATGATTTTTTCGGAAATATATACATACCGAGGTTAATTTTTTCGGTAAAATTTCAACAATGAAACTATGTTTTCATGAAAAGCTATGCAACAATTTTCGGACGAAATCACTCGCCCTGCGCGCTCGTGATTTTATCACAAAAATTAATTTATGCATTTTTCTGAAACCATGTTTTTATTTTTAATTGAAATTTGACTGAAAAAAGCCGGCAAATATTTGTTGTATCTTTTAATTTTTTATTACCATTAACGTTGTGATTATTGATCCATTCTTGGATACTTTCTCTTTAAATAATTTTCAATGTACAACTTCTCCATAAATTTGATCCACGGCAAACATGTACTATTCCCCATCCATCATTCGTATGTGCGCTAAAAAAATTAATTCTATTTTCTATTAGAAACGGGCCTGTGAAGTATTCTAGTGGAAAGGCTATGTAGCCAAAGCAGTTTGGTTGAAATCGTATTCGTTTCTCTCTTAGTTTCATGAAATCAAATCGGAAGAAAAGAGAGGAGTTTATAGGTCGTGTCTTTGTAGGTTTATGTGAACTATAAGGAGGCATATGTTTTTAGTCGGAAAAAGTCACGTTTTAAGGATTTTTGTTGTTAATGCTGCATTGTATACTTTCTTTAAGAAACGCACTATTCTCGGAGATTCTGTGAATACTGTAAATGCAGTGGTCGGCGAATGTGTGGAACCAAGTAAATATATATAAATAATTCAAAACCAACCGAAATATTTACAAAAAAGTACTTACTTTTTAAAGCAAAAACTAAGAATTACAAAAACATGAAAAAAAAACTCCTTAGAACGAGAAGAACATATATTTTTGTGAGAACCATATTATACATAATGTAGTGAGTACTTATCTTGCACAACAGACCAGAATCACTATCTCCCTTGATTTGATTTGCGACTGAAAGGATTCTGTAGGAGGGATAGCCCTAGCTTTGTTTATTGTTCTTGTCGGATAACAGTTTCAGGTAATATTTCTATTTAAGATAATCCCTAAATGTTTTTAATCGTACGCAAATGGAATAGTTCCTCCTTCCAAAATTAGACGACGAATCTTCTTCTTTTTCTAAAAGGAACTGCTACAGCAGAAATCTGTTCCTACTCAAACTAACAGTAGATGATGTTAAGGGCTTCCTGACGGATTTATAAATAACTTTTTTTATTAAGCCTTTAATAGTTATGCAGAGGTGGTATATGTAAAAATCTCTTAAGATTAACGTCAACTAAAAGTGATTGAAGGAATAGAGACAGAACCCCATCTTAAGAACTTCCCTTGGCTGCCTTGAATATAACAGTCACCTTTGAAGTGATGATTTTGATCGCCCTATATGATTTTTTTAATTTTTAAAATATCCAAAAAAGCTATTAAAAACCCGCTAAACCAAAAAACAAACCCTTGCAATTCTAGAAACATTTCAAAAAAGAAAAGAACAAACGACAAAAAACAAGAATAAAAACACCAGTAAGATCCAGAACCGCTAGAATCGGCACTGACAGCCAAAAATCAGATATAAGCAGCCCTAGCGGCCCTAAAGCAAATGAAATCAAGCCAGTAGCGATGAGTAAATGAACCTTATGCAAATAAAAACCGTCAAAGAAATAAGTTACCATGGAAAAAACAAATATAGCTGCAAGATATGATAACAGACGAAAATTAATGTAAAATTGAGCAATGCTTTTGGTCAACTATAAGAAGAAGAATTATAGTCGAATAGCAATGCAAGAAGTGAAGCTCCAATTAGTCCTCCTAGAAAAACCTTTGCACCAGTAATTATAATTATATAACACTTCAAAAACTACAAAGGGGCATAGGAGCAAGTTAACAACATGAAACTTCTCAAAAAACTGCCTTCGAAGCTGAAGAATCAAGATATTTCACCTATAAAGACAAGAAAATTGTGCTTCTATGGATCCAGATGATAGTGCAAGAACATTGGTGAAAAGAGATTTAAGCTGGAGAAAATGGCTTCACTGAAACGCTATTTCAAATATAAGGGGAGTGATATAGCAAGCGTGGTTCCGGACCACCTTGGTAACCTGTCCATCCACTTCTCGCTGTGGATGGCGGTGTCGTCGCAGAAGTCCAACAACCGCGATAATTTTGATGACACTTTAACTTCTTGTGCATTGTCAATGACCAGATGGTGTAGAAGAGGCTATATTTACCATGTGACAATCGACAATGACCAAGGACCACGCCCTGTGCCATACCCATGTACAACGCCCTGTACCACACCTCGACACGCCCTTATGACGTGACAACGTATTTTCCCAAAAGCATCATGACATGACGCACACTTGAATCTGAATTTGCGAAAAAAAAAGATTTGTTGTTTGTACTCGGCATCGAACCCGGGTCCTTTGGATTCAAATCGACCTACGTTATGAATTAGTCTATGAAGACAATCTTTAAACGTTTAACGGATTTGCAAGACTTATGCCTTCTTTTGTGTATCTATATATATATATCATCAACAAAGAATTGCTATAAGAGACTATCGGTATCACAATAAACTAAATTAGCATTATCACCAAATTTTGTTTCAATGTAATTGTAATGGAAATTGTAGAGGAATGTTTTCGACAGATCTAAAATGCACATACCTACAAAAATGGGTTTATTAAATTGTACTTTAAGTTTTCTCATTTCAATGATAACTACATCATTATTAAATACTGTGCAACTATGAAAATTTGGTTGGGCAATTTAGTAATTACCAGCATACCTTCCGAACCATTTATTTACTAATTTAACCTCCCTATATTTTTTAACGTTCTAGATAGTCTTGCCGTACGGCGCATTATTCATTAATTTATAATAACTTTTTTCAAATTTATTTTTACTAAGTTTACGTAGTTCAGTCTTTAAATCTATATATTTTTTTAACCAAGGAGATTGTCTAAACTTTAGGCAACAAGGGATTCTTGTTAAAACTACTCCTAATTCTAAAGCCTGCTTTAAATTTCGATAATGAATTATTTATTTTAGTTTGTCATATAAAGTAGTTAATAATTTTGGATTTGTTGAATCTGAAGATGGGGGAACTAAAATGTTCTGGACACAGTGGTAAATCTTTGTGATCATTGAAAATCATTTTTGGATAGTGTAATTCTACTTCTAGAATATATCCAAACTCATTACTATCAGGATAGTTCAAAATGTGTTCACCATAAATATTTTCAATTGATATCCATTCAAATCCACCATATGGTAATAATAAACTCATAGCTGAACCTTACAAGTTATTGATATCATAGCACATTAAATATGAAGTAGGTTTCCCAGGATTATAAACTTCACCCATGTATTTACTATTGGCTTTCCCATATATATTAGAACATTGTGAAATACCTCTTCTAATACCCTTTTCAAATAATAAAGCTATGTTAGGATCAGTAATCAATTCTAACTCTACATTTGTAATTTTCAACTTAGCATGAAATACTAGGCCTGGTGTTGGAAAATAATGAAGACTACCTAATCCATATGTATGTAAACACATGAATCGAAAATTTTCAAAAATAATAGCGAGCAATAGTACATCAGTTTTCTTTAGCGATTCTTTCCAATTCTCGAACAAACCATACTATACAATTAGAACCAGTAAAACTATTAAATTTTGATAAAGAATCATCATACGATGATTTTAAGTAATATGCAATTGAAAAATTTTAATGTTTCTGATATATTTCTAGCTTTTTGTTGTGTTTATTAGCATCATTCACAATGTTTAAGAATACATTCAAGATCACCATAAATAACGAATTATTTTTAAAATTTTTAAATTTCATCATTTTCATTTTCTCTGTGGGATAAATTACTTTACTTTTGTTTAACAACTCACAATTTTCTAGATGTTGATTTAAATATTCTAAACTGCTAAAATGATTTAGACATCTCTCACAGAACCATTTTTTGTTTTTGACATTACCTACTTGTTTACTAACTAAACGTGATAAGTTTGTTATATATACAAAATGATAATATTTAGTTTCATCGTCATCACCATCATCATTAAAGTTATATGAAGAAATCATAAGCAAATTTATCCTTGGTGAAAAATTAGTTTTACCGAGTGTTAGTGGTAGTATTTTCTTATTGTCTACAGTAAATACATTGATTGCAATACTATTTAAAATGTATATTTAATTTAATAGGAAAATTTATCATATTCATATTTTAATAGCTTACTAAAATGTGGATAAGAAGACACTCAATCTTTATGATTTGCAGCACAAGTGCACAAACAATTGACCACAAAAACAATAGGGATCCTTATTTTTAATATTTATTACACTTTTGGTATATTTTATAAATGTTGGTAAATCAATATATGTTGACAGACTAACGTTTAATGGACTGTATTTGTTCATATTAACTTTCAAATGCATAATTTCTACTAATGCCCAACCGCTATCTCTCTCTTGAAATTCCTCTAGTTTTGTTAAAATTTTATCACAAAAATTAACTTTATACCAATCCTTTAAGTTGGTGTTTATATCAATTACTTCATTTTTGCTCAAAAAAGTCTTAAAAGAAGTTTCACTGTATGAGGTATTATATATAAGTAAGAAAAAATAACATTACTTTTCAATAAAAAATATTTTAGTTGTTTTTTTATGTGAATAGAGAAACTTCTAAATGCTTTCTTAAAGAATAACTTTGGATTTTTAATTTTTAAATTAGTTATTATACCCGTTTTAATTCTACCATTAAAACATGATTTTACATCATGCCCAATAATTTCCTTTCTGACGTTACGTTTCTAATTTTATTTAGTTTTGAAATTTTGAAGATAAGTTTGTAATATAGATATATTGGCTTCAATTTTTGATTTATTTTTCATATAACTTAACTTATGTTTTAAACATGTTTTTAAAAGTAAAATAAACTTTTTTAAATATGGTATACACCTTAATAAATGATTTTTTGTCTTAATACATCTACTCACCTGTTCCATCTTCTTGACAACTTTATCAAACAAAGCATCAATTACTTGACGATTCATGGTTCAGTTACAAACTAAAGAAAATGATAGAGATGACTTGATATTTATATTGTTATATTTCCTACGTCAATCATACATGTTTATTACATTCACATGCAGGTGTAGTTTTGATAATTATGTAAAATGTTTTGTTGACCTCGCGGTCAAATTTGATGTAATTATAATTTTGTTGATCCTGAGAATTGATTTTGATAAATTTTGTTTGTTGACCCTGGGGTCAATTATTTTGATATATGTTGCAGCTGCAGTTTTCATGAATTCCGTTTTTGTTGACCTCGAGGTCAAATTTGATGAATTTTGTTTGTTGACCCAAGGTCAAGGATTTTGTGTAATTATAATTTTGATGATTCTTGTTTTATGAAATTGTAGAATTTGTTTAATTTTTCAAAAATATTTCTATATATATTCCAATCCGACATCTTACAATTCACTTCAAAGTTAACAACAATATGGCAACTACACCATCAACAATAGTCGTCTTCTCAGAAGACAGAATAAATTTACCAACTAAATGGCTCCTAGTGGTTAAGAAGCAACTTTTTCAGTAAGCATGATTTTATTTTTTAATCTTTCTCTCATACTTGAAGTTTCGATTCACATATTCATTAAATTATTTGTTGTACTGAGTTGTTAATTGGAAGATTTTCTCTTGAAAGGTTTTTAATATGTAAGTTTTTTGTTTATTTATATATATGAAGTGAAACAATTTTCAACTTTTTATTCACATATTCGTTTAATTCTTTGGTGTATACATTTTTGATTGGAAGATTTTTAATATTTTTTTTATTTATAGATATGGAGGTGAAGGGGGATAAGGTATTTTTATCGTTAACGTATTCTCCGAAAGGGACTACTTTAAAAAAAAGTTTGGAAACCTCCCGGTGCTCTACATGCGAGTCCAGATAGACAAAGATGAAGATTTCTGCGTTCTTGAAATGAGATATAAATTTAATATAATCTTTGAAGAGTTGTATGAACTTCCAAAGAAGAGGCACGACGTACCGGAACTTCCAAATATTATTTAAAATCTTCTAGTATTAACCTTCTAGAAGACGATGATGATGATGATGATGATGATATCGTTATACCAAACAAAAAAAAACGTGTATCACCACCAGCACCACGTCAAGACCAAGAAGAAGAAGAAGAAGAATTAATGGATTATGGATTAGGTCACAGCCTAACCCAGCTGTCACAATTTTTTTTTAATGTAGACAATAAAAAACTATAATTTAAGTAAATATATATATATTTCTTAAAACTATAAAATGATCTATTTGTTTCCTATATCTACCTTATCAATGATACAGTATTTATAAATTCACAATATTTTTAACTAATGAAAAGACACATCAAGCTTCAAGAACAAATAAATATATTTTTAATTTTTATTAGTTTTACAATTCTTATTCCAATTATATAATAAGAAAACATTTTCTAAACTACAACTTAAATTATTATTAAAATGTTGATTACAATGTTTATATTTTAAAAATGACTTTAAATGATTCAAGTTTGGAAAATCTGATTCAAATACATCATAAACGTTATTTTCAATCAGTTTCTCTAACCATCTCTTCTTGTCCAATCCTTTAACGAATACAGGTTGGTCAGCAGCGCTACTACCAATAGCCAGTCTTAAAAATGTTGATATTTCTTCAAAATATATAAAATTTGTTATTGTAGTTACAATTGTTATTGTTCCATTCTAATCTATGTTTGTTTCTTGTAAGCCATGTCATACGATTTTGAACGAATCTTTGAAAATGCGATCATTCAAATGTTAATCTTACAAATGTATATTTAAAACAACCGTTTGACATGTTTAGAATGGCTATTTCTTTACACATAAATCCGCTTGTGGAATATTGATAACCCTGAGCATCAATAAAAAACATATTTCTACTATTTTCTTTACAGTTGGATAATTGACAATAAACTAACAGTGATTCTTCATATTATGTTGTTTTTATTAATCCAAGAATTCAATGTTTCATCGAAACCCATCCATTTGAGAAACACTATCGTTTTTTCTTTTAATTATTTTTTCAACAAGATAAATATCAGGATAATTAACTTTTTTAATTGTTCATTATAAAATCCTCCAAGAATATCTTGATTTTTTCATTTTTTAATAAATATGTGGTTGAATAAGTTAGTTGAACTTTTCTTATAACAAAAATTTCCGTTGACCAATTTGGTTGGTATTTTTTATTGAATACACCTCGTATTTTAGATATTCTTACGTGATGTCCTACTTTAAATTTTGTATTATAGTTAGTTGCAAAATATAATAATTGGACTTCCCAAATCCCCAAAGAACGGCAGCGATTTCGATAGTATGACATTAAAACCATTTCGAATAGGCAATATTAAGCCTTATGTTACTTGTACATTCGTCAGACTTTCAGTAGAAATTTCTGCTGCATTGGTACGCTTTCGTCATGTTTAGTACTATTTGTAACAGGGTTGTATTTCGGCGAACTGCTTAATAATGAAGATAAATATTTTAATTCAATTCCAAAAATAAATAGTCTTATTATAAATTTGGATGATAGTGATAGTGATAGTGATAGCGAGCTTAATTATTTGTAATTTCTTATTTTTATAATGACTGTTTCAACCCTCACTTTGTTTATATATATTCTTATTTTTAATCAATAAAATTTTAAAATTTAATAGTATTGCATTTATAATAACAAATAACTAAATTAACAAAAATGATAAATAATAAATAATTCTTTAGGATTTATTTATATTCATTCTTATTATTCACAATCCTAATGCCTACCCTGCCCATGAAGAGCTTATCGAGGGATTTGGAAAGTCCATTTCTTATATTTTGCAACGGACAATAGGCTCAGATATTTTAATTCTATTATAAACAGTATCAAGCAATTGTTTTTCTTATTATACAGTGTGTCCACTTAAGTTCGCACCATATGGAATACTTTTTTATTATTAGTTTTACGAAAAAAAATTATTCCTTATAAAAAGTTCTGCATGATCCAAAACCAAAAATGCAATCATCAGATATCAAATTTTTCCAGTCGTATACGAGGTATATCAGAAAATATGAATTTTGCCCAAGAGATGATCGAGAAAAGTTGGAGTTGACAATACTACATTTTAAATTGCAAGAGGAGTATTCTATTTATATCAGATACCTAAAAATAAAGTCTGCAACAATTGTTAACCTGAATCAATATACAATATACAATATCAATATACAGCTTTCTACTCAAATAAAGTAACATTTCCCCTTGGAACTGAAATAAAAAATTCAACCAACCAAACTATTGTCTACGTAATTGGTCATTATCATCACCACTATCCTATAACAACAGTTATTCTTGATGGATAGTATATGTTTAAATAAATAAAAAAATTATTCATTTACTTATTTTTTATTTTTCTCATGAACTAACAACTATTATAAGTCATATTCTTGTAAAAACCTTTACATTCAATAATTAGACATCGTTGGGGGTTGTTTATTCCAATATTTTCAAGAAAAACCAATTCTTGTTCGTACAAAGATGCCTGTTGCAATTAAATACAAATGTCAAAAGTGCTGCGGAGAAACTGATGTGGAAAATATTAAATGTTAAAATTGTCAATACAAAGAATATCTGCGAATGTTATCAGGTGCTAAGATCATTCCTAGTTGTGTATACGGACACTTATAAACTTATAAATGATAACAAACTAATTGTATAATAAAATTAATCTAGAGAACACAATGTATAATGTATTTTCAAATATAAATACAATAGTTAATAACATGGTTGTTTTTATTTTTCCTATTACAAAAAATATTACGGGCTAGACTAGTCTCAACAACCTATCTGTGACAGGTGTGTATAAAACAGATTAAACGATTATGCCTCTCATCGAAATTAAAAAACCACTAATTCATAACGCAGTACGCTTTGAATCCAACGGACACTGGTTCGATCCCCAACACAAACCACAAATCTTTTTTTTCACAAATTCAGATTCAAGTGTGCGTCATGTCAGGATGCTTTTGGGAAAATACCTTGTGACGTCATAAGGGCGTGGCAAGCTGTGGTACAGGGCGTGGTACATGTGTGTGGTACTTGGGTGTGGCACAGGTCGTGGTCCTTGGTCTTTGTCGATTTTTACATGATCTTCTGGTGACGATAGCCTCTTCTACACTCTCTGATCATTGACAATGCACAAGAAGTCAAAGTGTTACCAAAATCATCGCGGTTCTTGGACTTCTTCGACGAGACCGCCATCCACAGCGAGAAGTGGATGGACAGGTTACTAAAGTGGTCCAGAACCCCGCTTGCTATACTACTTGTACAATGAGTGTCAAATTAATAAGCAATGGAATAAAATCCAATCGTTGCAATTGAGGAGGCAAACTATACTAAATATCATATGCTCCTCAAATATTTAATAGAAATAATAACAAAAACTTCTGTTTAAATCATTAAAACCAACCAACAGAACCTGCCCTGTACAGACTGGTATTAGCTACGGTCAAATAGCTTAGTAATAAATTTATATATGATTATTATATCGAAGAACAAATCTCAAAATTTTAGTAATTCGAAACAGACCTTTGTTTGAGATCTACATATTTTTTAATGAAGTACAGGAGGTGAATTCTATATGCAATATAAATAAAAGGAAATATCTCATCAGGGATCTAAAACAAGAGCTTATTAGATGCTCAAATAATTTAGGAAGAATCCAAATATTTTGGAAATATGCTCGTCAGGTATAGATTCATATAGTGTTGAGCGTCCCCATCTGTTATTTTGGAACGCACACAGATTATGAAATAAGTTGACAGAGCTACATGTCTTGAATAAAGGTTATGATTTGGTCGGAATTTGCGAGTCATTTCACTGGAGGGAAAATAGGTGCCCACCAGACAAAACAGGTTATAGAAAACTATATATTAACAGAGCAGGTAGTAATGAGCAAACATAATCAAGATGTAAGGCTTAATCTTGTATATTAAAAATGGTTTAAATTTTAGATATACACACCAATCTTGTACATATAACAATAAAAATAGGCCATACGTAACACTATCTGATCTATATTAGAGAAGGAACACTTACAGAGGTGGACCTGAAGGGGCTGACTGATTGATTTGTAAGAACACTTGTCATGGGACATTTTAACGCTGACCATCTCGTGTGTAGTTACGGGTTAGCAAACATTAATGCATCTAGGTTATTAAACACGACTTATCTTTATACTATTCAGATACGCCAACCTATTACTCTATTACTCTGCACGGAAGACTACTGTTCAACCCTGAACTTGATGGTTGCAATGGATAACCGGATTCATAACATTAGGACTCTAGACGATATGGACTCGGACCACATATTTTTTATCCACGCAACTAAAGAGGTCAGCAGAAACATCTTGCAATGGTAAAAAAGGTAAAGTTTTACTCAAATATGTAACGATAGTCTGAAAATTTACATTGTTCACAAGCATCTACTAAATTTTTTATATCATTATTAATGTTATGCCAATAAATTGTTTAACCTGGCCCGACGTATTGTTCTTTAAATTCCTTGTTATGAATCATGTAAGCAATCAAGTACAATCGTTCTCACTGAGAAGGGAATAATATTTGAGTTCCTTTCAAAATTAGTCCGTTATCAACACTAAGTTCATTCCTTACATTCCAAAACACGCATCTAATCGATTTTTTTATTTTGAAAAGCCTTTTATTATAGTTTTTATTAACAGTTTGTATAACTCTTCTTTATTTGCTTCTTGTTGTAAAAAATTCCGTATACAATCTTGAATATGTGACGTTCTTGTCATTTCGTCAGTGCTATCTATTACAGACACTTTTTGAACAATAAATGAATTGATTTGAATATTAGCTTCCCCAGATCATGTTTTTTTGGATTATCTACTGCTGACCTTGAAAGAGTCTCAGGAATTTGATGATTTGACCTCTTGTCCACTCTGCCTTTAAGATATATCTAGGACTTTTTCTTTCAAACGGTGTAGTCTCAATGTAAATAAACTAAAACTTTAAGTTTAAATTGATCTGCTGTTTCCAAATCTATTTTTAGTTGTCTTTACTTCACATATTGGGTAATTTAATGATTTCATAAAATGTTCTCCAGCTATACATGTTTCGGTACTTGTACCTGAATTTAGCGACGTTTGTAATTTTATTTATTTCTAATGAAGATATTCTTAAATATATATATATATATATATAGGACACGCTCCTTAAAATTTGGATATTAAAATTATATCAAATACAGCCCAAATATGGGCAAATAGTTTATTAATACAAATAAGACTGACATACCATTTTCGATTTGACACACATTTTTAAAAATGCTTCAATGCAATATATTACAAATCTATGATTATAGAGGCTATAACAAAGACTATAAGACAATATTAAAATTTTTAATTTTTAACATGAACCAGTTTTATAAATTCTTAACTGAACTACACTGGTAGTGCATATACTATGCAAATTTCATACCTTACTTAGTAATAATAACCATTACCACTCAATGATTGATTGGTTAAAATATAAGTCACCTCTTCCATCCAGTTGCTATGATACATTTTTTTTGCTGTTCAACACAAACGATCAAGAAAAGATTTTTGAGAACTCAGTTTGTACTTTGAAGGAATTCATGTATTTTTCGTGCCTGTAAAGTGAATGAATTGTATATAAAGTACAAAAAGTTTATTTTGTGTAGTGAGCATATAGACCACTAAAATAAAGTGTTCAAATTTGTCTCAATTGATGTTTTAGTCCGTTAAATTTATTATCGGAATAAGGTATGTTATTTTTCTTCGTCT
The DNA here is from genome assembly GCA_951812935.1 of Hermaeophaga mercurialis. NCBI lineage: Eukaryota > Metazoa > Arthropoda > Insecta > Coleoptera > Chrysomelidae > Hermaeophaga > Hermaeophaga mercurialis. The sequence goes on from OX638364.1 coordinate 32,267,567, forward strand.
TGGTTAATTTAATATGACAGTAATAAACTGACATAGGCACCAATTATGTTTAAGGGATTTATTGTTAAAAAGCATAATTTTTTCGTCACAAAATGGTCCTTCGAGCCGGATGTTTGTCAAGGTGACAGGTATTCAATTTTTCATTTTTTATATGAATGTTTAAATACCTTTTCATATCTAGTAACTTGCACATTTGCCTAATGCAGCTTTAATATCAAAACAAATTTGTTTAAATATCTCTATTAGTTGAATTAGCTGATTGCAGCAAGTTTCTAGTATAGAAATTCCAGTCAAGTAAGGCAATACTAAATACATTTCTCTATTGTTTTGTTGAATGTAGGAAAAAGATAAATTCAAAATTGGGTTGACTCAAAACTTAATTCAGAATATAATGTTACTCTCATCGAATTAAAAATATGGCAACTTAACACTGTTTTATCAAAATTTAATGAAATAGTTGATATTCTGGAGGACGTTGACCGTCAGAATGTAACATCACCAGAGAGGGATTTCTTTGAAGAAATGTTTAGTCGATTAATTTCTAATTTAACTGACAGATTGCATGACTTACAAATTTCAGCGAATCATGAAGAATTACCCTCATCTCAAATACCAGCGGTGGCGTACATTAAATTACCTAACTGTTTCTGGTAATATCTTTGAATTTCAAACGTTCTATCAAATTTTTGAATCAGTTATAATAAATAACAATTTTCTAAGTAATATTTAAAATATATATAATTTAAAATCATTTCTTAAAGAAAAAACCTCAGTGTTTAATCGAAAATTTGCACGTTAAACATGACAATTTTGAAATTACTGTGAATATGTTTAAGAAAAGATACCATAATAAAAATGTTTTGATAAATACACTCCTAAGAGACTTATCATAAATATCTTGAGTTTCTAAAGCAACAGGTGATCAATTGTGCAATTTTCATACGAATATAAGTAAATCCTTGAACTCTATTAAACATTTAAATTTAACTAATAAGCAAATATTAGACTTGAATCTCATTTATATATTAGTGGAAAAACTAGATTTCGCATCAAATAAGGCATTTAAATTCATAAAAGATGCAAATACGATTCCTACTTTTGATGCGTTTCTAAAACATTTAAGTTGTTGAAAATAGTAATTCATTAAAAAAGACAGGTAAAACAACTCTCACGGCATAAGTGTCCCGTCAAGTTTCTAATTCTCCAAAGTATATATTTTGCAAAGATCCTCAAAAGATCTTTTATTGTTCAAAGTTTTGCGCATTGAATCATCAAGCAAAATATAATTTCATTAAATCAAGGCGATTTTGTGTTAGTTGTTTTGGTGAGCATTTAAATGCCCGAAGTCAAAGTAAACATTCGTGTATCACCTGCAAGAAAAGACAGCATTCCCTTTTACATTTTAATAAAGATCAAAATGTCCCCTCTTTGAACAATCGAAACACCTCTCGTACACAGCAACACAATTATCAAAATTTTACCATATTTAATGGTAACTTATATAATCCTAATAACGTCAATGATTATTCTCAACCTCGAAATAATTCAATCCTATTGCATATGCGCAACTCTCATGAATAGATTCTCATAATCTATCATAAAATTGAAATAAGGTTACCTCTCATGAGCTAACATGCTCCTCAAACTCTCTCCCCGCCACCAATACTGTGGTATCTCACGTGTTATTAGAGACTCTTCAGGTTTATATGTACAACACAAGTGGTGTAAAAATCTTTGCTAGAGCTATTCCTGATCCTGGCTCTCAACACTCTTTCATGACATTTGGATTGCTTAAAAAATTAAAATATAAAACGTTTAACAGAAGGTTACACAGAGTGGATCAAAACTCTGGAAACGGCCTATTATCTCGTAAATTGCTAGTTTGAATTCTACAAAATTTGGGATAAGCCTATTTTGGGATACGGAGATTCCAGATTTGACATTTGCAATGTTGCTAGATTTGTCGTTTCTCTGATATTATTTGTAACTTTAGTTTTTTAAATATATCACCTTATATATTCAATATCAATTTTTGAATCTTCTCTTCAATACGAGTTCAACCATATGTAACACTTATGATTTTATGTAGTCTAGAAGATCTTAAATAAATAAAACAGATGTCTGGCAACGCCTAATTGTCTCAATAAATTTTTTAAAACAAATTATTTCAACTACATTAAAACGTAACAATTGAAAGATTACAACATTTTTAAATTAATGATTACTTAATCAAATGTTCACAATGTGCTCCATTTTGTGAGTTGACAGTACCCTAATCGATGGTAGAATGCGTCTAACATATTTCTCCATGATTGTCTAGAAATTAATCGAAATTCATCTATAATTCGTTGCCTTAGCTCTGAAAGACTTGCTGGTTTAGTTTTGTAAACTGAATTTTTCAGGATTGAAATCAGGTGAAATTCATGGTTTCTGCAACGCAAGTTTAAAGGCCTTTGCTGCTTGCATGTATTTTCGAACAATTTATTCAGATAATATAATTTCATCTTTTTTAATAACTTCTTAATCAAAAGTATATCCCCAAAATATTTTAACTGTTCCTAGATTGGAACTATTTGCCATGTTTCTTTTGCCTGGATTAACATATTCAGTAGTTTCGATATTCCAAGAATATATCTCATTCTCTGAGATACACTTGTACTCAGATTCAGAAATATCCTTATATTGAATGAACTCTCCGTCAAATCGATGGGCTAATTTTGTACCAAATAGAGTTTCAGAGATTCAAATTTTGTCATCCACAGCCATATCGCATCACTTAAAATCTCACGAAAATCCTGCAGATCTAGTGGTGTTCACTTCTCTGAGTTCCGAACTTCTTCACTGTGGTGGAATGGTCCACAATTTCTACTGAGTAACCCTCTTAAGTTAATACTTTTTAAAGTAGAAAAAGATTTTGATTTCTCTTTAAGGCAACATACAACTACTTCTTTTATCACTTACTCAGACTCCAAGACAAATGAATTTTGGAACTCTCTGTTTAGCCACTTCTCTAAATTTTCTACACTTTAAAGAGTAATAGCTTTCTTTTGTTGTTTTATTCACAATTGTAAACCACATTCACAAAAGTTAAACGGCCCTCTGACAGTTTCAGAGTTACTGGAATCCAAAGTTAAAATAAAGTTAAAATAATTTTAGCTCTACAAAATCTTCATTGTAGTAAAGAAAGGCAAATAAGCCCCTCTCTAATAAATATTTTTTACACCTTATCCCATTTGTGGACATGTCAAGCGGTCTACTTCGAATAGGTGGTAGACTCAACTTTTCTAATCTTCAGTATAATCAAACATTTTCTATATTATTACCGAATAACAACCATGTAGTGTCTAGCATGCTTAGGAAAGAACATATTCGATTAGTGTTGTCAAATTTTTCTCTTCAATTTTGACCACTAATACTCAACGGATGTGTGCGAACTCCGTTATCATGTACGACGCGATTAATAAATTGAAAAAGATAGAACAGCGATCCACTTCTGTTATCAGTTGTATTAAAAATAAAAGAATCTATGATATAGTGATTATAATTGAAGTGAAATAAACTAGTTTACTAGACAGAGATTAAATCAAACAAAAACAAAAATGAACTATTTACCTGTTTCGAATGGGCCAGGCTTTATCTACGGTCAACCAAATATAGAAAATAATATGCTACAGGGTGTACCTATATGCAATAGTCAGATGTCGCAAGGATTCAATTTCCAACCAATAAATGGAAAGAACTTTTACATACCACAAGTACAACTTCAACAAATGCCACATGTACCACAACAACATGTAAACATACCAGCCCAAAGCTCACAAGAATTAGTTAATTCACAACAATTATATAGGATGTCCTCGACTGAAGAAGATGATCAAGCTGAAAATGCAAAAATGAATTCGTGGCAGGTAGTAGAACAAAGAGGAGAAAAATAGCTAATATTAACAATAAAGACATTGTTCTGACCAACACATACAGTCATCTCATGGAAGAAGAAGAAGATGCGAGAGCTGAAAAATCTGACAACCCAGCAGGAAATGAATCAAAGCCTCCTCCAATTTTCGTATACGGAGTAGTAGATTATCAAAAATGGTCGAAAATTTGACTGACATAATAGAAAAGGAACAGTATATCACAAAAGCATTGGCTGACAATACAATAAAAATCAACTGTCAAGAACCAGAAACATACAGAAAACTAGTACACTTCATGAAAGAAAATAACATCGTATTTCATACATATCAACTAAAGGACGAACGAGGATACAGAGTGGTTATCAAACACTTACATTTCTCAACGGATACTAAAGAAATCGAACAAGAACTAACGAAGGTAGGCCATAAAGTTAGAAACATAGTTAATGCTAAAAGTAGAATAACAAAAGAGCCATTAAACCTATTTTTTGTCGACCTAGAGCCAGCACCAAATAACAAGGAAGTTTATAAGATCAAAGGGATTCAAAACAGTATAGTAGAAATAGAACCACCCAGAAAATTAAACGGTATCATACAATGTTTACGTTGTCAACAATATGGCTATACAAAATCATATTGTAATAAGCCCTATTTGTGCATAAAATGTGGAGGATCCCATAAAACTGCCAGTTATACAAAACGTAAAGATACTCCAGCAAAGTGTGGGTTATGTGGTGGTGCATATACAACAACTTATAGAGGATGTGAGTTTTATCACAACCTCCTAAAAAAAAACAAACAACGCCAACAATAGATTAAACATGCAACCAAAGATCCAAATATCCTCAAAAAATTTATATAGATCGCAAGCTCCGCATATTCAACAGAATGCTATGCAAATGTAGTAAAAGGTCCTGAAATTCAAAATCAATATTCAGCTATGCAGAACGTGGGAGATATGAACACAATTTTAAGTAAATTTCTAGAAGAATTCAAATCAATGTTCCAACAACTAGTCCAACAAAATAGCATGGTCCTAAACATGCTTACAACGCTCATAAGTAAAATTCACTAAATTTCTCGAAATAGCCCAGTGAAATACCAATACCATTCTGCGACACAAGAACGAAGTCGAAATTTTTCTTCATCAAAACTCAATAGACATAATGGTAATAAGTGAAATCATCCAGATAACACAGCCCCTGCTGGAACTGCCTTATTAATAAGAAAGACCATAAGTCACACAGAACTACCAAAATACGAAACCCCACACATACAGAGTACTGTTGTTAAGGTTAAAATGCTTCCGTATGAACTAAGTGTAGCTGCAGTCTACTGCCCTCCCAGGCATAATATCAAAAAAGAACAATTTAACGACTTCTTTCAAACATTGGGTCCAAAATTCAAAAACTATTTGTACTTGTCAACCGGTACTCCTACCTACAGGCCAACCGACCCCAATAAAACGCCTGATTTACTAGACTTATATCTAGACTTACATTACCAGTGGCATCTCAGCAGCATATATGGATGTCATACCAAGCTACGATCTCTCGTCAGACCATTCACCAATTATAGCTACTATAAGCAGTTACATTATATACAAAAAACCAGTAAATAGACTACATAACAGGAAAACTAATTGGGACGAATATAGAAATAATATACAGAGCGAAACAAATTTAAACATTAGCCTCAAAACTCCAACTGAAATAGATAATGCAGTGACCTCGTTAATCAACACTATTACACCGGCTGCCCAAAAAGCAACTCCAACCAGTAATACGCATGATAAAGTGTACAACGTTCCCACCGAGATAAAGAAATTAATATTCGAAAATAGGAAAGCCAAAGCAACGTGGCATCGTACTCATACACCTGCTGACAAAAACATTTTAAACCGGGTAACAAACAAACTTAAACAAAAACTGAAAGAAGAAAAGAAAGAGAATTCCACGACTACGTTATTAATCTTAATAGATATGACAACTCAATACGGAAACCAGTTAAATGCCCAAAAAAACAAAAATCAAGTACCTCCTATCAGGAATGAAACAACACCTGATCAAGAGTGGGTTAGAAGTGATGAAGAGAAGGCAAACATGTTCGCATAATACCTCTCTGACGTATTTACCTCAAACAATGATCTCACAGATATAAAAATTGAAAATGATCTACCCAATATCTCCAACGAAATAGCAGAGGTAAAAAGTTTCACTCCAAAAGAAGTACAAAATGAAATCAAGGTATTGAACAACAGAAAAGCTCCAGGCATAGATAGAGTAACACCAAAAATACTAAAAGATATGTCCACAAAATGAATAGTGCTATTAACATACATATTCAATGCTATACTTAGGCAAAAATATTGGCCCAAAGAGCTAAAAATAGCATAGATAATTTTAAGACACAAACCGGGAAAAGATCCCAAAAAAGTTTCAACGTACCGCCCTATAAGTCTATTACCAGTCATCTCAAAGCTAATGGAAAAACTTCTACTTCAAAGAATAAACTCCGACCCCAATACAGAAGAATGGATACCATTACATCGATTTGGTTTCCGCGAAAGCCACTCGACTACGCAAAAAATAGAATACAATAGAATTAGGCAGATAATAAACCAATCACTCGACTCTAAGAAATACTGCCCAACAGTATTCCTTGACATAAACCAGGCTTTCGACAAGATGTGGCACACAGGACTTTTATTTAAGATCAAAAAATCATTACCTATCACTTACATTCAAAGACTGAAATCTTACTTAGAAGATCGAAAATTTAGAACAAGGGTTAATGACAGCACCTCAAATAATTTTTCCATAAAAGCTGGTGTCCCCCAGGGAAGTGTTCTTGGACCGCTGCTCTACGTGTTGTATACATCAGATATACCATCTAATGAAAACACTACAATGGGTACTTTTGCTGTAATACTTTCCTGTAACGAAGATCCGAACTTAGCAGCCAGCAACTTACAAAATCACCTCGACCAAATACAAATCTGGACACACAAATGGAAAACAAAAATTAATGAGTCTAAATCCGTACAAATAAACATTGCTTTAAGAAGAGAACAATGTCCTACACTTAATACTAATGGAATTCAAATACCTCACTCTACTAGTACTAAATATTTAGGAATATACTTGGACCAGAGACTAAACTGGAAAGAACACATAATAAAAAAACGTGAACAAATCGACTTAAAAATTAAGAAAATGCAATGGCTGATAGGTAGAAGGTCACAGCTATTCCTAGAGAACAAAGTCCTACTCTACAAAACTATTATCAAACCAATATGGACATATGGCATCGAAATCTGGGGCTGCGCTAGTAAATCTAATTTAGCAATAATTCAAACAAGTCAATCAAAAATCTTAAGAATGATCACCAATGCCCCTTGGTATGTATTCAACCAGACAATTCATGCAGATCTCAAAAAGCCATATGTTAAAGATGTCATAAAAGATAATAGTAGGTAACACCACACCAAAGTTGAAAACCATCCCAACGCACTTTTGCAGCCTCTACTGGAACAAAATGAGAACAGAAGACTCAAAAGAATATGGCCAGCTGACCTGATGGATGTTTAATGGGGCACTCTCACTGGAGAAGTCCTCTACACGTCTAGGAAGGACTAATCAATTAGTTCTTAAGTCAACACATTAGCCCATAGAATGTATTATTCTGATTGCTAATAAACAAATACTAAAAAAAAATTTGACCACTTAATGGCCTTCGTGAAATCAAAAGAATTATTCATTCTTGACTTGTTTTAGGCTAATGCCCTCTTAATATTCTCAAATCTTGTCTGATTTACTAAATTATAGGATAACACCGTATAGAGTATTTAGTCAAGTAGGAGTGGATTATGCAGGACCTATAACGTTTAAGTCTTCAATGCTACGAAAAGCACCTCTCATTAAAGCTTATATAGTAGTTTTTAAAAGTGGTAATGATTGTTCAATTTTTTTGTAATCTGTAAATTGTACATTGATTTCACAACAACAATTTTATTGAGGTTCTTAAGAAATAAAAGAAAGGATATTTGCATTCCAAAGTCAAGCCTGGCGTTGTATAATCGCCTTTTTCATCTCATGTACATTTGTAAACAGTCCAGAAACACTGTCGTCTCGATTAGAGCAAATTTCCATGTTTCACTGTATAAATGGTATAAAAGTTTCGACCGTATATCGTGGTTTTATCATTTATTTATTTCTAATAGTAAGGCTCTCGTCATATCGACTTAAAAATCAATATAAAATCGAAAATATTTCAAAACATTTATCCAACAATATGGTTAGGTAAACAGCAGCGCTGTCAAACTTTCTTCTTAACACAGAGGTCTATGTCACTTGAGGTGCACTAGAGCTCTATTATAGTTTTTATTAATTTAAATGTATTTAAATTAATGTAAATGATATATTTGTAAAATGTATTATCTTATATTATCATTTTCTAAGTTACATGCGCATTAAATTCAAATTAATTTTTGATCCCTTTTTTTAATGTAATTATTAATTGTTCAATAGTTATTTTTCTCCTTAATTTTTAATCAGTTTTCTTATTTATACTATATTTTTGTCCAATTGCAAAATTGTTACTATTTAAGTTTTAGAAATTTATTTATCCATGTTCCAAGTTGGTATGCTGTATATTATATAGAAGCTTAATTAATTAATAAATTTTGTTTTAGGTCCTAGGGAACTAAATTCGAAAAAAAATCACCAAAAAAACTAGAATGGGCTGCAAATACCAGCAGTGACCTCGATAGTCAGTTTTTAAACATTCGTTACTTTAGCTATCAACAATATACTCGATATGCAGTGTCCTTTTCTTTCTTTTCTTCTTAATAACCCAATAAGATAAGCTAAAAGAGTCATTCTGTAAAAAGAATGAATAAAAAGTATAATTTAATTATATAGGAAATCTATACCTTTAACTATTACTAATAATTTACAAACAAGGTGTGTATGAAGTATTGTTATAAATGTTAATAGTACGTAAAATAAATACATAAAATTTATTAACGTAATGTGATGATATAAAAAATCGATTTTAAGGTATACTTCTGATTCAGTTGTAGATAATTATTATGTCGTAAAGGGATTGAGAGATGTAATTTTTAAATACTTCTTCAATACCGAGGAGATTTTCTTATACTCTGGATAGTGGCTTATTTATTGCTTGGGGTTCAGGGAAAGTCCACTTTTGTTCGCCTCTCTATTTAGAATTGTTTTCTTGTAGTAAGGACAAGGTACGGCTGATCGGTCTAAACGATTTGGGTAGAAAATTGTTAGCTATCCCCGCTTTTGGTATATATAAAATCCTTGCGGTCAATCAGACCAGCAGTATGTCACTCCAAACCTTACTCCACCGAAATAGTTTCAAGAGAAGATGCAGCAGTTTGTTTAGCCCTTTTACAACAAAGCAGGAAGTACTGCATTTTTTCCTTGTGATTTGTATTCAACTTTTCAGTCTTTCCTAACTGGTCGTACAGATAATGCGTATGGACGTGAGAAGGGTTAAGGGTGATCCTTTAGAAGCAGACTGCCTGTGAAGTGGTTCTATATGAGGATTTAACGTCTGGTTTCCCATTCCCTGGTACTATATTGACTTCGGTATTGATCGTGTAACACCACTATTTTGGGAGAGTTTCTACCTACCTACTTTCTACTACTAACTGTTACTTGGTTGGTCCTCCATCTAAAACAAGATCTTGCAGGCCACAGGACACTTCGGCATAGTGAAGATATATATAGTAGAGTAGTGAATATTTGTAAGGATGCTATCGACACTAAAGTATAACTAAAAGTAAACTAAAAATATAAAAACAGTATAGTAGAAAGAAGTGGTATGTGCACCCGGAGCAGCGATCCAAACCTGGTATGTGCATCGAGAGCACTGATAATTATCTATAATTATCTATAATTAACTTTCAAATTACATATATTTAATTTAAATTGTTCGTTTAAATGAAACGTAAAATAACAAATTACTTGCATGTATAAAACCATTCTTTTAATTAATACTGCAATTCGAAATTATTCTAGATATATTAAAAACCATCATAGTATTGAAACAGGCTTAGGACTCCTAAAATTTCATAAACATAACTTAAAAAATATTCAACTAAAAACAAAAATGTATATGGCAAGATCTTGAATCTAGTTTTAATGGAAGAGTTATAACAGGGATTTTAATAAATTTACATAATAAATGTCCTAAAATATTTTTTAGACATTTTTTAGATATATGTATCAAACACTACTATTAACGTCATTAATTTATATATATATATATATATAAATTTTGATGCAATGTGTACAGTATAGGATTTAAAAAATATTTTTGCAGTTATCTACAAAAATTAAGAAAAGATATTTTACATGTGTATTTTAGATGTTCACTACAATTTATAGATAATATTGAAAAAACTTCCTAAAGTTCATATTTAAGGAGAGGGGGTAAGCACCCCCGAAAACTCAAATACAAACATAGGTCAAGTTAACCTCATTTGAAAGGACTTTTAATATGGAATGGGATAAATATATATTAAACGACAAAATATTGTCTTATTTATTACATGTTTTGCAATACTTAATTATACAAAAATTGTATAACGGTTGCTTGCATGCATAGCAGTTGAAACAAAATACAATAAAATTAGAAGGAACTCCACACAGATGTTGAACAAGATGTTGGTCGGTTAGATTTTCTTCTAGTGATGTCACTTCACAATAACACGAACAAAAATTTTTTTTTCATCCAGATTTATATAACTTTGGTTTACACACCATGTTTGCAAACAGTGTTATTTAAAAAGATTCGGCTTTGAACTTGTTCGGTACTATATACTTTATATTCTAAATCACTAGCATCAAGCTCGATACCACTGTCTTCACTGTCTGAAATAATAATAATAGTTTTTTATAAAACTAAGTTATAATGTTGCATATGATGAATATATTATCCATAATTATGCATTATTTATTATAATTAACTTTCAAATTACATATATTTAATTTTAATTGGTCGTTTAAATGAAACGCAAAATAACAAATACCATTCAGTCATCCGACGGACTTAACCTAATGAGAGAGCTAACACATTCTCTCAGTTTTTGTTAACAATGGAGTGTCATAAGTGTGGGAAACAGTTTTCAAGAAATTATAACTAACGCCGGCATATACTCAACTCTTGTAAGAGTATTGATCGTTGGGCAATTCCCAAAAAAAGATTAAGGCCAGTGGGTGTTGAAATTTTAAAAAATGGTGTTAGCAAGTTGACTCACGCTTTCAAGAATATAATTTCTTCATATAGATTTTCCAGTAATATTAAAAAAACTGATTATAAGGATTTTTTACGTGAAGTTAAAGCAAGCTTTGTGGTATAGAGTTTCCAGTGAAGTTAAAAGACATTCCAGTGTTTGAGAAACTGAACAATATTTCTATAAATGTTTACGGATTAGAGTGTTATTATAAAGATAATAAAAACAATTACGAAGTTGTTGGACCTCTTCATTTTACTTCCGAACGAAAACCTACTCATGTGAATCTTCTGCTGATATCAGATAAACATGAAAACTCTCACTAATGCTTAATTACGGATTTATCTAGATTAGTAAGTAGTCAGATAACAAAAAAATGTGGAAGAATATATTTCTGTGATGGTTGTTTACAATCTTTTACAAATATGGTGACATTATAAAATCTATGACGCCAGTAACCCTCTTTAGTTGTAGGAGTCCAATTCTCTACGTGTTGTAAACTATAAACTGGTCTACTTTGATTGCATAAATGTCCAAGTAGCCGATAAATACAGAATTATTATACCCACAACTTTTTTGAAGTATAGTTTTATAACTTAAAGGACAAACACTACAAATTTTCTCTTCTAATATATTAAATTCATATTGAGACATGTTAACAACTAATAAAAAATATTTCTTTATATAACTTATAAATGATGATAAAACAACAAAATAGATAAAACCGTTAGGGAGGGATATAGAAAATAAAAAACCGTTGGGAACGGAAATAGATAAGAAAACTAGAATAGTTAGTAATATCTAAAAATAAAACATCTTATTGGACAAAATATTTTTTTAATTCATGTATTAAAAAATTATTATATAAAAAAATACGTTTGATAAAGCACAGGCACACTTCTCGCTAGTATGATAAAAACATAATGGTTTTTCTAACTCCAATGAAGGAGATTCATCAAACTCGTAGAAAGGAACTTTACAGTATTTTCTAATATAATCTGCTTTCTCCTTGCCTTTAACATATACCATTTCTGCATTTTCTGTTAGTTTTTCAATAATGGAGGCAAACTGATACACATGAGTAAAACCGTTGTTCCAATGAATACAATGATAATTCTTCAATAGCCACACTGCTTGCATGCGTAAATCTGGTTGTAGTAGATTTAATGTAAAAGGTGGTTTAAATATATAGTGACTTAGTAGAGCTCCATCATGTGCGGTAAATTCTTTAACCAAAAATATATTATTTTCTATTTTAAAACATTGAATATCAACTACTAGTCGCATTACTTCGGTTTTGAAATAAATTTATCAATTCTTTCATCTGCTCAAGAACTCTATATCTTTCTTTATTTTTTCTAGATCTTGTGAAAATGTAACACGTCTTTTTTCGAAGATCATTATATACAAACTGATAAAAAAATAAACCGAATTGTTTAAATATTGCTTCACAATTTTAGTGGTAGTGTTATAGGAAAATTATTTTCATGTAATACTAGACAATAAGCGGAGTGTCAGCTGTGGTTGGTTGTTTTGTTTCAAACTTGATTCTCAAAACAATACTTCCTGCTTGTACGATCTCCTTTTGTCTTGAACAATCGATGTGAATTAATGGAGCAATATCTTTCAATTGTTGCAGATTAAAAATAGGTTGATTGGTTTTAAGATGATAATAGCTTTCTTGAAAATTGGCAAATATTTCATATAAAGTAGCATATCTATTAGTAACAAAGTCAATATACATGTCATTTTACGGAGAATACAATGGTCAAATTGACTAGTATTTGCAGTTATTTTTTCTTTCCTGTTTTTTTGGAAACCTATGATTACTTGTCGAGGAGTTTCTAATTTTGAACTTGTTTTGACAGCCCATGTGTGTCTAGTAGAATTATTTATTGAACGATAACTCAATGATTTGCCAAGATCGAAATTTAATAGGTAGATCTGTATTACTTTTAGCAATGTTTATTAAACGAAGTTGATGACCTAAACTCGGTGTTAGATGTGGCTCATTCCAATATAATTTTGATATTTCGATTTTTCGTATTTCAGTTTTATCAACACCGATAACAGCATCAATATCATCATTCGAGCGAACTAGGACTAATTCTTGTTTCATGTTCATAATAATTTTGTTGTAATCTTCAAAGAAACCACTCAGGAGCTTTAAAGGAATGCAGACGTTAAAATATCCTTCAGAGTCTACTAAAATCTGTTCATCTTTTAATTTTAACTTACCGGTGCCATTTTGGTGTAAAATACTATTGTTTTATTAAGATTCAAATATTTTTTTATAGTAGATACAATTCCAATACCCCTCACAGAATCAATTACAATACCGTTCAGTTCATATCTAAGTTCACGAAATAAATATGTAATTCCGTTATTAATAAATTTTAGTTTGGTGGATACTTGATCAGCTTTTGTAAGTAATTTACCTTCGATATATAGGTCCATCCAAATCTTGAATTGATATCCGGATTTCATCATTATAATTAATGTTACCTCTTACGATTGGTTGATAAGTATGAAACTAATAATTTATAATGGACATATCATTAAATGGTTGACCAGTTACGTGCAAAAATTCCATATTATAATAGTACTTTGAAACCAAGCGAAGTTAAAAATTTCTTGTTTTATGATGTTATTCTCGCAAAAGGAATATGGCAACTAGTCATTTGGTTTTTTCTATGTGTTCTTTTATAGTTTTCTGGAAAATATGCATTGAAGAACTTAAGCACCATGTTTATAATTTTCTAATATGCAAAGTAACTGTGATTTCGTCCTCACGAAAGTTAATTAGATTACCTGTTTGATCAATAATTTTTACTACAATGTTGTTAATCGCCTTAATGCTTACAGGGTAATACCAAATATTTTGAGGTGACTCTACTATTTTATACCCACTGGGAACCGTTGGAAAGAATTAATGAATAACATGTACTGGTTTACCATTTAATAATGAACCTGCTGCAATACTACAATACATACCAATACTGTTTGTTTTTAAAATTTTTATGGGGTGCTTTGATTGATGTGTTATGTTAGGGTGAAGTGTTCATTTTTCAAATAAAAATATTTGGTTAAGTGAGTTGGAATGTGCAAAAGATATATATCGATTAGAGCGGAGAGATATTAGGGATGTATTCAAATCAGGAGTTATTTCAATATATGCATCACTTTCTTTTCCAGTTTATTCAAAATATTTACAATTTCATCTAGTTCATATGCTCCGGTTTGTATTTAAAATTTTTGTAATGTTGCTCGATTACCCCATAAAAAAACATTATTAGTTTCATCAAAATTAGGAATACTATTAAAGCTATTGAAATTTACTAAACCAATTTCATATTCTGTATTGTCGTCTAAATATATTGCCGGACTTAAATTGTAACTCAATATTCAAGATGATCCAATTAAAGTAAAAGAGTAAGACATACTGAGTGATTGAAATACTTCTTTCAAATGATTAATATATCTTTTTGTAATTATTATATAAAATTTTTAGATAACAATGACCGCATTTATATGAGTTGAAAGATTGAACTCTGTCATAATTGTAGTAAATATAGACTTTACCATCGCTATTAAAATAATCAACTAATTCTATTGCTGGGGGTAAATTACCATAGCTGTCAAAGTATATGATGTTTTTATTATCTTTTACATAAGATGTCCAATGCGTCCCTTCACCAGAGTTTAAATCTAAGTTTACTATTCCGCTTTCATATTTACGAATTTTTGTAGGTAAAGTGTAAACTAGCGTCTCTGGATTTAACCATATCCCAAGCAGAGTTTTCTAATATTTGATCTGCTATATGACGTTCTTGAATATTGTTGGTTTGTGAATATCTAATATCGTGATTCTTACAAGATTCGTCAATTTTATTTATACTTTTATCTCCTCTGATTAATCTCTTATCTAATCGGGCTCCAGGTCCGCAATATTGGTACCCCGGAATGTGAGCTTCAAAATTAAGTTTATTTATCAAGGAATTCAAAAGACCACGTTCTCGATGTGAACTATTTCGCTTACGGGTACTCAGTGTGGTATTTATATAAAGCAGGAGCCTTTATATACCTTTAGTTCACTCAAAAATGAAGATTGAAAAGCAGTACATCTCTTTACCAATTAAAAATTATGATTTTAGTTTTAATGGTAACGATGTAGGAAAACATGGATATTTATTTGGCGGTAATTCTAAACGTGGATTAATTGTTGGACCAAGTGGTTTGGGAAAAACCAATACAGTGTTATCACTAATTGAACACCCGAATGGATTATGATTTGAAAATCTTTACATATATACTAAGACTCTATCAACCAAAATATCGTATTTGAGAAACCTTGTAAAACCCATACCTGAAATTGGATACGAAGAATCCAGTGATGCCAAGGATGTTGTTTTGCCTGAAAATATTAAAAATACCTCATTAATAATATTTGACGATGTAATTACATCTGATCAAAATATTATTCAAAGTTTCTTTTGTTTCAGTCGACATAAACAATTGTTTTTACTTATGTCAAATATACTCGGCTATCCCAAAACAATTAATACGAGAAAATGCCAATCTTTTAATTGTTTTTCAACAAGATTTGACTAATTTACGTCATATCTATAATGACCATGTAAATATCGATATGTCATTTCAAGATTTCAATATTGTCATTTGTCAATACTACTGGAAACATCAATTTGGATTCCTTGTTATTGATAAGGATTGCGGTATATCATCAGGTAGATATAGAAAAATTTTGATAGATTTATTAAAGTATAAAAACACGTACTAAACATAAAACAGTTATTTAACATGGATCCTCAGACAATTAAACAATTTATTAAAGCTAGAGAATCACTAAGGAAAAATATAAATGTCTAAAAAGTGACATAACCAAATCTCAAACACAACTCGAGAAAACATATAAACCGATAACTGAACCTCTTAAAGAATTAGTTTCAACGTTTTCAAATCAAGAGTCATTTAAAAAAGAAATCGAAACAACAAAATTAGAAAGAACCTCAATAAATGTAAGTCATAAAATAGCATTTGATACATCTCCTAATTTAAAAAGTACTAGAATAAATGAGCCTTTTTTAACAAATGAAGAAACTTTTGAATCAAGAATTAGTAACGAAGAACCATCAAATGATCAATTTATAGACGATAGTATTAGACAATTTTATGAGGCAGTAAATAATCCAGAAGTTTATGAAGAATACATCAATGGTTTTATCCATTACCTAGAACATATATCTATGGGGCTATTCGAGATGTTGAAGGAGAATATGATTATAAACTAGGAGTGTTCCATGATCAAATAAATGAAATTTTTTTTATTGGTAATTCAGAAGTTGATTTTGATGGTTCCAACATTATAATCAATGGTATCAAGTATCTTGGTATTCCTGGACTTTATGAATTACTTTTTAAGAAAAATTCAACTGGGTATAACGCCACAGATATAGACAATTATTCAGATATAGTAAAAGAAGACTAACCGATTAAAAAATTTCCTAATAATAAAACATAAGTATCAAGATATTGTTAAAACCAGGGAAGAGCAAAAAAGGCGTAGAGTGCAACCTTGGTTCAGGTCACGAATATATTCTCTACCAGAATCACTAATTACTGGAGTCCTTACCAGATATAAAGAAAGAAAAGGATTTGGTCTAATAGAATATAATAATAATTCTATCGATTACAAACATTTTGAAGATTATAATGAAATCATTGAGCGGTTACAATTATTGGTTGCTTCAGAGAATGCAGGAATCACAGGAGTTCATAATGAAATTGTATCCATAATCGAGGAGTTGCGTGAAGGCGAAATTATTGCATAAATATGTGTTCTAGTCTTGCTTGTTCATTAGTATCATCCGACAATGCCAATCAATAAATTTGGTAGTCATTTTTTGAGCGAGTCAGGCTCTTCCGTAATTAATCTCACTTCACCCTTTTATTTGTTCCAATCGGTAGCTTTTAGTAGTAAATGCTTTGTTAATATTAGAGGTGTTAGAAACTAATTAAAAAGTAAAAAATATTATATTTTTGATACTCAAAAAACTACCACGCTGTTCCTTGTCAGTTGAAAAATTGAATACATCCGATATTATGGAGCTATTGGAGATGTTGAAATAAATAAAACAGCCTATCCTATAAATAATCTACTATTTGGAAAAAAAAATGGGAATCAAATTAAATTTAAATTAGGAAAAGTTGATGAAGTGTATATTGAATTTGTATTACAGTGGCCAATTGAAAAAAATGTCTAAATCTCAAGTTGTTGATGAGCTGCATAAACCTGCAAGAAGAAAAGTCAAAAGATGACATGTCATTATTAAGGGGTTGAATGACTTGATACAAGCAGCTTTAGCTATAGTGATCCCATATGCTAAACAGAATAGTGGCTATAATTATATTTTAATCGTTATCAATGCATTTACCAAAATTTGTATGGGCTGTACCCTTAAAACCAAAATCAGGAAAAGATATTGTTGCAGGGATGAAAACTATATTAGCTCAGATGAAAAGTACCTCTAAAAATTTACAAACAGATAATAGAACTGAGTTTTATAATAGGATTTTAATCAACTAATGAAAAAATATGGTTGGTATCAACCACTACAGTAGTTTTTGTAATCTCAAAGCAAGTAATAAGAACCATTAAAAATTTATGATGGAATCAGTTTAGTTTGCGGGCAAGGGTGGATACGCCTGTGATGCGATAACTATAGTTAAGCAGTGTCCAGCGCGGTTAGCACTTGGATGGGTGACCTCCAGCGAACACCTGCAGCGACGAGTAGCAAATCAGAGCTTACAGGCACTATACCAATGAGCACGAGGAGATATGCCATCTTTCGTATGAGAGACGTTAAACTGTCGGTCCCGAGTCCATGGATGTTGGGCTCACTAAAGATCCCTACTTCGGGTTGGAATACCTGAGGAGGATTCGGCAAAATTTCCGGTTAGGGGTAGTGTGCTCCCGGCGTCGATGATCAGCCCTGGTCGCAGAACTAGACCGACGTTAAATAAAAAAAAAGTCTTGCAAGTGGTTAAATGTTTTACCCGAAATTATTAACAAATACAATAACAACTCTAAGCTAAAAAAATATTGGCTTTTAATAATTTGAAAACTGTTGATGTACGAAAACCAAAATTCAAAATTGGCGACCATGTTCGGATTTGGAAATAAGGACATGTTTTCCAAAAAGGGTATACACCAAATTGGACTAATGAAATTTTTAAAATTAAAAAGTTTAAACTAACTAATCCCACTACATATATACTGGAAGATGAGAATAAAGAAGAAATTAGAGGTGGCTTCTACACATAAGAATTACAAAAAAGCAAATATCCAGATGTTTACTTGATTGAAAAATCCTGAAAACTAAGGGAAACAAAATTCTAGTTAAATGGTTAGGAATGAACTCTCAGTCTTGGATAAACAAGAATTCTATTGTTTAAAATGTTTTTACATAAAAGTACATATCTTAAAAATGTGTTTTATTTTGTAAAGTATTATACATTTTATTTCTATGAGTTATATTTAAAACAGGATTAATAATTTTAGTCACTTCTTCTATTCGACGTTTAAAACTTAATTGATTAAGATATCTTGATTCCCAATTACTTGTTTCAGCATCTGATTCCCATGTGTGAACTTGATTGTAATCTTCATTAAAAGTTACTTTCTTCATATCTTTTCTTTAAGAACATCGGCGTATTTGAATATAAGTTCTAGTAATAAACTATATGCAATCGGATTCACTTGTTTTATAGACTCCATTGTAGTAAGAGCTCTGTCGATAACATCTTCCTTGTTTTAAACCGCCATTTGTAAAATTAAGGAACGTACAAACTGTTGTCTTTTTAATACTTCAATGTTGTGCTTATTTAAGGGTAAGCATCTCCAGAGCTCCGAAAGGGAAATTGATTCTAACCAGACAGTAGCATGTCCAGTTAATGCTTTCAAAACAGTAATGCTTTCAAAATTTTCAAACTTCAACAAAAACCGGTTAACATCTATTGATTCCTCCTTTGCCGATGTTATAAAATCTTCAATAGTTTCTTTGAAGGATAAAAACTCCTTCCACTCTTTTTCACTAAACACGATACAGTTTCCTTTGTTTTCAGATATTTTCACACACGGAGCAAAATTTAAATCATACGACAGACTCACTGCAACATATTTCGTATTTGATTTATTCAGGTAGAACCTTTGTTCACCCAAATAGATATTTTTCACTTTTGATTCTTCTGTAAACTGCATGATGACTAACTACACTGGAGAAAGTCTTAATAATTATTAGCAACAAACAAAGGGTGGGTATTCTATATTTCTTAACTCGTCATTACTTTCGACTTCCGTAGCACATTCAGTGTGGTTATTATTTAATTCTAATTTATGTTAGGTCCTACGGAAGACTGAATGGTATTTCTATTTTTAGATATATATAACAATAACGGTTTTTCTTATCTAACGGTTTTTCTTATCACCTTCCTCATTTTATAGTACATCCGTATTTAATTGGTGACATTTCTATATCTAAAATTATTTGGAGTTGCAGTATTAATTAAAAGAATGGTTTTATACATGCAAGTAATTTGTTATTTTACGTTTCATTTAAACGAACAATTAAAATTAAATATATGTAATTTGAAAGTTAATTATAATAAAAAATGCATAACTTATAGATAATATATACATCATATGCAAGATTGTAACTTAGTTTTATAAAAAATGCAAGTAATTTGTTATTTTGCCCTTCATTTAAACGACCAATTAAAATTAAATATTATGTAATTTGAAAGTTAATTATAGATAATTATAAATAATTATCAGTGCTCCCGATGCACATACCAGGTTTTTATCGCTGCTCCGGGTGCACATACCAATTCTATCTACTCAATATTTTGTAGCGTCAAAAAAATAAAACAGATTAGAAAAGTCTACTTTTAAGGGGAATTCTACAGGATATTTGTTTAAGAAGCATAGGATATTCAATATTATACAGAGTGATTCATAACTATTGGAACATAGGCTAAGGGCAGGTTATTTGGACCAAAATATGGCGATAGGACCAAATATACCTTAATAAAATATTACTATGGAATAAAATTAAGGGCGTTAAAGTTTTATAATGACACCGTTATATATCAATTGTTATCGAAATCAGCACAGATGCATAGCTTTTTACAAGAAATATTATTTTATGTATTATTTCACATTTTGTTACAGGCGACACGACATGAATGATTCCTGATGATGAAATTAAAGGTAGGCTTTTTTGACGAATCTTTTTAGTGATTGTGATTAGAAAAAATGATACATAAATGATGAACATAATTTCTACGTAATATTAGTACTTTTGTTTAAACACCATAATTTCATCTGTTTTCGAGGAAAACGCAATTGAACAGTTCAGAGTCACAGATGGGGATTTCAAATAATAGACAATAAAAAAACTTGTAACGTAAGGCTTCTATTTCAACGGTGAAGCAGATTTATGTTCTACGTGGCATCCCCCGACTTCTATTCCTGTTCTAATTCTTGTAATAAAGGACTTTCGGATGTCAAAGAAAACATTATTCTGTCCCCTTATAAAATTAGCCTCACTTTTTTTTTTGTCAAGTTTACTTGTTTACAAGTTTATTACGAATTTACTCCGTTTTGGATGAAAAAACTGAAAGTCCATTTTCAAAAAATAATGTAAGATGCTTTAGTAGAACTGCTTGAATGAATAGAACTTATAACGAGTATACTAAGACAGAAATCATGGATAAAAATAAAAAAGAATCAGAGATATTTTGCATGCACTACTGTTTCCTGCCAATTTTTTCCATTATTTACTACTATTTGAGGTTTACGTGTTTCAACTTTTCCGAACAGAATGATCTCAAATTATTTATTTATTTATTTTTACTTATATATTTTTAATTTTTTTGTATATAATGTAGCATGCACATATTATCGCTATATTTAGTAACATACCAACATTAGATTGGAATATATTTTTTAATGTTCTACTACTTATCAGTATAGAGAACTATTTACTTTCTTTTTGGTTCAATTGGTAAGAAGAAGCATTAGATTCGAATAATCGTATTGAAATTGAAATTTTCAAAAATAAAATGTTTTCTCTTGTGGTTAACATAGATGTGATACTATAGATATGTTTGAAAGAGTTCAAGACCTGGCAGCTTAATATTTTTACATGTATAAATAAAACAATTTACTTTGTTTTATAATTTTTTAAATACACTTTTTTTTAGAAATAAGGGTTTCTTCGTTAAAATTATTACATGATTCGTAAAAGCTAGATACGCCTATTGAACGATGTATAAATTATAATTAAATTTTGTTACTATATGCTAAATGTTTTATCACTCCATCAAATTTCTTGCAAAATACTTAACCATCACTAACTTAATAGCTGACACACAATAGCTCGAATATGAATCTCGCTGTGGGTGCCCGGATTCGAGAGTCAAATGGCCCAGAAGTGGCAAAGGGACTTAAATTTACTTCCTACAACAGTATTGGAGGGTGAAAATTTATTCCTTTTTTTTTCATAGAAAATTGCTTTTTTTAAATGTGAATATTTATTACAACAGAAGAACATTTATATAAAGAACTTTATAAAGGGATCGTGATGAAAATGATGAGGACCCATCCAAGCACATTTAAGGACGTATGTGATGGTTTTATTATATGTTTTATATAAGTACTTCTTTCTTTGACTTAAGGTAGATGTCACTGATATATACCTTTATTTATAGAATATTAGAAGTTTACGTTTAACGACGTACAAAAGCATACTTTTAACGATGTTAAACCCTGGTTCCCATGAAAACACATTCATATTTGTTTTAAGGTCATGTAATAAATAATTTAAATAATATAAATATTAAAATAATTATAATATTTAGTTTATTATAAACTGCGTCTGAATTATAGATTCGCCAATAATTTTTTATTATAAAGAAATTATGAAAAAAGATTGGATTTTTGCAACTAATTGAAAATTTTGACACCACAAAGCTTATAGATCTTATTGATAGGTATTATCTAATATTTTGTAGAAGGGCTAGTAAAGACATTAATAATATTGGTCTCAGGAAAATATATGGGATGAATTCAACAAAAATATCCGATGTATTATTAATTCATAAAATAAATGAATAACTGATCCATTGCTATGTTGTAATTGTAATAATGTTGAATAGTTGAAGAACAGATAAGATAGAAAAAAAATATTTTCAAAGAAGTTGGTCCTGTTAAATTATCATAAGAACTTCAATTAAATCTTCCCCAGGCACAAATTGTTATTGACTGCTAATTCCTCTGAATTATAGAAAATCATTGGGGTTCAAGCGGTCAAAGATGTGAGCAAAATATCGGTTACTAAGGGTTATTGAGGAAAAAGATCCCATTGAGTGATAATGTTAAGCAGAGTAAAGTTACAACTGTTTATAGAAAGGGTCTAGATAAAATTTCTGACATGTCGTAAAATATCAGAGATTAATAAATATGAAAAGATAAATTATACTTATCTGAATTTCCACAGCATTCCAAAGCTTTTTAAGTTAAATGCAATCGACCTAGATTTCGCTGTTTCTAGATTTCATAGAAAATTGACACATTCTTTATAAGCGTAAATAATTTCATGTCATAAACACTCCAACTAATCATTAAGGAATATTCTTCTTTTCCCAAAAATATTTGTGGTTAGTATTATACAGGTATTTAGTTCACAACGTAATATAAGATAATTGAAATTCCCAGGCTTAATTGTTCATCCTGCATATAAAAAATCAAGTTCTTCTTTCTTGTCACTTATATGAAGTATTTTCATTTTTGTTTCAATTGTGTTATTAAGTGTAGGTTTGTGTTTAGTGTCAATGAGGTGTTTTGCGTAATGTGACTTATCTGGTTGTTTTTAATCTATAAGCTCGTAAGTGTTCAGGGTAGCTTATGTTAACATTTTTAAGGGTCTTGGATAAGATAGATGGCGTTAGAATCCGGTAAATTGTAAATACCCCCTTTTAAAAATTTGTTCATTTTAGGTTTTACATTTAATAAAAATGAACCTACATTATTTCTTACTTTAAAAGATATTGTAAAAGACGTTGTACGTTGATATTTTCTTTGAATTATCTCAAAAATATGTAACTATTCTGTATGACTCTATGATTCAGACGAAAGGTAATCTAGCATCACAAAATACATGCTTAATCAGTAATACCTTAAAAGGAACATTACTCCCAAATATAACAATTTGAAGTCTCGTACAAAAATACCACAATCCGAAAAAGCAACAAAAAAAGCTAAAATTATTTGGTTAAAAGAAGAGACTAAAAAGTGGTTTAAGACAAGAGCTTCTTTAGATATCTACATAAAAACTATACACTCTGAATTAACTTACAGGTTACATCCAGTTGAGCTCGATATACTGGATCATCAAATACGTGAAACTATTAGTAAAGTGAAACATCAAAAATATCTAAAACAATTCAAAAAATTAAATAATTTAGAAGCAACTCAATATAAGTACGAAAAAACACAATACACTGAAACAAACACAAACACTTGTCTGATGCTCACACTGATATTGAACTAAAATTTCTTAATCAGAGAGTTAAATTAAATTTAACAGTTACAAAATCAGATAAAGGTAGTACAACCGTCATTTTGAATAAAAATGATTACAAATTTAAAGTAAATGAATTTATTCAATCAAGTAACTTAAAAATTCTCAGTAGAGATCCAACCATAAAGTTTTCAGATAAGGTTAGGGAACTAGTAAATCAATCAAATTTCCTTTTTAATAACTATGATAGAAAACGTATAATTCTTCTTCTTAATAAAACTTTAACTAATTACGGTTACATATCAAAATATTTCATAAAAAACTGTTTGGATTTGATACATAAACTAAATACACATAAATTAAATGAAAATAAAAAATTAGTTTCATTTGACGTTAGTAATATGCTCCTACATGTGAATATATACCATTAATAACTAAATTCTTAGAAAGAAAAAACATAAACCAAATTTCAATGACTGAAATTATAAACCTATTTAATTTATGTATCAATCAAAATTTCCTTGTTTTTGATAATAAATTTTATATTCAAAATTAAGGATTACCAATGGGTAAAACAATATCACCAATGTTGGCAAATATTTTATGGATAATTTAGAAAAAAAATGTTGATCCAATTATCTCCGGAAATATATAGGCACACGCGCAGTTTATTGTTATAGAATTTAGTCAGTATTAATATTTATTAATTGTAAACACCTAGCTACTTTTTAAGCCCGGTATTTGTCTTAGGGACTACAGAGTTTTTGCCGATATTTTGAAAGAGAAACCACCAAATCAGAAAGGGATTTTTTTAAATCCTATTAGAAATACATAAGTGTATTTAGTACATTGTAATTAAAAGTCGCTCGTATTCTTATAATGCGAAAAAATGGATTTAAATTCAACTAGTGAATTTATGATAAAAAACACTTGTGAACAATAATTCATTCCAATATTTATCTATAAATGTAGTGTGTTGGTTTTATGTTTCTATAACACAAATTTATTGCCTAAATATTTAATTTTTCAAAGAGTCATTACTATCGTTTTGAAAAAAAATCATCTACTTTGGTTTGTTAACTAAAAAGGTGTCAAATATTTCAAAAAATCACTGGATAGTATTTAAAATGCATAAGTATTCAAATCTAAACGTCGTAAAACCCACACTGAAGATCAATATCAGTAATAGAACGTTAAAATTGTCCATAAGCACATCAAAGTAAGCGAGTCCGTTCTGATTTTGTTTTGAGATAAGATATGCATCAGCAGCTTAATAAGGAATCTTCAGAAAGGTTGATGAGTTTTTTATTTCTGTCTTACATCATCGAACATAAGCTTCTTCATATTGCTCTCACTGAATCGTAGATAGCTAGCTGATTAATTTATCATGTTCTTGTACGAAATATTAATAAAATGCCTAAATAAACTTTTAAAATCATAAGTACGTTGTCGATTGTAAAGTAATATAATCTTTGCTTAAGCCGTAATTACATATTATAAATATCCAAAGTAGTTTTTTATGACAAAAGTTCATTTTAGTAATTATTTTTTAAGGCGCTCTATATACCTTCTCAAAATGTAGGAATAAATAACTGCCGATAAACTAAAGTAAAAGCATAATCATTAACCATCAGAAAGGAGAAAACAGGAGAAGTTTTTTTTGTTACTAGTTACAAACCGTTTGCCATTTTGCGAATGAATCACAGTATTTTAGCTTATATTTGTCGAATATCTTGAGAAGTTATTGTACACTGTACCAAGAAGTAAGACGTGGTTACAATAAATATCTTCTTGGCTCCAGAGGCAGATACCGATTCGTTCAGTGTCTGCTAACTTATCCCGAAAATAATGCTTGAAATTTTTTTGGATATGCGAATCTTAAGTCTGGTTTTGCTGTTGATGCCTTAATTTATTTTGGTCGTCAACCTGGGAAAACTGCACATAAGAAATCAGGGATTTAAAATAGTGTAAATTTTAAAAATTACTCTTGTTGGTAAGATATGTCAAAATAAGCGATATGTTCCAAAGGACATAAAATCATCACTCAATTGGTTAAGTTTCATCAAGTTTGAATCAAAAACAACGTAACCATGGCAAGGTACGAACCTAAAAAGAACAAATAAATAATTTTATTAAGCACTATGTATCACGACAGAGATATCTATGTTGACGCTTAAAATAAGCCCCAAATTATCTCCTACTGTAATAAAAAAAAGACAGTGTCGACATTATAGATCAAATAGTATCCACATATGCATGTAAAAAGCAAAATAAGCCATGACCTATGACATTTTCCATTAATATAATTAACGTGACAGTAATAAATGCATGCGTTTATTGTTTTCACTAAATAACGCAAACCCAAAATATTTCTAAAAAAGTTAGCAAAGGAACTGGTGCTACCATAGGTGGCAATAATATCGACTAACACTAGTATGCGACGCAGCATTGTGGCGTGTTGATAAAATGTATAAATATATCTGATCCACTTACAGCTTAAACAAATGAAATGATCGAGATAAAAAGATAATCAGCATGTCCTTCAAAAATAGATAGTAAAAGCAAAATGGTACGATAATTGCAAAAATCATGTATGTATGTGTATCTCTGTGTCAAAATATCTACTATCTATTTTTATGCATAGCATAAGCGACTGTTACTTAAAAATGTACTTTAGATACTGGCTTAGAATCTTTTATACATAAAACCTATGTTCTTAGTTTCTTAAATAAAGCCATTCCATCCAATAAATAACTGATACACTGCTTTATCCTTCAACAGTTTTGATGAAGGTAAAAATTTTCAAACACTTAAATTCTAATAATAACATATTCGAGTTTTTAGAGTAGTGTTAATAATGGTTGACATGAACTTTCACTAATTTTCACTGATCACCAATTAACTAATTAAAACTAATTTTACATATTTTGTGGTCTGAAAAGTCATTAATTGTTTTAATTTAAACTTGGGCTGACAATTTATTACTTTAAATTATGGATATTGATGAGAGTTGAGTATTATTTAAAATGAGTGCATTTTAAACAAACTCCGAGAGCGGCGACACCGAATCGACACTGAGTAAATATATGTGAAATATAAGTTTTCGTGCTTATTTAGTGATCTGGCATTCAACGTGTTCACCGAAATGAGTTGATTTAATTCTACATGTCCAATGGTAAACAATTGCAACGCGAGAAGATAAAAATAGGGAGCAATTTAAAACTAGTAAAATTGTAGGGGGGACTAAAGAACTTTCCAATTTGGCGTTACTATTGCCTAGATGACTACTTTGGTGTTTCACAGTGATTAGCCATATTGTGAAATAAACAAAAACTTGTGGGTTGTACCACAACACTACGTCCGCTAATGACGAGTCAAACCTGGTAGGAAATACGATGCGAATACACCGCATTCCGCCAACAGAAAGATCGAAAATCAAAATAACGTAAGGAGAAACTAATCAAGGCTTATTTTTTCTCCGCTAGAAGGGGGAAAATATAAACAGGAAGAGAAAGAAGTGCTCTGGACGCAAGCGACCTCCTGTTGTTGAGAAACATTCATCCCAAAGAGATCTTCGGATGTTAACAATAAACACACAACATCATAATATCATTGCTGGTTCAGTGGAACCAACAGAAAGAAGCGACCTGTTTGCTGTGGCAAGTTGCAACAAGCTGCTGAGAAAAGTGAAATAAAATACATTAGAGCTGATTTGGGTGATTAACATGAGGGTTTTGCATTGTACATATTTTAGTGATGGGACGAAAATATTTATCTGTGGAGGGTTTATTTAATGAGATTCAAAAAGAGCCAAATGCATTGTTCAAGCGTTTTCATTCGTGGTATATCTTATTCAGATGTAATTTCACTAACCAAAAATACCTTTGACATTTAAAAAAAATTGCATTAATGATGATTAATGATGATCTAATTGATCAGGTCAGGGTTTGGGTACGGAAGAGAGTAAAATAATGGGGCGAGAATATTCGTCTCTGAAGGTTTTAATTTTGACAAGCCTAATTTTGTCATGAAGAAGCTCAATAATTTTTCCTAACATGTAGTGCAAAGTAGTAAATTTTTTTCTTTAACCAAAACAACATCATGAAGTTTTAGACCTTTCCAAAATAATTGTTGAATTTTAACACATTGTTTCCAAAAGCTCAGACGACTTACTGGGGTTTCTGACATATTTTGCTAAGGGGTTCCTATCAAAAAATGTCCTGTGTGAGGGGTGTAACATGATTTGGATCATTGGACATAATATTGAGGGATCTGCAGTTACGAATTGCTTTGATTTGGGACCCGGTGTTGCCATCAATTCTACGAAACATGGCGACTGATTGATGAACTCAACAAAATGGCGGTTACTTCTCTAGAGCTCGAGAGTCACACATTTCGCATCAATTTTATCACCTTTTCACTAGATAATCCAGCTCGAAGAATCATTTAGAATTTTATACATAACATAATCGATTGTTACTTAAAAATAGACTGTAGATACTGGCTTAGAAACATGTATCCATAAAATCTATGTGCTTAATTTCTTAAACAAATACATCCAAAAATAACTAGTACACTGTTTGATTCTACATCAATTTTAATAAAAATAACTATTTTCAAACATGTACACTCTAATAATAACAGATGCGAGTTATTTAAGTATTGTTCATAATGGTTGACAAGAACTTTACTTGATCACCACTTAAACTAAAACTAATTTTACATATATTCTGGTCTGAAGAGTCAACTGTTTGAATTTAGACTTGGGCTGACAATTAATTACTTCTAAGTATGTGAATGGCGAAGAACAGCTTGAGAGAGTCTATTTCGAAGCGAAGAGAGTGTATGTGTGTATAAGTGAGTGATTTCTTCGTGACTGTTTAGCGGGGTGAGTGTGTTCTCTTCAGTGGAATCTTAGCAACTGCGGCGTTCTGTGTTATGTGTACGAGGAAGAAGAAGAAAAAGAAGAAGGAGAAGAAGAAGAAGAAGAAGGAGAAGAAGAAGAAGAAGAAGAAGAAGAAGAAGAAGAAGAAGAAGGAGAAGAACTCTATTAACGTACGTGACTAAGGGCTGTTGATGGTGATATGTGAGTACAGTTCTCATTGGTCTATTTTTGTAGCGTAATTGTCGAAAACTTGATTGGCTGAATTAAAAATTGCGGAAGTGACAAATGTCTTATACATATATGAAATATTTAAGAGAATCTACTAATGTAAGTTGAATATTATTTTAACTTGTTTAAAGTGAGTGAATTTTAAACAACTTGTTATGCTAATCTATAAACAATTTTTATTAAATAATATCTATATTTATTTTTTGTGGAATAACCACTTCAACGTAGCTTTATTTCAATAAATTTGTGTTATCGTATTTTATAATAAGTTTTAATAGACAAGCGTGTAATGGCTTTATGTAAAAGTAGATATTTTTACGGCATTATGTACACGGATTTAGATAAATATCGCCCTGTACATAAAACGTATTTTTTATTTTACAAATTATAATATTTACTATTTATTTAACATTACGTGAGCGAGAGTTATGGGACAAGGCCGCTAAAGAATGATAAATAAATATTTTTATTAGAGTCATCAACATTAATAAACTTTAAGGTCTTCTTGGTTAGTAAAATAAAAGAAGATCGAAAATCAAGTTTGGGTTCTCGGATGATCAAGTAGTTGATAGTAACTATCCCAGCGATTAATTGTATTAGTTATTTGAATGTGTTAGTTGCCCTTATATTTTATAATGTTTTCCTTAGATAACTAAATTGTTACTGTTTTTACTCAGCCTCTTTAATTTCCATTAAAAAAAATTATATTTAGATATTTTTGTATATTTATTATTCACTAAAACTATACTACTTAGTAAACAATCTAAAGAAGAAATGCAAGAACTGGACGAGGATTTATTGGAGGAAATCAGGAAACCATCAAAAACTACAGCAGAAATTGGGATTCAAACAAATATGGA
Source organism: Hermaeophaga mercurialis (assembly GCA_951812935.1). NCBI lineage: Eukaryota > Metazoa > Arthropoda > Insecta > Coleoptera > Chrysomelidae > Hermaeophaga > Hermaeophaga mercurialis. The sequence continues at coordinate 32,297,320 of OX638364.1, forward strand.
AAAAAATAGTATTGAAAAACGGACACATATGGAGGAGCATCGAAGAGGAACAGATAAGAGCTGCTGTAAACTCGGGTAGGGGCTTTGAAGAGGTGGAACCATGGTTGGATAGGGAATGGCCAGAAGACATATTAACAGCAACAGGGTTAGAAATTGGAAATAATTATAGATCAAGCTGAAAATAGGGATAAGGGTGTGGTCAGAACTATCATAGAGAAATAACCCTGAGGTGGAAGAAATCATTAAAAATGAAACTGGTTGTGGAGAAATTGACTTTATAGCAAGCACGACAAAAACTATCTCAAGCAGAGGTGGAATAGTGGAGAGGACCAAATACGTCTATGTATTACCATACATAAACACTAAAAAAGACACGACTATGTAATAAAACAGAATAGAGAAGATTGTAGTGGTAACAAGTCAGGAGGTCAACAGAGAGGCCATAAGGAAAATAATAGAAAATGTTCTACATCATACAAAGGTCAAAGCTACTATATATGTACCGGGCAAGAATAAAAATAGGAAGCTGAAGGAAAATGATAAAGTTGAGACCATTAAATCAGGAGGCAAAACGTACGCCGAGCTACTAAAGAGGATAAAAACTGATGTGGATATAAACAAGATAGGGGTCATAATAAAAAATATTAGGAAATCCAGAACAGGAGACGTGTTGCTTACAACAGAGGGGAATGGTAACATGGCAAAGGCACATAGGGAAGAAAAAAAAAGTAAAATAAGCGAAGTAGAAGTCACTACAAAAACAAATAGTACAGTACTTTATATATTAGGAATAGACGCAACAACCACGGAAGAGGAAGTAAAGGATGAGATAAGCACAAGCACAGGATTGGATAAAGAAAAAGTAGAGATAAAATATTTAAGACCGGGTAAATTTGAACAACTCACAGCGGTAGTAGAATTGCCAAAAGAGAAAAGAATAGAACTTAGTAAGAAGGGAAAGATTAAAATAGGATAGATAAATTGCACCGTCAAAGAAAGGATATTCATAACGAGATGTTTTAAATGCCTAGAACATGGGCACAGATCCAGTAATTGCACAGAAACGCAACAAAATAAAACTTGTTTAAAGTGTGGGCAGGAGGGACACAAAGTAAAGGAATGTAAAAATGAACCTTTTTGTACAAAGTGTAAAATTAATGGACACAGAGCGGATCAAATCAAATCCGCAGTATAAAAGAATGGTTGAGGAGGTAAGAAAACGAAGGAATCCTTCAGTAAGGCTTGCAAGACTGGATAATGTGGGTAGCACGTTCAGTTATGGCTTTTAAGATATTACAAATTAGTACAGGGAGGGGAAGGACATTTTAATTGTAATTGAACCAAACAAGAAACGGGTGCAAGGGAAATTTTAATACTGCTTTACACTTTTAGTGCTGCGGTTGTAGGAAAATTCCTTTTTATGCAATATTAGACAATAAGCGGAAGTGTCAGCAGTGGTTGGTTGTTTTGTTTCCAACTCGATTCTCAAAACAATACTTCTTGCTTGTACGACCTCATTTTGTCTTGAACAATCGATGTGAATTAATGGAGCTATATCTTTGAATAGTTGCGGATTAAAAATAGGATGATTGGTTTTAAGATAATAATAGTTTTCTTGAAAATTGGCAAATATTTCATATAAAGTAGCAAATCTATTAGTATTAAAGTAAATATACATGTCGTTGTACGGAAATCGTTCGGAATTTAAGAAAATTCGTATATTTGTGAGATTATAATGGTCACATTGACTCATATTTGCCGTTATTTTTCCTTTCCTGTTTTTTTGGAAACCTATGATTACATGTCGAGGAGTTTCCAATTTTGAATTAGTTTTGACGGCCCTCGTGTGTCTAGTAGATTTATTTAATGAAGGATAATCGATGATTTGCCAAGATAGAAATTTAATAGGTAGGTCTTTATAACATTTAGCTATGTTTGTTAAACAAAGTTGATGACTTAAACTCGGTGTTACATGAGATACATTCCAATATAATTTTGATATTTCGATTTTTGGCTTTTCAGTTTCATCAACACCGATAACAGCATCAATATCATCATTCAAGCGAATTAGGACTAATTCTTGTTTCATGTTCATAATGATTTTGTTGTAATCTTCAAAGAAACCACTCAGTAGCTTTAAATGAATGCAGACGTTAAAATATCCTCGAGGGTCTACTAAAATCTGTTCATTTTTTAATTTTAACTTACCGGTGCCATCCTTTTCAATATTTTGCAACGGTTTTGGGAACCATCCACCATTTTGGTGTAAAATACTCTCGTTTTCATTAAGACTCAAATAATTTTTTATAGTAGATACAATTCTAAAACCCCTCACAGAATCAATTACAATACCGTTTAGGTCATATCTAAGTTCACGAAATAAATATGTAATTCCATTATTAATAAATTTTAGTTTGGTGGATACTTGATTAGCTTTTGTAAGTAATTTACCTTCGATATATAGGTAACTTTTACAAGGCACTGTATAAGCATCCAAATCTTGAATTGAGATAAGGATTTCATCATTATAATTAATATTACCTGTTACGTTTGGTTGATAAGTATGAAACTGATAATTTATAATGGACATGTTATCAAATGGTTGCAGTTACGTGCAAAAACTCCATATTATACTAATACTTTAAAACCAAGCGAAGCTAAAAATTTCTTGTTTTGTGATGTTATTCTCGCAACAGGGTTATTTTTTTAATTATCTTTTCTATGTATTCTTTTATAGATTTCTGGAAAATATGCATTGAAGAACTTAAGCACCATGTTTTTAATTTTCTAATATGCAAAGTAACTGTGATTTCGTCCTCACGAAAGTTAATTAGATTACCTGTTTGATCAATAATTTTTACTACAATGTTGTTAATCGCCTTAACGCTTACAGGGTAATACCAAATATTTTGAGGTGACTACTATTTTATACCTACTGGGAACCGTTGGAAAGAATTGATGAATAATATGTACTGGTTAACCATTTAAATATGAACCTGCTGCAATACTACAATCAATACCAATACTGTTTATTTTAAAAAATTTTATAAGGAGCTTTGATTGATGAGTTATGTTAGGGTGAAGTGTTGTTTCTTCAAATCCAAATATTTGGTTAAGTAAGTTGGAATGACCAAAAGATATATATCGATTAGAGCGGAGAAATATTAGGGATGTATTCAAATCAGGAGTTATTTCCATATATGCATCAATTTCTTTTCCAGACATATGTTTATTTAAAATATTTACAATATCATATAGTTCATATGCTCCTGTTGGTATTTAAAATTATTGTAATGTTGCCCCATACCCCATAAAAAACATTATTAGTTTTATCAATATTAGGAATACTATTAAAACTATTAAAATTTACTAAACCAATTTTATATTCTGTATTGTCGTCTAAATATATTGCCGGACTTAAACTGTAACTCAATATTGAAGATGATCTAGTTAAAGTAAAAGAATAAGATATACTGAAAGATTGAAATACCTCTTTCAACTAATTAATATATCTTTTTGTAATGATTATATAAAAATTTAAAAAGATAATGAGCTCCTTTATATGAGTTGAAAGATTGAACTCTGTCATAATTGTAGAATATATAGACTTTACCATCGCTATTAAAATAATTAACTAATTCTAATGGTGGGGGTAAATTACCACAGCTGTCAAAGTATATGATGTTTTTATTATATTTTACATAAGATGTCCAATGTGTCCCTTCAACAGAGTTTAAATCTAAATTTACTGTTCCGCTTTCATATTTACGAATTTTTTTAGGTAAAGTGTTTCTCATAAACACTCCTCTAAAATACGGAACTTTTAATATTTTTGCGAAATAGTTCAAATCTATGTTAGTAAGAGCTCGACTAGGTAAATTCAGTTTTTTGCCCCGTATCCTTTATATGGTCTTAAATATATACCTTTCCCTTTTTCTAAAACCATATTATGTCTTTTCATTTCTTCAAGTTGCAATTGATTTGCCTTTGCGTCATTGATTGCTTTCGTAATCTCCGCTGCACCGCCACCTACAGCGTCCGAAAGTGGTAGCTCGAGTTATGCGCTTCTTTTTTTTAATAACCCTTTTTTGATTTTCGATTCTTTTTCAATCCCATTCCAAACTTCGTTTTTCCTTTCATTGCTGTTCTTACAAACCAGGCCGCCGCTTTTTCTCCTAAACTACCGTCTTTAGATTTAACCCTATCCCAAGCAGAGTTTTCTAATATTTTTCCGCTATATGACGTTCTTGAATATCGTTGGTTTGCGAATATCTAATATCGTGATTCTTGCAAGCTTCATCAAGTTTATTTATACCCTTATCTCCTCTGATTAATCTCTTATCTTATCGAGTTCCAGGACCACAATATTGGTACCCCGGAATATGAACTTCAAAATTAAGTTTATTTATCAAAGAATTCAAAAGACCACGTCCTCGATGTGAACTATTTCGCTTACGAGTACTCATTTTGGTATTTATATAAAGCAGGAGCCTTTATATACCTTTAGGTCACTCAAAAATGAAGATTGAAAAGCAGTGCATCTCTTTACCAATTAAAAATTATGATTTTAGTATTAACGGTAACGAGGTAGGAAATGAAAATGGATACGAAGAATTCAGTGATACCAAGGACGTTGTTTTGCCTGAAAATATTAAAAATAACTCATTAATAATATTTTATGATGTAATTACATCTGATCAAAATATTATTCAAATTTCTTTTGTTTTGGTCGACATAAACAAACATACTCGGCTATCCCAAAATAATTAATACGAGACAATGCCAATCTTTTAATTGTTTTTTAAACAATATTTGACTAATTTACGTCATATCTATGATGAACATATAAATATGGATATGTCATTTCAAGATTTCAAGACATTTGCCAATACTGCTGGAAAGATCAATTTGGATTCCTTGTTATTGATAAGGATTGCGGTATACCATCAGGTAGATATAGAAAAAATTTTGATAGATTTATTAAAGTATACAAACACGTACTAAATATAAAACAGTTATTTAACCTGGATCCTCAGACAATTAAACATTTTATTAAAGCTAGAGAATCACTAAGGGAAAAATATAAAACTTTAAAAAGTGATATAGCCAAATCTCAAACACAATTCGAGAAAACATATATACCGATAACTGAACCTCTTAAAGAATTAGTTTCAACTTTGACAAAGCAAGAGTCATTTAAACAAGAAATCGAAACTCCAAAATTAGAAGGAATCCCAAAAAATGTAAATCATAAAACAGCATTTGATACATCTCCTAATTTAGAAAGTACTAGAATAAATGAGACCCATACACATTTTTTAACAAATAAAGAAGCTTTTACATCAAGAATTAGTAATGAAGAACCATCAAATGATCAATTTATAGACGACAGTATTAGACAATTATATGAGACAGTAAATAATCGAGAAGTTTATGAGGAATACATTAATGGTTTTCATCCGTTACCTAGAACATATATCGATGGGGCTATTCGAGATGTTGAAGGAGAATATGATCATGAACTAGGAGTGTTTATGTTTATGAATTACTTTTTAAGAAAAATCCAATTGGGTATACCGCCACAGATATAGACAATTTATCAGATATAGCAAAAAGAGAGAGTACAAAGGAGACTTACCGATTAAAAAATTTCCTAATAGCATAAAACATAAGTTTCAAGATATTGTTAAAACTAGGGAAGAGCAAAAAAGGCTTGGAGTGCAACCTCGGTTCAGGCCACGAAAATCTTCTCTACAAGAATCAGTAATTACTGGAGTCCTTACAAGACATAAAGCAAGAAAAGGATTTGGTCTAATGGAATATAATAATAAATCTAACGATTACAAATATTCTGATGATTACAATGAAATCATTGAGAGGTTATAATTATTGGTTGCTTCAGAGAAAGCATGAAACAAGAGTTCACAATAAAATTGTATCCATAATCGAGGAGTTGCGTGAAGGCGAAACTATTGCATAAATATGTGTTCTAGTCTTGCTTGTTTCGTTAGTATCATCCGGCAATGTCAATCAATAAGTTTGGTAGTCATTCTTGAGCGAGTCAGGCTTTACCGTAATTAATCTCACTTCACCCTTTTATTTGTGCCAATCGGTAGCTTTTCATAGTAAATGAATCGTTAATATTAGAGGTGTTAGAAACGAGTTAAAAAGTAAAGAATATTATATTTTGGATAATCAAAAAACTACCACGCTGTTCCCTGTCACCGGAAAAATTGAATACGTCCGATATTATGGAGCTATTGGAGATGTTGAAACAAATAAAATAGCCTATCCTATAAATAATCTACTATTTGGAACAAACATTTCTAATGGGGATCAAATTAAATTTAAATTAGGAAAAGCTGATGAAGTGTATATTGAATTTGTAGTACAGTGTCCAATTGAAAAAAATATCTAAATCTCAAGTTGTTGATGAACTGCATAAACCTGCAAGAAGAAGCTTCAAAAGATGACATGTCATTATTAAGGTGTTGAATGACTAGATACAAGCCGATTTAGCTATAATGATCCCATATGCTAAACATAATAGTGGTTATAATTATATTTTAATCGTTATCAACGCACTTAGCAAATTTGTATGGGCTGTACCCTTAAAAACAACATGAAAACTATATTAGCTCAGATGAAAAGTACTCCCAAAAATTTACAAACACATAACGGAAATGAGTTTTATAATAAGGATTTTACTCAACTAATGAAAAAATATGGTATCAACTACTAAAGTAGTTTTTCTAATCTCAAAGCAAGTATTGCGGAAAGAGTAATAAGAACCCTTAAAAATTTATTATGGAAACAGTTTAGTTTACAAGGCTCTTACAAGTGGTTAAATGTTTTACCCGAAATTATTAAAAAATACAATAACTCTAAGTACTCGAAAACAGGAGCTGTGCCTATTAAAGTTAATCAAAAAAATGCTAAAAAATATTGGATTTTAATAATTTGAAAACTGTTGATGTAGGAAAACCACAAATCAAGATTGGTGACCATGTTTGAATTTCGAAATAACGGCATGTTTTCCAAAAAGGGTATACACCAAATTGGACTAATGAAATTTTTAAAATTAAAAAGGTTAAACTAACTAATCCCACTACATATATACTGGAAGATAAGAATAAAGAAGAAATTAGAGGTGGCTTCTACACATAAGAATTACAAAAAAGCAAATATCCAGATGTTTACTTGATTGAAAAATCCTGAAAACTAAGGGAAACAAACTTCTAGTTAAATGGTTAGGAATGAACTCTCAGTCTTGGATAAACAAGAATTCCATTGTTTAAAATGTTTTTATATAAAAGTACATATCTTAAAAATGTGTTTTATTTTGTAAAGTATTATACATTTTATTTCTATGAGTTATATTTAAAACAGGATTAATAATTTTAGTCACTTCTTCTATTCGACGTTTAAAACTTAATTGATTAAGATATCTTGATTTCCAATCACTTGTTTCAGCATCTGATTCCCATGTGTGAACTTGATTGTAATCTTCATTAAAAGTTACTTTCTTCATATCTTTTCTTTAAGAACATCGGGGTATTTGAATATAAGTTCTAGTAATAAACTATATGCAATCGGATTCACTTGTTTTATAGACTCCATTGTAGTAAGAGCTCTGTCGATAACATCTTCCTTGTTTTTTACCGCAATTTGTAAAATTTTTAAGGATCCTACAAACTGTTGGCTTTTTAATACTTCAGTGTCGTGCTTAATTAAGGGTAAGCATCTCCAGAGCTCCGAAAGGGAAATTGGTCCTAACCAGACAGTAGCATGTCCAGTTAATACTTTCAAAACAGTAATGCTTTCAAAATTTTCAAACTGCAACAAAAACCGATTAACATCTATGGATTCCTCCTTTCCCGTTGTTATAAAATCTTCAATAGTTTCTTTGAAGGATAAAAACTCCTTCCACTCTTTTTCACTAAACACGACACAGTTTCTTGTGTTTCCAGATATTTTCACCCAAATAGATTTTTTTCACTTTAGATTCTTCTGTAAACTGCATGATGAATGACTACACTGGAGAAAATCTTAATATTTATTAGCAACATGATAGAGTGGGGATTACTTCCGATTTCCGTAGCACATTCAGTTGGTGATTATTTAATTCTAACTTGTTAAAACCTGTCGGTTTCTTATCTCTGCACCATGTGCACATACATGGTGGTTTTTATCGCTGCACCTTTTGCTCTCTCATGGTTTTTATCGCTGCACCCGTAGATCTCTCATGGTTTTTATCGCTGCACCGTGTGCACGTACTAGATTTTTATCGCTGCACCTTATGCACATACCAGGTTTTTATCGCTGCACTGTATGCAAATACCAGGTTTTTATCGCTGCACCTTTGCTCTCTCATAGTTTTATCGCTGCACCCGTAGCTCGCTTATGGTTTTTATCGCTGCACCGTATGCACATACCAATTCTAACTACTTATACATCAAAGGACACGAGTTTAAGAAGGAAACTCAGCAGTGACCAATTTTATTGTCGAAAAATGAAGTATTGAGATTAAAGTAATTGATGTAAAAAAAATGAATAATGGAAAACTACAAATAACAATAGTAACAATGAGTAAATTTGAAGAACAAGAGTTGGTAATAAAAAATAAGAATAGATTAAAAGAATCACAATATATATTTCAAGAATGCTGATGAAAAGAATATTTGGTGTTGACGTCATGGCGAAGGCGACATACTGAAATGCATTAGTATATTTTAAAGCTAAATCAAATAGGTTGGGCCCAAAAAAATACAATTATAAATATTCATGTAGCAACTTTAAATAAGAAACATGATATAAATCATCAATAACAAGAATTAACAGGATTTCGCACAATAATATCCATATGCAAAATAAGAACAAACATAAATTTATGACGACAGACCACCTAGCAACAATGAAATCGCAGATATAATAAATAGTTTGAAAAACAATAAATCACTTGGAGAAAATGTTATATTGGCAGAAATATTGCAGGAAGGGCGAGATACTATACAATGTAGGGCAATAGTATTAATAAAAAATTATAGGAGAAATGAAAAAATACCTACAGCATGGTTGGAAAATATAAACACAAAGTGAAATATACAATTTGAATATTTTATATTAACTTTAACCTAAACAATTTGAATATGCTATATTACTAAAATCGATGAAAACTTTTACTTTATTACACTTATTTTTGAAAATTGTAGCGCCTCTGGTTGGTACAATTTTCATGAATACAGTTATCTGCACTCCCTGATTCAACATTTCTAGTATTTCCTATAATGTAATCATTTACAGAGTTTTTAATATCAGATTCGTTTTTTCTTATAAGTTCTTTTGAGTTATAAAAATTCGATATACAGAGTGTTGTTTTATGGGTAGTTCTTTTTAAGATATTAAAATAGGGGTTGCTGGGGGTTAAGGGGTTAACATAACAAAAATGTTACCCTCTAAAATAAAAAACGACGTGCCCCGGCGAATTCTGGAATATTTTGCGGTTTTTAAATTTCAGAGGGTGCTAATTTTTAAAATGAATACCATGTATATACATATACTGGGTTGGGATAAAGTATGGAATCAAGAAAATATCTTTAAAACGAAACGCACGATATTTATAAAATTTTGCAAGTAAGTACAATGCGGAAAAGTGCAGCTGATGTAAAATTTTTTGTTAATAATATACTTCCGGTTTAACCGGAAATACCCTTAACTTATTTAATTTAAATGTATGTACAAATTCGAGAAATAACAAGCTCTTTCAAAATCTCCAAAAATATATAGGGTGTCCCATTTAAGTTAAAAAAGTTGAAGTTATTTCCGGTTAAACCGGAAGTATATTATTAAGAAAAAAATGTACACCAGATGCATTTTGCCCCATTGCACTTACCTACAAAATTTTATAAATATCGTCCGTTTCTTTTTAGAGATATTTCCTTGGTTCCATACATTATCCCAACCTTGTATATCATTTAATTTATCTTTAATACTAAATAAAGATAGGTTATTCTTTTAACTCTTAACGTGTTTTCGAGAAATTTTTGTTTTAAGTAATTGGATAGATGATTTTGATTTTGCTTAAGAGTTTCAATTAGTTCATCATTGTCAGCGTACATTGTGCCAAATAAAGATTTCGAAACAGTTCCTATGAGGATCTACTAGACCTTGTTTTCTGAGGGATTTATATCTACCACCCATTAGTTGAAAAATCAAGATCATTATTACAGATAGTGTAGTATTTAATGTTCTTATAAAAATATGACAATCTGCTGATATGATTTTTGGATTGTTACATGAATAACAAAGATTATTTATTTAATTTGAGTAGTAAATTAAAGTATTAAATTCATCAATTTTTTTTTAAATCTAGGTAAGTAACTAATTTCCAAATGTCGTTAAATAAATTTAGATTTCCAATTTTCTCGAAATACAATCGCGGATAGTAGAAATGGGTGTATTGTTATAGAATTCCGCATTACTTGCTGAAATGCATAAAAATAGACACAGTATTGTTACGTATTGGGTTGTTTTTTCGAATAATAAATGTATAAAAGAATCTAAGTGTTAACTTAAGGGGTTTTTTACCCATTACGTAACTTGGTAATTGGAAATTAAAGAGGCTGAGTAAAAACAATAACAATTTATTTATCTAATAGAAACAACTAAATTGTTTGGGCAACTTACACATTAAATAACTAATACACTTAATCGTAGGGCTAGGCACCATCAACTGCTCGATCATCCGAGAACCTAAACATGACTCCCGATCTTCTTTTTTCTTACTAACTAAGAAGACCCTAATGTTTATTAATTTTGATGACTCTACTAAAAATATTTATTTAACATTCATTGGCTGCCTTGTCCCATAACTCTCGATCACGTAATGTTAAATAAATGTAAATATTATAATTTGGAAAATAAAAAATAAGTTTTATGTACAGGGCGATATTTAACTAAATCCCTGTACATACTATCGTAACAATATGATGCATATTAAATAATCTTAGGGTTTTGTTGTAGGTCATGATTAGGAGTAGTTTTCCTGAAATCAAAATTCGCTGTAAGCATTTAACTAAAAATTTCATTTTATGAGGATCTTAGTCGTTTTTCGATTAACTAAAATAGTGCAGTTTACTTCTGAATCGATTGATACAATGTCGTACGAACCTTTATATAAGGGCTGCAATTTTTAGATTTTCCTTTAATTTTAGATTCATTTTTTAGTAATACCTGTGTCCTACTGCAAAATTACATGATGTGACATTTTTATCGTAAACCCTTTTACTTTTTCTTTATTCTCAAGTAAATTATAACATGCTATTTTATGGGTATGTTGAAAGCGAGATTTTAATTCATTATAATAGTCGTCATAACTATAAAGTAGTAGTAGTTAGATTTTTGGTTAAGGAATTGGTAAGTCTGCTTTCCTTTCATATAACAGTTCATTGGGGAGTATTTGCTTGAAGTATGATGAGTTATATTGTAGGTGAAAATGGCGTAAGGAATAAACTGATACCAGTTATTGGCATTGCGATTAATAAAATTTCCACAAAAGCTCTGTGGCTCCATTCTATAGCGCCATTGGATTTAGGTTAAAATGCGGGACAGGAAATTTGATTTATTTTTAAGAGTTTACAGGCGATTGTTAATGGGTTTACGGACTACTTTAATAAATCTTACATAACATCTTCTAGTTGCCCAATGACTGAAGAAGTGACGAATATGCCGTTATTAAATATAATTCGATTTGAAGAGAGAGATATAATTAGTGTTCTAAAAAATCTTAAGACTAAAATAACAACGGGACCTGACGATATCCCCGCGCACATTATCAGAGACTGTGCTTACGCGCTTGCGTATCCTTTAAAATTATTATTTAACATATCTATTAAGTTGTGTATAATTCCCTCAATGTGGCAGATGTCTAAAGTATGTCCTATATACAAAAAGGGACACAGGTATTAGGTATATTTCTAACTTTCGACCTATTTATATAACATGCAACTTTTGTAAAGTCTTTGAAATTTTATTACACCACCAGATAGATGCATATGTAAAATCTATGAACCCACCTTTCCATCATGGTTCATTAAAGGCCGTTCCTCAGTCAGCAACTTAATTTCTGTTACGCAATTTATTGCGGAGGGCATTGATAATCGTAAGCAAACTGACGTCGTATATATGGACTTTTCCAAGGCATTCGGCAGACTTGATCACGGAATCCTTTAAAATAAACTTAATAAATATGGATTTTCCATCTCTCTTTTAAATTTACTCTCTTCTTACTTAGTAAACATTATATTTTGCTTATATATGATCTAACATTAAATATGCCTCTCTTGTTTGGAATCCTGGCTACCAATTCCACGTTGATAGGTTGGAATTGGTCCAAAGGCAATTTTTAAAACTGTTAAATTTTAGGTCTAATAGAATATGCTCTCCTATCGGTATTCCGAATAGTGAACTGTTAAATCGACATAAAATTAGTAGTCGCTATAGTCGTCGTATTTGTACTTGTCTCATTTTTCGTTAATAAATAACAAAATAGATTGTCTTTATCTATTAGCAAAATTACAATTTCTTGTTCCTAGAGTCTCTTCTCGATCCGAGCTTACATTCTACCTTCCAACAGCAAGAACGAATGTCTTAAGATATTCTACTTTATTTGTAATGTGTGATCAGTGTAACTCAGTGGATAATATAGACATTTTTTGTTATACAATATAAGTAATCAAAAAACATATCTTAAATAATTAATTGTTAGTTTATTCTGTTATTGATCCTTGTTGTTTAAGTACTTATAAGTTTAAAATAATTTGCTTCTACCTGTTTTGTAATTGGGTTCGCCTTTAAAACAGTGTGTGTAAATAAATAAATAAACTAATAACTTCGACTTTCCAAACTGGCAGATAATTTTTGTTGTGAATTTATGGGCGATAGTAGAAGATTCTTGATTAGGAATAGGAACTGCATCTGAAAATTTTGTTAAATAATCTTGGAAGGTTAAGAGATATTTATTTTGAATCTTAGTAACATTAAGAGTACCAACTACATCTAAAAATACTTCTTCTTCTACTTTTCTTAGATACCTTGTTTTTTGACATTGTTCTTATGCATGTATATCTTGTTTAATATCTTTATACATTTTCTTCCATTTATAGTGTTGTTTAATACGCTTAAAAATACGGTTAATGCCTTGATGTTGCCCTAATAGAGTAATATGAAATTATTTTAATATTACGTTTATTTCATTTCAGATAGATCTTGATTTACGTTATTATGTAAAATATAAATCTTGATATCAGTTTTTTTGAAAATATAGCCAATCATAGGTCTGATGCACTGACATTTTTACTTATCAATATGGTAACTAGATTTGGCTACTGCTAAAGATTTAAAATTATTTTGAAGACAGAATTTTTTCAAATTAAGAAGCGAATAATAAATATCTTTCTAATTGGTAATATCACGAGCATCTTTTTTTTCTACTAAATATTTGAAATATCTATAATTTGATTTTAAATATGCTAATTCATGTAGGTCAGCATTTTGATCTTATAATTCTGGTAAAGGTTTATGATATTCATTAAGAGTTAGGAAATTTTTGTCACTAAAATGTCAAATTCTGGAGAACAATTCTGAAATATTTTCGTCCACAATATTTTGATTTACAATGACTGTCTTTTTTATTTCTTAAAGGAAATTGTTATATAAATTATATTTGTGGGACCTAGTACTTACTTAGATTTACTTCATGAGTTGGAATTCGGCTAAGAGCATTTGCGTTCGAATTAAGATGAAATTTAGTTAATCTGGATCAAGGGTATTTTAAAAAAATAAATAAATCACTGGACGATGATCCGTTATAACCTCTAACCTTTTGGAGTTATACATATATGGACGAAAATGTACGCTACAAACTATTAGGAGGAACTCTCACTCTGTTGTAGAATAGTTTCTTTCAGCTTTATTGAGAGTTCTTGAAGCATATGTTACTGACAAATCACGTTCTATTGGCCGCTGTGACAAAACGGAACCAAGAGCTGTTTGATTTAGGTCCGTCGTTAAATTGAAGGGCTAAGAGAAATCTGGATATTGTAACTCCGTAGGGCTTACGAGGATTTCTTTTAATTTATTGAAAGACTCATCACCAAGAGAATTCCACTTAAAGCGGACCTCCTTTTTTAAGAGTTCATTAAGAGGATATGCTATTTCAGAAAAATTTCGAATGAATCTACGATAGTATGATGCAAGACTTCTTTGATATTAATGGGAGTAGAAAAGTTTTTGACAGCAGATATTTTAAATATACTTTCTTCACGAAGAAAGGAGCACTTAGAAGGTTGCAATTTTAAGTTATGTTTTCTTAGACGAGAAAATGACTCATTTAGTTTAGAATGCAAGAAGAGGCATTACATCGCCAGGGCGCGGGTCTACTCAGACACCGCGCTCTATCGGCTGGGATAGAACCGGCTGTACTGTTCTAGTTTTCTTTTGTATCATATTTGACAACTAAAATATAATAAAGAAACTTTAAAGTTAAAGTTAAGTTATCACCCTCTAGGATATCTATTTATTAGTCATACTACACTATAAATTACTATTGGGACTTAGGCTAAGGGCAGGTTATTTGGATCAAAATATGGCGATAGGACCAAATATACCTTAATAAAGTATTTCTGTGGAATAAGATATAGGGCGTTAAAGTTTAATTTTTTTTTTCGTTTTTTTTTCTGATAATGACACAGTATATTTATCAATTGTTATCGAAATTAGCACAGAGTTATGACTCACCCTGTATATATTAAGCAACTCGGCCTTATTCGTTTCAAAGACAATTTGTCAGTATTATAATATGATGACCCTCAATAGAGACGATTTGATTCATTTTAGTTGAATACCGTTGTATATGCCACTGTTTTAGGGCAAAGAATTCTGTAAATAAGTCAATAGCAATAACTAGTGGAAATTAGGCAACGAAAGGTAAAGTTTTGTAGATAACTAGAGGTAAATAGTTCAGAAGAACGTAAATAATTAACTTCAGATATCCACACACACTGGTAACTGAACTTATCTTTTAGTCACAGTATTTGTATACCGGAAGTATATACGAAACTTTCTTTTAACTTTTCGTTATCTTTTAAAACCAATTTTCGCCTTGATCTCTTACCAGAACTCTTCATTTTGTAAATCTTAACCTCACCTTTTTCAGATTTCGTATCGCTAACAGTTCTGCCTCCTATCACCAATAAAATAATCTAACAAAGGGATTGTTAAGTTATTTTTATTCAGAACCTATTTTCCTATACCGAACTGAAAAAGAACGGTACACATCATCCTTTAAATTGTAAAATATAGCATTGCACTACCCATAGCGTAATTCACAATTACAGAAATGATGTAATATAACTACCTACTCAATATTTTTATTTTGTTTTTCTTTAGCTGATTGCTGGCTTTATTTGTCGAAGAGAGTTGCTGTACCGGAGAGCATGACAAAATTTTAGAACAAATTATTTACATTATGGTTGGTGAATAATATAAAATTATGTAAAGGATATTATTTAAATTTCTAGATTTAAAGTTCAAAAATTTTCACCACGTTTATTCAGCAAAGAGAAATTTGTCAACATGATTATAAAAATAAATCATTTTAAAGGATATGTACATATAGAGGGAGGTCCAAAATTGTCGAGCAGTACTTCTAGGGGTGATAGATTACACTTTTTTCGAAAGCTCAATAATAAGGGAGATACCGACCTCTAAAGTTGTATAAAATAATTGTTTTTTTTAAATATCTTGGAATGATTTAGAAAAAGTTTCAAATTCTAGATATAAAACTTTGCATAAAGATACTTAATTTTATGTTATTAGTCATTTCATCCCTTCTGATTAAGGCGTAGTTTTTAGAAGTAAATACCATTGATTACTTAATATTTTTTTAAATCCGTAAGTATTAAAAAGCCGTTAGGTAATTAAGGTTCCCAGGCCTTTTTACGCAAAAAAGTGCTCTTGATACGTTTCCATAAATATTACCGTTTTCGAGTTAAATTTAAAAGTAGACGTGCAATTTGCAAATAATAAGAAAAAAATGTATAATAAGGCAAATAGTCTTTGAAACCCATAATAATAGAAGGCTAGCGCATCAAGTATGTCTTGAACGCTTATTTATTTCCTGAAGTTTTTTCTTGAAAAAGTTACTCATGATGTATCATCCCAAAATTGATCATTTTTTAAGAAATTAAAATACAAAAATTTCAATGGATAAACAATCAAATATCCATTATTTTCGGTTCTAAAGCCTGGTTGCCTTATTAGATAGGTTTCGTTATTATTTGCAAATTCCACGTCTACTTTTATTTACTTCTAAGTTTAAATTACTCGACAATGGTGATATTTATGAAACCGTAACTAGGGTACTTTTTAGCGTAAAAGAGGCCAAGAAATCTTAATTACCTTTTTTTTAATACTTAAGTCAAAAATTTGAAATTTCATCTGATTTTCATTCACTCTGTATAAAATATTTTTTTATGCTATAGTATAGACCATGAAACATTAGGATAGGGACATATAAACCGTTTTTATTGATTTTCAACGGTTTGGCTGCTACAGATATTTAAATTCAACAGACTGTGATTTTCAGGTAGCTGTAGAGATCCTTTATTAAACATAATTGACATAAAGTACGATACATCCTTAGCTCGGCAAGAGGTTTATTAAAATGTCAACATATTCGGAGTATTCCAATAAAAAAAACATAACTGTGGTATGCTGTGACCTTACGAGATAATTTTAAAATGTGAAGCTGGACTCTATCTATAACTATTATTTAAAACATTCTTTCCTATTTCTCAAGATAACGGAGATATGAAACTTCGGAAAATCATTTGATCGCCCTGTATTCGTTTTTTACTAACTAAATATTTATAATACATCACACTATACACCTACTTTTAGTCTCTTAAATTTGTTTTTATATACAGGGAACTTCTGTCTGTAAAAGACAATTTTTTATTTACATTGTGTAAACATTAAGAATTCTCTTTGATAATAATCAATAGAACATTTCCCACAAAAACCAATTACTAACAATCTCCGCAAAACGGTAACTGCTCACCGACAGAAGTGATTGATGGGTATGCAGAGACACCCATGGCTACTGTCTTGGTAACCAGTGCAGAGAAGTACTTCTTGATTTGTACACGACAGTGGAGAATCGTATATTATTGACACAACGTTGGCTCCGTCTCATAAACTAGCTGCCATCTTGAAATAAAACTTCTCAACGAGTGTGTGTCAATGAGTTTTCTGTTGGAAACGGTGCCAATCACCTGCATGACATCTGCACGAGTGCGGAATACGTTAAAGGTTAAGTCCATTGATAAGACTGATATGGATATGATAACATCCGAGGTTATATTGTTTGTGTACAACATAGGTTTAACTCAGACAATTTATAATAGATGTCCAATCCATCCAATTTAAAACTTATTTTTACTGATTATGGCAATCATAGTACTTGTAACAGATAATTTTCTAGAATATAGTAATAAGCTATCATATATAGGGTATTTCTTTGAATATTCGTAGTTGATAAATATATATATATATATATATATACAGTGTGTCTACTTATCATATGAAAAACTTTTTTATTATTAGTTTTTAAAAGTTGATCATAATTGAAAAATACTTTCAGATATGCAATTACATCTATTTAGAATGAAAAATTAAGTTTTGTAATTTTTTACAAATATTTCTACACACTTAGTCTATTTGAAAACATTATAACCTTTCCATTTCTTAATGTTTGCAAACAATTTCTTAATTTAAATACGTAATAGATGATTAACAATTTTTTATTTTACAAATAGGAAAATCCAAACGAATAATAAATTGTAAACAAATAATTAAATTTTCATTCATTTCACTAATGCCTCTACAAATCCACACTCTATTTCTAAACATTTATTTGTTCTTTCTCCAAACTCCCGTATCATATCTGGAATAATTTTTTGGCATTCTTCACAACTAGTCCTCTTAAAATGACCGACATCTTGAAACGGCCCTTGCTATTTTAAGTGACCCCATAAAAAAAGTCGAGGGGGATTAAGCCAAAAAATATCTGAATATCTGTGAAGCACATTTCCATTAAACATATTTTCAAGCTATAGTCTAACGTTTACTGTACTGTGGATTGAAGCACCACCTTGTTGGAACCTAATTTGTAGACGATCTTGTAACGGAAGTTCGTCCATAAAGTCAATGACTTGATTTTGTAATAATTGCAAGTAACGTGCGGTATTCATGGATTGTTGAAAAAAAATAGTCCAATTTATTTTTGTAAATACAATACCACACCTTCCTTTTAAATGAATATTGGTTA
This sequence comes from Hermaeophaga mercurialis, assembly GCA_951812935.1. Classification (NCBI taxonomy): domain Eukaryota; kingdom Metazoa; phylum Arthropoda; class Insecta; order Coleoptera; family Chrysomelidae; genus Hermaeophaga; species Hermaeophaga mercurialis. The sequence continues at coordinate 32,315,708 of OX638364.1, forward strand.
CTACTTTTTATTATAAAGTTTGGATTAATATCTGACCACCAGCGACAATTTTGTGATGAGACAGTTCCATAATAAAACGTTGCCTAATCGGAAAAAATATACTTCTTGTTAAAAACGGGTCTTCTTCTAACTCTCCTTGGACAAAAGAGTAAAATTCAAATTATCTATCATAATACCTTGCTTACAATGTGTGTACAATTTGTGGTTTATATAGACAATATTTATTTTATTTTAAAATATTTGCTATTTTATATTTACTTACTGTAATATTTTGTATCATAGACGCTGATTTGCGCAATTACATTTTTTGATTTTTTGCAACAGGAAGCATCACTTCAAACTCAGTCTTCTCATTGGCAACGAGTTTTCAGCGTTTTTTACTAAAATTATTTTGAATTTTTCCATTAGTCTTGAATGTATTTAATAGTTTTGTAACTGTTAAATGCACAATATTTCTGTGAAGATGTCTATTATTAAAAATATGTGCTGCTTCTCTGTATTTTACAGTTGTCTCCCACAATCAAAACAATTTCTATTTTTTCTTGACACGTTAATAAAACTCCCATTTCTAATGTATTTTATAAATATCAATGCAATTTGATGTTCAATATCATCTATTTCTTGTCAATGCATCCTATATTCGTTAAATAAATAAATAAAAATAAATATTTTTTTGTCAGTACATCCTAGATTTTTTCTGAGGAATGCCATAAGGTTACTGCTGATACGTAGTTTTTAATTCTGATCAACTTTTTTCCATAACACTTTTCCATTTTGTCAGAAATAAGGTACTTTATAGTTGACCAAAATTTATATTTTTTGACCTACTCGTATACGAGTGCAAACAATTGATATCTGATTATCTCATTTTGCGTTTTAAGGGCCCCACTCACTAGGAAGGAAGAATGCGCAATTAAGTCTCTGCATGTTTGCTGTAAGGTAAACCCTAAAAATCATGACTATCCTGATATCAAACGGCTCTGTTGCGCATTCCAAATTTTTCGGCAAACACACACACAATTTTCAGCGTAGCTAAATACCATTGCGCGTTTAAGTCATCCCGCTTCCTTCCTATTGAGTGGGGCAGTTTAGGCTATACAGAAGTTTTTATAAAGAAGAACTTTTTCAAAAGACCAATAATAAAAAAGTTTTCCATATGATCCCAACTTAAGTAGAGTAAATATCTGATAGGATTTCAAATTTTTCATCACACTGTATCAAATAATTTTTAATGCATAGAACATAGAAAATTTAAATTTTGTTATGAATTTTCTCTTTTATTATCAAGCAATTAAATAATATTCGGATTTTTAGTATTTTTTTTGTTCATTGAAATTATTTAGTTTTGACCAGTTTGAAACGACATCTGCTGACAGATTTGCATTTACTTCTGTATATATGTACGTATAATAGTCCGGGAGCCGGTGACATCGAAAACACCCTTATCGCTGAATTGAAATTTTTTTATAGATATCAACAGTAAAAAGTCGGACGAGTAAAATGAACTAGGTATTACCAGTTTTGACAAGCCGAAATCTATTATTGATTTCAATTTATTTTAGTTCTGATTAGTTTTCCGATGAGTGATTTTTGTTATATTAATGTTTACTTTACTGCAAGTGATAATTTTAGTAATTGTAGTAATTTTAGTGTATTAGAATGTGGCGTTCATGGGCATGTGCTGATAGTGGGGTATCTTATAGTTGCACTATTTTCAGAAGAACTTTTTTATCTTCGGTAAAGGATATAGTTCGAAAACCTATCACTGCTATTGACGAGAATGATTTAGATTTATTTATTTACCTAAAAAAGACTCTGAGCATCGATGAGACAAACATTTCTTGTAACATTTCATACCAAAGAAAAAATTTCCTTAAAATGGGTTTTAAATATTACACAATTGAAAAAAGACAAACCTTAATGGAATCTTAACGTTTACGGAAACAGCAAGAAGAGGATGGAATGATTTTTAAAAAAATGTTGAACCAAGGCTCCTTCAAATAAAAGCCAAAGGATAACAATAATACAGACAGGTTTCGAAAATGGCTTTGTTCTGAAATGTTTGTTGTCACTAAGACACACGCAAAACTTTTTAAAGATTGGTTTGAATATTACTTCTTAAAAATATACAAAAAACAGATTTCTAATTCTAATAGTACAAAAGCAGAAATTAAAAACTTTATGATGAGATGAATAATTAATCAATCAAACGAACTAACCTGAAATGAAGTTCGATCGTAATTAGGAAGAAAACGAGAACTGAGAAACGATAATTGTTAAAAGGGTAGTCGGAACGAGCTTAAAGGTATTATCTGCTTAGATGTGGCTATCAGTACTGTTTACGAATTATTTAATTTGGCCACGCCTCGGGAGTCCCGCCGTCTAAACATTTGTTTATCTAATGTACTTGAAAATATCGATTTGGTTTCTGCTAATTGTGTTTTATTAATTTATACTATTATTAATGTATGCAACTACCATTTTTTATGTTATAGATAATTGTATTATCTTATATAATTGAAATTAATCGAAATTATTGTAGTTTAATGATAAAAATAAAATAAATCTAAAATCAGGTCGATAAAATATCCTACCTATTACCTAAAATCTAAACTAAACAAATTTTAGGTACATCTTCTACGTGAGTAATGTCATGGTCCCATTTGGATATATATATGTCGCACTTTAAATATAGTTACATTAATCCATGTGTACTAATAATAATGATATAATTGTATATATCGTTTTTTACATATCCAAAAAAATATCATATAATCTGGCAACTGTGCTCGTTTGGATCTCGTAAGAAGAGTGCTAACCACGCTAATGGAAATAGCTTAAACTAAAAGAAGGCTAATTAATACCCAGGAATTTTAAAATTACTAATTTTAGAAATTTAGAAGCAACCACACTATTTCGCAATTTTTTGAAAAAATACAAATCACAAAAAGATGCTTTCTCAAATTTGAAGAATGCCATAATATGATCGTGCCATCATTTTAAATCTAGCAAAATATGCATTACGGCTTCATAATCCATATTGTTTACGTGCCAATAAAGACCGCAAATTCTTACATTTCCTATTTAACAACCTATTTACCAATATCATTTTTTTTTCTTTTTTTATTATTAAACCGAAACGCCAAAAAGTTTATATAATGTTTGGGTTTAAATAAGCGTTTGTCGTTATTTATAATAAATCCTAAAGACCTTAACAGATTAAAAATTGTACTGCATTATTTTTCATTTCTCTTGTGTTTCATGTATTTGCTAAAACAAGGAAATCGTCCATATAGTTTGCTATTAATATTCCTTGCATTCTCAGATTTTTAACTATCGCTTCCAGTGATTTTGTGGGTTCATTTGCAATTGGGGTCTCTACCATTTTGCAGGTAGAAAACTTGGCATTTAGCACTGCAGTAAATATTTACCTGAATATAATTCACAATTGGCGCCTTCTTTGCGCCACTATATTTCTTACCTAGACTTTTTTATTTAAATTAGATTAAGAGAGGTGGGTGTCGGATTGATTTTATTGTTTTCCTTAATAATCTGAGTAGACACATTTTTAAAAATTATGATTTTAGTCTGATTGTATTATCAGAAACAATTATTCAAAATTCTTTGTTATAATTTTATTAATTTTAACTCGTTTTCTGAAAACAAAAGTAAACTTTTGAAAATAATACAGATATCCAAAAATAAATTATGTTTTTAAATATAAATAAATGCAGGGTAGATGTATCTACAACACTAAAATAAAAAGTTAATAAATTAAAAAAAAAATAATAAATAGATTTACATTTATTGTCCATTGCAAATTATACCTTTCTTCGAATATTCATGCGTTGCTCTGGACAAAGTGTACATTACAACAATACCGCTAAAACAATAAGTATATTTAAATGTGAAACTAATTCAGTAATACCTAAGGGTTACAGATTCTGATTATATAATAAGTCTTTTCTTATTAGTTGTGTTTGGATTTTGAAAGTGTTTACCAGTGTTTCTAAGTCTCCAATAATTATACTATCAGCTTTTGAAAAAAGGAATTTTCATATTATTGAGAGCCAATTAGACCATAATATTATTTAAAAAAAGAAAACAAGGACTTATCTCTTTTTTTGATGTAAATGTAAAAACTGAAAAATTTGTTCTGTTAGTATTTTAACTACACAAAAGTAGTAAGTCTATTTCACATGTAAAATTTAAAAAGAAATAATACCTTTTACCGCCGATACAACTATTGCATATTTTGCTAATTCTGAATTTAATAACAAAATCATTTATTTTTATTCTCCGCATCAACCATATTGGTTATTAGCGGTGGATTTGATAAGTAATCGATTTACAGTTTTTTTTTAACAAAGAGGTCTAACAAATAATTGTAAATATTATCCACATTGCAATCTTTTCCTAAAAGGGTTTGTATGTTGTCTGAAAAATTGTATTGTTGTCTTTGCAATGTGTATAATGTACATTCTAGTAGTAAATGTTTTACAGAAAGTTCACAATTACACATTATACATCTAGGTTTGTCAGATTTTTTTATTAAGTATTCGTGGGTAATTTTAGTGTGTCCTAGTCTAAGTCTAGTTATTACGACCTGTTTAGAGCGATTACCGTATAGTTGCGGCCACTGTTTCACACTTTCTTTTATCTGCCTTAAATGTCTAGTTGATTCTTGCCACTCCGATTGCCACTGTAACACGATTTTCATTTTGATGAAGGCTTTTACGTCACTTCGAACCGCACTGTCAATTCTGTAAGCACTATTGCAGATTGTGGCTTCTTTTGTATGTTTGTCAGCCTCTTCGTTACCGTTCATCCCTTGGTGAGAGGGAATCCATAGTATTGTATTTAGACAATAATTTTTTTAATATTTCGTAATGCACGTAATAGCCATTTAAGTTCCATTGAAATAGGTCCATTTCTAATATGTCGATTGTGACGACTCACTGCCTGAGTTAATGGGGCCCTCTAATATGTATCTTTTCAATCGTTTTTTTATTTTGGTTAGTCGGATTTTCAGCGATTTGTGTGTAATTTGAGTATACACTTTTTCTAACATGTTAATAAGTGATTCAAAGTCTGATGTGTAATTTCTGATGTGATTACTGATCGGATGATTCGAGCCGGGGATATTCGTAATCATATCTGTCAACTGATCATAATTTAGTATTAGTTCATTTGAGTGTTTATGGATGAAATCTTTGGCGGGTTCTATCATTTTCATTATATCATCTATTTCAGCTTTCTTAGTTTTTTGGAATTTTGCTCTTTAGGAGTTTTGAAGGTTGTATCATCTACGGTAGGATTACCATCTATTGGAGGAGTTTCAATTTCACTGATTTTAGGTTTGCCGGTTTCTAAGGGTTCATTATTTATTATTTCCATTGGGTTTGTTACAGATTGAGTTAAGTTGTTGGTGGGTTGTTGTTGGGGTATGGGGGTACTAGGGTTTATGCTAGTTATATCAGATTGGGAGGGTAATGAAAGGTTTTGAGTTGTTATAAGTTCAGTTGGGTTGTTAATGGCTGTTGGGATGTAGGGGTAGTAGTTTTAGTACTACTTATATTAGTTTGAGAGAGTAATGAAACGTTAGAAGCATTAATAATTTGATTGGAGGAGGGGCAATTATAGGAAGTGTGGCCAGATTGTTTGCATTTGTAGCAACCCTACCCATCAATATTTAGAAAGATGCGATAACTGGTTGTATCAAATTGTATAAGGAGGCTGTCTGGTATGATGAGACTATTTGGTGGGGCAATGTATACTTGACGGCGGAAACTAAGTATGTGATTGTAGTCAGGATCAATGACTCCAATTCTAAGAAATGTTATATTGGACATTGTTTTTAATCCAATATATTCTAAAGCAGTTTGGATAATTTCATTGGGGATTGAAGCACAAACATTTGAAATTACAAGTCTTTCTGCCGGAGTTATCATCCTGCGAGCTTTGATCTGTTGGCCGTTAATAGTTATTTCTCCTGCATGGTCATTCAGAAATTTGTCTATTATTTGTTTCGATGATAAATATATGCAGATTCTATCATTTGACATACGTGAAGCGTATAATATGTTTTTTGGTGAAATAAGGGGACCAACTTGATATAAATATTCTTGGCATTTGATTCCAGTAATTGAAGGAAAAATTATTGCTTGTTCTTTTGGCGGGTACTTTGGCTGTAGGTTTTGTCCTAACACACTCGAATATGATGTTCCAGGCTGCGAATTTTGGATTACTCGTTGCGAATTTTGCATTGATTGTTTTGAAATTTGCACTGCTTGTTGTGAATTATTCATGGTAATTTTAAAGTTATTAGGTACCTCTTCTTGCGATTTTCTGCTGCTGCACTATTATGTGTGGGTCCGACCCTGTCTACTAAGACAGAGTCAGAAATAAAAAGTTGGTTAAGGTATTCCTCTTGATAAGAGATAAGAATATTATTTATTTTGTTGAAGAAATTTCGAATTTTAGCTTGTAAGTATTAATTAAATCGTAGTACTTACGTTAGATTATTATTTGTTGACTCTAACTTAAGTATATTATGACTTCGATTTATTTTATTTAAATTTGGTTCTCACACAATTTGCTATTCACTAGGAGCTGATCGATTTCAGGTAGTACCCAATAGCGGTCAGGACCGTCTCTATTATAACTTATTTAACGTTTTTTTGCATTTTCAATTATGTTACTTTATTTAATAAACAATAAAAACTATGGTATTGTATTTTATTTTTTGTGCGAAAACTACTAGTTCTATGAAAAAAGCAAGAGTTAAAAAATGTAATAAATAAAACAGGAATTTTGAATAATATTTTTAATATATAAAATTCAATTCCATAAAAAAGTTCTGATATAAAATAAAATAGGGTTATTGATTTCAGCCACTTATAGCATAATGGTAATAGTAAAAAAAATAACATAACTACCTCTTTTTTTTTATTGAGTAAATTCTTCGACCACTGGGGGTCATTAGCAGGTACATTATTTACTGTGACAATTTTGCTTGCATTTTACACTTTTTACTTCTAACTTCGAAATTAAAATTAGTTCTTATGTATTTTAAGAGATTGGGGTAGATTTAAATTTCATTATAACACTTAATATTTTTCAAGAACTGTAATATTAGTAACATTTTCCGCTTCTTCAAGTGCATCTTTCAGCTGATTTCGGATATTGTACTTCTTCCATGCTGGGTCATACTCTGGACAGTCAATTACTATATGTTGAACTGTCATTTCTGCATTGCATGTGTTGCATCTAACTAAAATTTATTTTGACAGTTTGTAGCTATGTTTTAGTGTGTGGCTTAGTCTTAATCATAATTTTTTAATCTGTTTTGTTCGATTTGCTGGGAGATCTAATGTGTAATTTGGAGGTTCCATTAGTCCACTCTGATTGTGTCTTTTTCTTAATTTGTAATTTTATGTCATTAATATATTATATCTTTATGGATGTATATATTTGATACGGGCATTCCTAATATAGTTGCTGCTTCACGTACTGCCGTATCTGCAGTCTCATTTCCGGGGATTCCAGTGTGTGAAGTGACGAAGATTAAGATGACTCACACTTTTAATTGGGAAAGTTGATGGTTCAATTTTTGGATTTGCTGAACTAAGGGCTTCTTGCGTAGAACTGTTCGATTGATTTTATTGAGCTAAGAGAGTCTGAACATATAGCCATATCTGGGTTTTGTGTTACTTATTATACAGTGTGTACATAAAGTATGGAATAAATTCATTTTTAACTAAACAAACAATTTTGAGGAAAAATCATGAGACAAGTCGGTTTTTCATTTTCATTTAATGTATTTTTATAAAACAATTAAATATACAGGGTAAACGATTTATGAGTAACGATGTCATCTACAATTTTTTTGAATGACACATCCTGTATATTTTATTTATTTTTAGATTGCAAATTTCAAGACGATTCCAAAAATCTTACTTGTGTTCGATAATTAATAGTTTTGAAGATAATAATTTTAAAATCGGTATTTTTGAAGACCTTTAATTAAATTAAAGTAACAAAATAATACAACAGTAACAATAAATTGCCACACAATAAATTACAGTAAGTGTTTATTAATGGTTTCCTGGGAAATCTTATTTATTTCTTGCCTAATTCTATGTTTTAAATCATTTATATCGTCGGGTTTACTTTTATACAGAACATTTTTTAAATGACCCTACAAAAAGAAATCTAATGGCGTGTGATCCGGAGACCTTGGTGGCCACTTAATGGGTCCTCGTCTACCGATCCACTTTTTGAGGAAAACTTCGTCAAGATATGTTCGAACGGCGGCTGCATAATGTGGCGGAGCCCCATCTTGTTGATACCATAGACTTTCATCGATATTTCCGGGAATGTTTGCACTAGGCAATAAATTCTTTAAAGTTGGAATCAAAAAGTTCATTGAAAATTGCAGATAAATTGGCCCGTTTACAGTTCCATTAAAAAAATGGGGTCCAATGATTTTATGTCGAACAATTCCTGCACAAGCATTAATTTTGTCTGGATATTGAGTGTGATGTTCTCTCATCCATTTAGGATTTTCCTTTGCCCAATATCTACAATTCTGTCTGTTGACTTCACCGTTTAATGTAAATGTGCATTCTTTAGAAAAAATAACGTTTTTTGCGAAAAGTGGATCATTACTACACTTATCCATCAAAGTTTCGCTAAATTCCATTCTACGACCTGGGTCGTCATCTGATAGTTCTTGTACAAGGTGCACCTTAAAGGGATGCCACTTTTCATGTTTTAATACTTTATGAACAGAAATAAAATGAACATCATGTTCTCGACTAACTTGCCAAACGCTTTTGTGTGGATTTTCTTGCAGATCCAATAAACCGTTTAATATTAATTACCAAATACAAGTATGATATATTTTTGGAATCGACTTGAAATGTGCAATACAAAAAAATAAAATATACAGGGTGTGCCATTTAAATAAATTGTCGATTACATCGTTACTCACAAATGGTTTACCCAGTATATTTAATTATTATGTAAAAATACATTAAATTATAATCAAAAATCGACTTTTCTCAGGATTTTTCCCCAAAATTGTTTGTTTAGCTTAAAATGAATTTATTCCATACTTTATGTACACACTGTATAGACTAGTACTTGTTGGATGCAAAATTCACCTGTGTACACATTTAATAAGCAACATTTTTAAGAGTGGTGGCTGGAGGAATTACCGATGAACCAATTTCTTGACTATCCTGGTTTGCTGATGCGTCTGTACAGATGAATTCTGAGTTATGGTATTTATCTTGGACTTTGCAAAAGTCGAATAGTATTACTAATGGATTGGTTTCAATTTTGTTGTATCTTATGAGATGCAAGTTTATGATAGAAGGTGGGAGAGTCCATGGGGCTATATTCTGATTCTGGATTGGGAGAGTGTGTGGGATTTTGAAATCGTGTTGGGCTTGAGATATATTTACTCTTTCAAAAAAATTAAAATTTTGATGAAGTAATGAGAGACAACTCTCCTAAAAGAGCTTAATGGCTATCCGTTGAAGTGGTGGGGAACGCATCAATTACTATTACAATTACTTTGTTCTCGATATTATATATATGAGGTTTTTACCTTTCGCATACACTGCTATATCGTCTGCGTATATAGTGACACGAACTGGGGATATTATACAATTAATGATATCGTTTAATGCTATCAGGAAGAATGTGGTACTCAATACGGAGTCTTGTGGAGTACCATTTTGCACGTCTTGTTTTTCGGATAGGACTCAATTCACTCTGACGGAAAATTTTCTGTGTTTTATAAATTTATCAATAAATGTCGTTATGTTTCGTTGTATGGTCCAGTTTAATAAAGTTTTTATTATTTTGTGTTTCAATGTTAAGTCGTATTTTCAAATACAAGATTTCCAAATTTATAATCAGTAATAATTTCCAATTTATAATCATTTATAATTTATTTAATAATTCTTTTCAAAATATATTTTCATTCGACTATTACAATATCTATTTAATATTTATATATCATTTATCTAAACAATTAAAATTAGTTCAGTCCAAATTTTATAGCGTATAGACAAAAATAGTTTTTGGAATGCAGTGTTGACAGAAAATTTTTGTTAAATTAGATTACCTGTGTCCTAGATATAGGCGGCACGGGCATAACAAAACTATCTTTGGCAATACAATAATTGATAACAAAACTCTTCGAGGACTTTGCCGAAAGTAGGTCAGTTGTTCCTTGACGTTGAAAGAATCAAGACCACCTCTAGATAAATCTCTGGTAAGAAATTCTAATTTATTTAAGTATAACTGTTGTCAACGATTTACCAGCATTATATTGTATTTTGCTAGATGTATGAAATGGTTTTGGGAAAAATTAATGCCTTTCTGTTAACACGTCCCAAGGTACCGCCCTATGGAGTTGGGTGTATGGTGTATGGTGGAGGTGCCGACGCAAATATCCTGGCACATTTTAGTGTTTGAAATTTTTAACAATAGATTAAAAATTTTGTTTAAAAAAAAATCAAATTCAGATTATGTCTTGTTTTATGGAAGGTTCATTTTAGGGTTTAAGTAAAATGACAATTTGTTTTAATCATCATAGTTTTAACCGCTCATTACATATGGTTTATATAATTTTCTAGATAAAGTTTATTAACAATAATTAATGTCCTAAATTTCTATTGGTTTTAAATATTGGATTATAAGATCAAGGAATTAGAATTCGTAACTTAGTAGTTTTAATTAAATAAAATAATAGGTATTTTTATGTTTCCCTAGTATTTTAATGGTTTTTTATAATTGTTCATAAGTCGAAAAAAAAACAACTAATGAATGACTTATCGTTTATAACTATTGAATAGTCTATTGTTTCATTTTTTTTGAGCCTTTTTTTTACTGCATTTAACAATATAAACGATTTAATATCTGTGAAGTTAATCGTTTTTTTTTCTGAAAATTTAATAAAAAATATGATTTCGATTATTATTATATTTAAAAATTAATAACTTAAAATTTGGAACGTTATACTGCTGACGCCAGCTAGCTAGAAATGAATGCTCTACTTTAGATATTGTTTGTTTATTTTTCTTCCTTCTTAATTTGTAAGATACTCGTTTGCTAATATTTATAGCTTCTTCACATTCTTTGGTCCACTAATGGATTGTGTTTTTCTGGAAATTTCACGTACCCTACATGGGTTTCTGCTGCTTTGATAATGATGTTTGTTAAGTTGCTAGTGATTGATACTAGGTAGATTGTTTTCTATATATATATATATATATATATATATATATATATATAATTCTGCTACTTCTGAGACTATGAGGATTTCTGTATAAGTAAATTCATTTTTAATGTATATAGCAACTTCACCGCGGTCTCTGTCTGTTTCCCGGTTTTCAAATGTACATCAATAACCTTTTAATGGATAACTACGATTGTCTTTAAAGTTTTTTCTATGTGGTCGAGGAGCCCCTTTATGTTCCATTGTAAAATAAAGATGATTGTCTTTAGTATTGATTGTGAGGATGATGAATCATCAGTGTCAATGTCATTTCCTGATATGGAGACCAAATTAAGTTGTTTTCGGATCTTCTTTTGGATACGAATAACTCTAGTGATCTATATTGTCGCAGTGGGAATACATTGTTTAGCGTCGAGAATAGTTCTGTATTCTTGAGCTATACTAAGCGGATCAGAAGCGCGGATTGTATTTTCCAGGAAGTCTGAGAGTTCTTCGAAGGTTAGTTTGTATTGCGGTATTGTTTCGTTAATGTGTTTCTTTATTGGTTCTAGATATTCGGTTATAGTCATCTTTTCGGGGTTAGGTATTGTCTTGGTTTTTTATTTGCTCGTTTTTCCTGTTTCTTAGGATTTGTATCAAAAGTTACGTCACTATAACTAGTTATTGGTATGTGTGGTCGTTTGAAGTTACTTTCGATGTTTTCATCTTGTTCAGTTTTTGGCGTTTCTTCCGGAGAGCTACCAGTTTCGATCACGTTTTCTGCTTCTGCGTTAGTGTTATTCATTTCGTTGTCGATGGCTTTACAAATAAATCATGTGAGTCCGTCAAAGGATAGGAAGATTCTGTATGGAGTGTCTTCAAAATGTATAACTATGGAGGACGGTAATGTGATGTCTGTGATTTGGAGTTAGATAAATTTGTCGCCGAAAACTCATTATGTATGATACTCGTCTCCTGATATTCCAGGTCATAGGAAAGAAATTGGAGATGCTTTTGTGTAGCCTAATTTATGTACTTCGTTTAGAATATAGTGTGGAAGAGTTGGACAAACATTTGATAGCAAAATCTTTTTGCTGGAATAATGAATCGATGAACACCTACTTTATACTGGTTTATGATGAGAGTTTTATATTTTTCTCCGACTTTTTGGGCGTATTCGGTAGTTGACAAATAGATACATATGCGATTATTTGATATTCTTGATGCAAATAAGATATTCTTAGGTTGTAAAATAATAAATGAACTGTTATATTTGAAAGTGGTAAAAGTCCACTTTTTAAAAAAAATTAGTTAACAGTAATTTTAGTAAGATACAGACACATTCTCTCTATATTTAGAATCATATATTAAATGCAATACGATTCCATCACAAGGTAGACAAACGAATTTTGGCTATAAAATGTTATCGCAAAAATCTTTTTTAAGCAGCGAAGTCGAAAATACCGGAAAAAAGTGTCCCACTTTGATCAAAAATCGACGGGTCCCTGTGTTTTTCTAAAATGTCGACGTAGTTCCTGATAATGGCTCTGTTTTGTTTTCGTTTGGCCACCCTGTATAAGTGAAATGAACTATTAATATACTTGGTCATTCGTGTATTTAAATGTCTTCATTTTAATTATTATTTTTTACATTAAAAATCCATTTCAGTATAGATAATGTCATTAAAAATATGGACTTAAATTTACTCTTGTTTTTATTTCTTATAATGTTATTTTTGATAGTGGTATAAGTCTATTTGGAGCTAAAAAAATCGAAATATACTGGCCACCAAAATCTTTAGTCACTACCGGTAAAATATTTAATTTGTTATCTTTTTTCATTGTTTTGTTAATTACGTTTTCTTTTTCACTGGTATCTTAATTAATCCTATTTATTACAATAATTTTTAGTTTCAGATTCTTGATTTAACGAATGAATTTCAAGTGGATTTCCCTACAAAGAATATTTTGTGGGAGGAAATGTTACAACCTCTCAGACCGCAACTGACCCCACAAGTTCTGCTACCGCCTCCACCTTAACTTCCGATGCTTCTATACAACCGTCTCCTCTTCAAGTTTTATCCGAAAATGGACGGCTGTGGAAAAAATATCCAATTCCTAATCGAAGAGGAAAATAATTTATTTAAAAAAATGGAAGAAGACTATAAATTTAAATGTAATAGCCAACCCTAGATTCCAAAGTAGAACAATCTTTGATGATGATCTCAAATTTCGGGAACCTATAAAATACACCAAAAACTTATGGTTTAGCCTTGGAAATCATATATCAACATCCAGAACTGTTATGAAGAAGGTCACCTTTAACGAGTCAATGAATAAACATCATACACTATATAAATGGTGATTTGCTTATAAGGAAACCAGAAGAGGACGTTGGGAGGAAGCTGCTAGAGATCGCGCAAGATTTCAACGTCGCATAGAAGAAGTTGAAAAAATTATAACCCTTTGTTTAGTGCAATGGGTTGGAGTCACTATGTTAAAGTAACTTTGGTTTTAATAAACAATATTAAAAAAATGAATACAAAGTGAACAAAATGACGCTTGCAATCAAAAAGTGTAATTGTCAGAATATTAAAATCAAGGTCAACTAATCGATTAGCCAAAACTATGGTTTTGCCAGCGTGATTGCATTGTTTCCATCGGAAACAGGTCCTTTCAATACGTAACAACCGATAATTCTGAACAACAATCCCCTTTGTTTCAATTGTTATGATATGTATACTATATTTTTGATGATGAAGATGAAGTTTTTAATCTACTTGAATATGAAATTCCCAATAGTAAAATTGATGCTTAGATTGTCATTCTTTCTTAAAATTATGATATTTGGAATTTGGGAAACAATTCAGAAGAAAAGGACCTTATTCCTGTAAATCGTCCAATCTGAGTAAGGAGGTTTCAAAAGGTGGAAATCGCAAGCGTATTGATAATTATTGACTTTATACTATTGCATTTTTATTTCTTGAATGTTATGAATTCATTCCCAACCACTTTACTAAGATTTGGGTCTCCTTTTCTCCTCAACACCTTTTCAACTAAGAAAACATTTCATTGCAACTGTTTCGTATATGATACACCTTGAATTTTTTCATTTTTTTCATCCTCTAAAATGTAGGTCCTAGGATTGGTCAAATGAAATTTTTTCACTTTAAATACTACTCTCGTCCAGTTGGATGTGTAATCTTTCTTAAAAACATGTCTATATCTGCTGATGCGTATATAATCACCAACATTAAATTTAGGATTTCGAGGATCAACAATTTTCACTTGAATAAATGCATTAATGAACTTTGCATTTCGATTGTTAACTTTGAATGGTATACCTCCAGTAGAGGAATATCTAGTATTGTTATATTTGTTAGCAATAGAAGGTATAGCATCTAGCCACTTATAAGATCCTTGTAAACTAAAATGCTGCCATATTGCCATCTTAACAGTTCTAATTACCTGTTCTGCAATGCTTACCTTGAGATTCGAATAGGAACTATATTGATTTATTATGTATTTTGGCAAGTTTTTGAAAATCTTTATTCTAAAACTCTCTCCCATTATCATTCTGAAGATTCTTTGGAGGTTTAATTTGTACTAGTATGGTGTGTATGGCATTAATAATCTTTTCACTACTTTTTCTTTTGATAGGTACAGTCCAACCAAATTTACTGAAAGCATTGATTGCTACCAAAATATAATTATGTCAGTTTGGATTAAATCATGTAAACATTTAACTATAACATAAGGTCATTTGAAATTAATTCGAGCTGGTTTATGAAGTTCATTAACGACTTGCCATTTAGACATTTTTAACTAATGGACATTGAAGTAGTAGCTCAATACAATTTTTTGGTTTTAGTCCCAGTTTAAATACAATTACATCTCCTTTAACAATATATAGACCTGTCAGTTGATTTAGTTTGTATGTTTTCTTTTTTAATATTACCTCACAATCTGCATGATAATGAGAAACACTTTCAATTTCTGCGGATAATGGAAACTTGAATTCTGAATTTCTATTTGTTTTCTCTCCTTTAAAGCGAATCATAACCATGATAGTCGAAATTATCACAAATTAGGCTACTTTTTCATCATCTTCAGTAGAACAAGACTGATGAAGAAAGTGTTGATTGAATCAATTATAATACATTATTAAAAATGAACGAAAAAACAATAGTTACATTTTATATATTTTTCTCTAGTATACATTGAATTATAAATTGAACGAAAATAGAATCTCTTTCAGCATTTTTTGATTGCTAATGATATTAAATAGTATCACTTTTTGTTATAATATTCTTCTGTGATAGTAAGTTGATTGTATTATATTCAGTTTTATGAAGCATAAAGTCTATCCGAGAGACAACAAATACTTTCTACTTTGCCACTGACACGAAACGTATACGTAAATGTTCTCTCTTCCAAGAGGCAGATAGTACTACTTAGATTGGGTTCTTTCTTACCTCGAATAGTAATATACATTTACTAAATTCGAAAGGTTGACAAATATAAAAAGGTGTTGTATTTGGAGTTGGGGAAGAAACTATCTCCTCATCTGGACATGTGTAGGAATGAAGAAAGTGTTGATTAAACCTGATGAGAGGCATCATCAACACTAAAAAAGGGTATTGAAAAATTGATATTTATACGATTATTCTACCTTCACCTCGTTCATCTATAATGAAAGCGATTTCATCATGAACTACAGTATTACCATCTTCTTGTAATTTTAACATATCAACCAATTCACTTAAGTCATCCAAATATTTATCTATAATCATGCAAATTCATTAAAACTTTAATTTCAAACCACATCCAGTAATCTTTTTAGTTTGGTCATGTCTTTTTGAAATAAAATTAGGAGGTTTGCATTATCTAGAGTTAGATGCTTGGGAATAGCTATATATGTCTGACAAAGATAAAACCAATCTGTAGATTTACGTCGTCTAAAACAAAAATAATTTTGTATAATATTTTGATTACAGGTAGCACTATCGTCAAATATTATAATGAAAATATTTTTATTAACTCTGGTTCAATTACCTCCTCCATCTTGTCGTACTCATGATAAGTATTTATATTTTTTAGTTTTAGAACATACTTATACATTTCCAAATCTTAAAGAATTTGGGTATTCTATGAGTGAAAGCATAACTTAGGTTTTGCCACATCCACTAGGATCTATGATGAAACCTCGCTTCCAATTACCTCCAAAAACTAAACAATGTTTACCTAATTTCTCAGCTTCTTCAATGTCATAATTTCTAACTGGTAGAGTGACTTTTTGTTTTTGAATCTCCATGTTTACTGGTGTCTATATGTATAAGGTGTGTAGATATAAAGGTTTAGAATGATGCGACGGCGAAAGGTGAAAAGACGTGGTTTAGTTAATACTCTAATTAATTAACTTCCAGTTGAACTCCATCTAGCTGGATATTCCTTTTATGGTCCCGATACCAAGCTGCATACTCGATTAGAGAGGGGAACTCAAGATATTAATCCGTTAGAACAAGCATGTAGAGAACACGATATTACATACTCCCAAAGTAGTGATTTAAAACTTGGGAGAGAGTCAAGTCAAAGGATGTCAAAGTTTGGTGAAAAAGCAGCCCCTTCGTTCATTACTACTGCAATGAAGAGTAAAAGAAAGATGGGAATGGGTCTCAAGAGTAAACGAAGAAAGGGGTTAAAGAGAAATCATATCATTCTAACACTGAAATAAGGTGGTTTTTACTTTTTCTATTACCCTTGCTAGGAGCCTTAGCAGCTGTTGGAAGTGATGCAACTGGAATAGCCAAAGCTGTCAACGATGCTATACCTAACCGACAATAACTAGAGGAATAGAAACGTCATAATTTAGCAATGGAGGCCAAACAAAGTGCTGGAATGAAACGAGGTCGGGGTTTTTATCTACGACCATACAAGGAGTATTGAATAAAAAAATTATTGCGACATGGCCTAACCAATATTGACTAGAAAAAGTTTGCTAGGTATATTATTATTATTTTAAAAATGATCTACCACTACCGGTTGAGGTTGTGAAATATTTTAAAAGTAATAAAAGTAATGGGAATGTAAGAATCTGATAGAACTTTCATGTTTTCAACCGTTCTGTTCATATCAATGTGCGCAGCGCAGTTTAAGATTTCTATTTAATTAGTTTAACTAATCATGAACTTCATTCGATTGTTAACCATCATATCTTATACTTTTACCCTAAATGGCGACTCATCCATCTTGAGTGACGACTTTAATCCGCGGATATATCTAAATGAAAATGAAGACTATGAAATTGGTTAGGTTAATTTGGACTCCTTCAATAGTATTCCAAATATTTTTATTCATACCAACGTCTTGGTGTGGGATGAGAAGGATGAATTTAGAGCTGCTATAACAATCAGTTGATATGAGATATAAAATATATAAAACAGTGGACCAAGCACAAACTATCCAGTAAGCGTCAAGACAATAAACAACATAACAGTCAAGGTGTTTGATCAATCAGGCGAGTTGATAAATTTCAATAACGAGACAATTACTATTCGCTTATATCTTTGAAAAGTTGAATAATGGTTTGATTGTTTTCACGTTTCCCTTATCATGACTATAAAAAAACATGTAGCTGCAACCGTACTAGTGCGAACCGCTAAGCAGTTAACATCCCAAAATCGTCAATCCTTAGAATCTCTTGGATTTAAAGTGTGCAATGGGTCGTAACCGGACAACCCCTTGCAGACACGACTATTGATGATTATTAATTTCATACCTATCAATCGCATACCCTAACCGCTTTTAACCCTGCGTTACTCGCACGGTGACCGCTCACCTATTTGCCTCTTACGTCACCATTTCTTTAAAAAAAAATTTGATGTAAAGTGCGTCTGTTTACTCCTTCCCTCAACCAATTTGTAGCGAAAATACCATTGCCATTTGTACGAAATGTATACGAAATGTGGACGTGATGAAGATTCATAATCAGAGTACAGTTTGGCAAATATTAGATTTGAGAAAATTTTCTTTTTTTATCTTAATTTGAATATTATTACGCGTTTATGTTTAAAAAAACCATTTGTTTTGTCGCTATTATTTTGATGACAATATTATGACACAATGATAAGTTCTGATAATAAATTTTATTTGAAAATCTCGAAATAATACGTTTAATTTGCTTGCAGGTGAACGCGACGCCCAACAGCGAGCAATCGTGTTTCATTTGAGCGCGCTGGTAACGCAGGGTTAGCTATAATGACGAAATTAGAATTGCCATTCAAGATATTGATGTATACACTCTTCCATGTAATAGTTACCACTGTTTAGAAGGAAAATTCTTAATAGATCAAAATAAGCTACCTACAAAATTTCAGTTTATAAACAATCTCTTTAGGGAAGTAAAATATCAAATGAATGGTGTATTAACTGATTCAGTTAGAGGTGGCTTAACATCTACACTGAAAAACTATCTCTCACTCAATCAGAATGAGAGTAAGTTACTTCAGAATGTAGCCGGGTACCCAAAGATGGTTTAAAAGATTTTACACGAGTGATCATTACACTAACCAGTATACTTTTGATTGATAACAAGGGTAATTTTTATGTTTACATACCACTAAAATTTTTTCTGGCTTTTTTGAAGATTTCCCGAAAGTAGTATTAAATATGAAATGAAAATTGAAATTAACAAAATATATCGGAATATTCCACATATTACACCTTGTATAAGTCAATAACTTTGGCTAAATAAAATATTTCAAAGTAATGTTGACTTAGCCTAAACTATTCCACCCGTCATACTTGGAATGTTTTAACTTCTACAAGTTTAGAAAGTCCTAGACATATTATAATCGCCTTTCAAGATGAGTGTAAAGGAAAATTGTTGAAAAATATGAGTCACTTTAATCATTGTAATCTAACAAATATTCGTGACTTTCTCAACTCGGAACGATATCCTTACCATGATTTAAATTTATATTTAATATTTCAACGTAACTTTTTCAGTTATGTTGACTGATCAAGAAAGGTTAATACTCTATCTTCAAAATTTAAATAAACTTAAAGCTTATATTTATTATTAACACAATATCAACAAATAATAAACAAGTTTTCTAATTTAAATTTATACAATTAGTGGTAAACGTATAAGGTTTCAAAATTGAAAATAATAAGTTTGTCGTAAAGGAATTTGCTGCTTATAATGATTCTCAAATAATGCACTACATGTTTAAACCACCATTTCCTTTGAGAATGCTGTCACCGGAATTGTGTAAACAAGCCACTTGCACAATGCATAATCACTTCTGTAATTTATGGGATTCCGGCTTTATACCACTCTATCAGTTTACTACAATTTACGAGATATTGCGAAAGATGCAGACTTTATTTATGTGAAAGAAAAAGGCAAATTATTTAAAGACTCCTGTGTTTGGATTTGATGAGTCACCCAAACTGCAAATAATTTATCCTGTATGTTTTTACCACACAATGGACAAGTGTATTTGTGCTTTAGCAAACGTTTATTTCTTGTTTAATGATTTTTTAATGAAATAAAACTATATTTTTACTAGTATCCGGTTTTATTTTACAATATTTACAATAAACTTGTCTGAGTTATTAATTTTTCAGCTTCATCATATAATAAAGTTTCTAACTCTTTTGGTTCCACATCTTCATCTGTATCATCTTCTTCCACATAGTTGACATCTTTCAAATAGTTTGGTAGGTATTTTAAAATTCCTAATCGTGCATTTACATTTAAGTTTTCTAAAATAATAAGTAGACAGCCGAGATGAAACTCACCCTCCAAATAATGATTAAAATCTGAAGAGGCTTTTTCATAGATTTTAGCTTTTTTCGTACATTATTCCAGGGAGTACCATCTGCTTTAACCATAGATTGCTTTATGCTCCCATTCAAACGTATCATCTTTATAAGTGTTTGCCAAATCTTCACAGTTGCAGATTTTAAATTGACAATCTTGACTTGGGTTAAATAGGCTCGCCACATTTTGCAGATAATGAAATTGATCTTTTTTACACTCGGTTAATTTCATAGGTCTGCATAATGGTAGTGGTACTAGTGTGGGATGTTGATTATATATTTCTAATAGTGTTGTAATATCTCGTCCTGGTGTAATTAGACGTTCATTATCACAATATATTATAATTGGAATCTCATCTTCGCAATCTTCAAATTTTATGTTTTTAATTGCACTACTTTCACTAGTCGTCGAAGACATGGTTTGCATTCAATGAGTTCTGTATATCTCTATAAATATATTTTCCCCTACTATTTCAAATAACATTGACCTTGATCTTCAAATCATGAGTTTTAAGTATGTCTAATTTCGTGAATAACTTAACGTTCTTAAATAAAACCAGTGTTTAAGTAAAAATTATTTTTCAATGCACATATTTAACAAAATCTTACATACTATATCCACATGATATCACTTGACTGTTACACATTCTTTGTTCGAAAAAGTTTCGAACAGTTGCTTCTAGTTTATGACATACAGTACAATACTTTAATCTCATTTCACTTCTACACAAAAAAATCTATGATTGCACGGGAGAAATAATACTTGTATTCGTTTCTCCTTACAGATCTTACATGTTTGTTAAACCAATCGATCAACTTCAGGTGGAGTATCTGGTACTGAATCACCTCAAGAAAACTCATTGTCAACTAAATGTCTAGATTTTATTCATATCTTTTAAATAGATTAAGAAAAGTAGTTTAGGGAATGCAAGATATATTCAGTTTAAATATTTCAGTATTTCAGTAAAGTTGACTTTCCATTCGCCAAGCTTTTCTCAAATACAGTTGATCTCCCTGATCAATATATTATAGTCTGCTCAAGTTCTACTAACACTACTTCACCAGATCGTGTGGATACAATTTTTATAAACTTTAGTTTGTGTGGAATATTGGAAGGCAGCTAGTTTAATTTTATAAGTTCTTTCTGTTGTAAATCTAACATCAGTTGTTCAGTCACTTTTTAAAGATCCATTTTACAGACGTATTTAAGTAGAAAACTTTACTGATTCTGTGACCTTTTTGCTTAACTATGTTTATACTAAATCTCCCCACTACTTGTTACCCCTCCACTTGATGTTTGACTATGAAATTGACCTTAGGCTTAACCATTACCTTGAATGTTATTGACTCTTAAAGGATTTTACCTTAACCTCAACTTAGACGTTGACCTTGTTACCTTGAAATTAGGTTACAAAAGAATTGAAATTGTTTCATTATTTATATTAGTTTTTAATAATAAGTCCTTTTGTAAAATTAATTTTATTTAATTCAATTCCTTATATAAAAAACAGTTAAAAGTATATTCAAAATAATATAAAATATAAATTCTAAAATATACATATTGACAAACAATTTAATTAAGCCCAGAAATTTGCTGTCCTACACATGTGGTCCATTTTAATAAATATTGCAAAGTATACAAAATTTTGAAAGGCACTCTGTGAAAAGAGGTCCCTCACAATCTTTGCAATATTGATATATATCCTGAAGAAACCTCACTGCTCTAGTAAAATGCTGAGATCTCTGTTCGGATTCATCAATTCCAACGTACAACTGAACTTTATCACTGAAACACTAACTTGTTTGTTTTTGTAAATTTAGTGAAAACACCCTCGTTTTTAAATAAAAAATCTCATAGTGTTTATAATCCGGTAATCGACTGTCCGATTCAACTTTATTATCCGAAATTTCATCGTTACTGTTTGCAACTTCCATAGTAAAATACTACTAACTTGTACTTAAAAACTGTGGTGGATATTTACATTTTCAATTCCGTTCGGAGAAAGCTGTTCACCATGACCTTGATCTCGACCTTGATCTTGACTTTGAATTTGGCTTTGAAGGTTTTTGACTCCCCACTCTTGCAAAACCGTTTTTTAGGCTGATAGCCTCCTAGTATAGCTACAGACAATAGCTTACTTTTTTTGGGAAAGAGTTGGTTTTAACTACTACTACTACGTTGATTTATATTTTGAGATTGATTTAATGCGCCCCCGTAGTAATAAGTCATTTTTGGATATTTATAAAAATGTATTAGAATTGGCAACGGTTCTATGCAGAGGATTTAGGTTTTTGAGTAATCATGTTATTAATTATAATGACCAATTAAAGAGAACGGCAGAAAATGGGTGATTCTCTCACCTGTTATTTGAAACAATAATTGTCTGAAGAACTGGTTTTGGTTATTTCGATACAGAATAGACTCGTCTTGGCACATCCGCTCACTAGGGCTACTATTAATTTTTGGTCAAATTATTATTAAATTATAATTTAATTTTAAATTTTAAGCAAAAATAAAAAAAAGGTTAAAATACATCTATATACAGGGTGTTTCATGCATACAAATTTAGGAGAAAATTCATTACTAAAAATCAACCCCTTAAGAGATATCATCTCCGAAAGGACAGAATTAAAATGAACTTTAAAAATGTAATTATGTTTTTTTTCAGTATTACCATTATGTTATAAGGAGGTCAATTCAACAACCCTTATTATATTTTATGTCAGAACTATTTTATGGGGTTGAATCATATAAATTCAAAATAATATTCGGAATTCCGGTTTGATTTCTTAACTTTTTCATTTTTGGTTTTTTCCATAGCAAAGTTATCCAATAAAAAACAAACTAAAATAGCATTGTTTTTATTGTTTATTAAATAAATAAATAAAATTAAAACAGCTATAAAATAGAATTTCTTAAAAATCCCATAAGTACATAACAGTATTTTCTTTTCTTTTCGAAAATCGTGTTAAAATTATTGAAATCTACAATCAGGCCAACATTGGGGTCCATGCCTACCAATCCATTTTTCTCTAAATCGTCTGTTTAGGAAATTTCTAGCACTTGCAGCAAAATGAACCATGTTGGCCTCCAAGGTCACCCGACTTAAACCCTATCGATTTTTTTATCTGGGGCTACATGAAGTCCTTAGTGTACGAAACCATCGTTGAAACTGAAGAAGATCTTATAGCGAGAATGCAAGCTGCGACAGAACTCATTCAGTCCAATCCGGAGTTATTCTCAAAAACACGTTTTTCAATGAGAAAACGGTGTAGAACGTGCTTACAAGTAAACGGCCGACAGTTTGAACAACTATTGTAATTTTGTCAATTTTGTTATTGTTGTATCTAATACATTTGTTTGAATTTAATTTTGATAGCTTTTGCGTTATTGTGATTTTTACTTTTATCAAGTTCTCAGAAAATCTCAGAAATAGCATGTATTCGTTTTTCAACTAACGCCTAACGCTTAATTATTATTCGAAATCGAATTAATAGTATGGATTAAAAGCAAATACTTACTTGTTTAGCAAAACGCCGACGGGCAAATTACACAACAAATCATAATTTGTGAATTATCTAAGTACTTGCAGACTTTTATTTAGAAGCAAATATCTACAACACCGTTCATTTTAGCTCCATAAAATGTTATTACTTTTTTACCTAAAAATGAACAGAGAATTTAAAAAAATTTAAAAAAAAATATTTGTTCCAGTCGCGTAAAAGATAGGGGGATAAAAGTTGCCACAAACCCTGATAGCGCGCCACTGGTTAAATATTTCAAAAGTCAGTTTATGTCAAAATATTACTTTCTTAAAGAGCATATTGGTCACCAAATTTGAAAAAAATATTTGGAGGCGTTTCTGATTTATGACAAATTTTTAATTTTGATTTCAAACTTTTAACACCCTGTATCTCGGAAACTAAGCCCTTTAAGGGTTTATGTTCCCATATCAAAATTCATCAATTAACGAGAGCTCTCTGGGGTAAAGCGTTGTCGGTCCAATATAGTAACACCCTGTATACTACTGAAATCATACCTTGTAAACAGACACTTTAGAGTAAAATATGAAAGTGGAATGACAGACGTTCTACCTATTCAAGCAGGAGTTCCGCAGGGAAGTGTACTGAGACCTGTCCTCTAGTTGCTTTATACTGCTGACCTACGAACAACACCTGGCACAACAACTGCTACATTTGCTGATGACACTGCAATTTTATGTTCAAACACAAGTCCAACCACCGCATCAGAACTTTTGCAAAATAACATATATCAAGTTGAAAAATGGTTAAAGAAGTGGAGAATAAAACCAAATAAGTCAAAATCGGTGCACATAACATTTACGACCCGTAGAGGAACTTGTCCACACGTATGTCTTAATAACAAACAAGTACCACAAAAAGAGGATGTAAAATATCTTGGAATTCACTTAGATAAAAGGCGGACCTGGAAAAAATATATATTTTCCAAAAGAAAACAATCACAAGTTACGAAATCTATATTGGCTAATAGGCAGGAGGTCGCAATTAACAGTACAAAATAAACTACTGATATATAAAACCGTATTAAAACCTATATGGACATACAGGATAGAGCTATGGGGAACAGCTGCGAACTCCAATATAGAAATCATACAAAGGTTTCAGTCACAAGTGCTAAGGATGATTCTCAATGTACCGTGGTACATCACCAATAATGCCATACATCAAGACTGTGAAATAATTCCCATCAAAGACGAAATCAAGACACTTATAAAAATATACAAGAGTAGATTGAGAGTACACTCAAATCATCTTGCTAGGAATTTAATGCAGAAGTTATGTGCAGTGCGTAGGTTAAAACGAAAAGTGCCCAGTGATTTAGTGTAAAAAAAAATTATAAAGTACAATCCACTCTCTCCCAGCGCCAAAATAGTTAATAATAGTTAAAAAAGCGGCATATCAGTGGATGTGCTCGCAACATGTTATTATATATTATTATAAATATTACTTAATGCTTACACCCTCTTGTGAAATATAGGCAGATTGTAATAAAATTGGGATGTTAATAAAAAAAAATGTTATAATGATCTTACTGAATATATTTGTCTGTGTATGGAATGTATAAGCGTTATATTTTTTGCAGTATTGAATATAACATAAAATAATGTTACACCTCTGTAATATTTAAGTCCTTTTACAGATTGTCATCATATCACAGTTGTTGTAAGTAAACAGCAATAATCACATTCTTGTCCAATCCTTTAACGAATACAGGTTGGTCAGCAGCGCTACTACCAATAGCCAGTCTTAAAATTTGTGATATTTCTTCAAAATCTATAAAATTTGTTATTGTATCACAATTGTTATTGTGCCATTCTAATCCATGTTTGTTTCTTGTAAGCCATGTCATACGATTTTGAACGGATCGTTGAACATGCGATAACTCAAATGGTAATCTTACAAATGTATGTTTAAAACAACCGTTTGACATGTTTAGAATGGCTATTTCTTTACACATAAATCCGCTTGTGGAATATTGAAAACCCTGAGCATCAATAATAAACATATTGTTACTATCTTCTTTACAGTTGGACAGTTCACAATAAACTAACAGTGATTCTTCATATTATATTGTTTTTATTTATCAAAGAATTACATTTTTCATCGAAACCCACCCATTTGACAAACACTTAATCATTTTTTCTTTTAATTATTTTTTTAACAAGATAAACATCAGGATATTTAACTTTTTGTAATTGTTCATTATAAAATCCTCCAATAATATCTTTATTTTTTTCATCTTTTAATAAATATGTGGTTGGATTAGTGAGTTGAACTTTTCTTACGACAAAAATTTCCATTATTTTTAATTGCTACTTTGACTATTATCTGTACTAGCTTAAATGTAGCTGATTGTAAAGAACAATCGAGAAAAGTTGGAGTTGACAATAATACATTTTACATTGCAGGAGGAGTATTCTATTTATGTCAGATACCTAAAAATAAGTCTGTAACAATTGTTAACCTGAATCAATATACAGCTTTCTACTCTAATAATGTGACATTTCCCCTTGGAACTGAAATCAAAAATTCAACGAACCAAACTATTGCCTACGTAATTGGTCATTATCATCACTACTATCCTATAACAACACCGAGAAATAACACAATGTATCGTGGAAGATATAATCTTGATAATTTTTGAACACCCCACTCACTTTATTAGGATAAGGCCAAACGTAATATAAAAAAAGACTCGGTTTTATCTTGGCTTTAAAATGCATATATTTTTTGTTACCTCAATAAACCGAAATCTCAAGAAAAATAACTTTCTTTAATTCAATATAGCGCTTACTCTCCGGCGGTCATCTTAGACACTTAAAAATTATTTCCAGGATTTTCTCTTGGCCACTTTATTTATACAGTTTTTTACAGCTAGTCTCTACAATGAGTGGTTTCTGAAATACAGCCACTCGCATGCTTAATATGCCACCCTGTAGAGTATTTTAATCTTAAACTTAATTTTAATCTTGTAGTGTGTAGTCTAAATCCAATTATTATAAATTTTAATTATAATTTAAATATTTTTTATATACTTCGTTAACGACTGTAAAAACCCTATTTTTATTGAAATGAATAAATCAGTATTTTAGTGATCAACTAATTTACATTGTACCTATTATGTCATTGCTAATAAAATTAAATGTTATTTTTAATTGATATTTATTTTCATTTAGTTTAAAATATCTTTTTAATTTAAAATAACAATATATCAGATTATAGACAGCTATATTTTCAAGCTGACCCTGCACCCATTTATTGCGGTTTGAAGATGTTGAGACTTATAGAATGGGGTTTAAGCAGGTAGTTGATTTAACACAGTAATAGTCAACGATATATTTGTAACCATACTATACGTATCTATGACACCACATGTGATATTTTATTGTTTCATACCGAGCGGAAACCAAGCGTGTAAGTTCTTATTTTTCTTACATTTTTCTTTAGTAAGTCACTTAATTAACAAATGAAACTAAACCAAACTTTTCTAAATTATTTATTATTATTAATCTCAACAATGAAATTGAAATTAAATTCAAGAATTATTAAACCTCGCAGAGTTCGTTAGTAAACCGATTTATTTCTATTAGCTCATTCAGTCTTTCTATTAGCTCATTCAGTCTATTTAAAAATAAACCTACTTTAGAATTTACAAAAAGACTACGGGTTCTAAGAAGCCACCTGGTTCAAAAAATGAATAATTTTCCAGATAGAGAAATGAATGCTAACACTAAAGAACTTTACCCTAGAGAATAAGACCTTTAATAACTTATATAACTAAATCATATAACAATCAATTAGTTATAAAACAAGGGAAGTTCAGAACCTTTAATATAACTAAAGGAACTCTATTTGACAGAAAATCTTATTTAGAAAACGAAATTATTAACTTATTTAAAAATTTTATAGATCCAAAAAAACTTTATTGCATATATGTAGTTGAATTTAATATGGACTTTATTTTTATATTAGTTACGACACTTGTTACAATCAAAATATGCACAAGTGAAAATTAAACTAACAAATATTTCGAAAACGGTTGATCTTGGCACTTAAAAAGTTAGTGACTTTTTTGATCAAAAATAGATAAGGAACTAGATAAAGCTTAAAAAATGGTGACTTAGATAGTGGCGTACAAATTAGGCGTGTTAAAGTTACGCCTAAGGGTTACAGAATGCCACTAAATGAAGGTGTAAAACTGTAAAATACTTTAAAATTTTAGGTTACGAATTAAGGAACGTTCTCCAAAGTTTGAATTCAAAATCTAAAAGCGTTTTCAGAATATTTAGAAAAAATAATTTTATTTTTGCAACTTTAACACCCTGTATCTCAGAAACTAAACATTTTCAGGGTTTATGTTCCTACCTCATTCTTCATGATTCATCAAGGGCTATCACCTGTTAAGAGTTGTCGGTCGAATATTGGAACACCCTGTATATATATACTGTGTGTCCCACGACGATTAAGACAAGTAATATATCAGAATTGGGCAGTAGTAGAGAATTATAATTTTGGGGGTGTAAATTAGAGCAAATGTTGCATCTTTTCTTGTTATTGTGTTACCCAATGAGGTATTTGTTTTTGGTCACGTGACGTCGCATTCAAAATTATTAACGGGACAACCTGTATATTTGTGCCTTTCTGTATTCCTCCCGATAAAACAATTCCAACAAACTAGCACACTTGCACACTTAAAGTGATTAATTCAAGAGCTACAGGTACTTAAACGATTGTAAGTTAAAAAATTCATAATTGAATCCCTTGTAATTTTCGGCAATCTTACATTCGTACGTAATGATTAAGACAAACCAATATTATAATTTTTAATAAAAATTCAAATTAACTGTCACAAAAAAAACTTACAATATTAAAGGAGATGTTCAAATTGATGCCCATCTTCCTAAATGCATTTCTCAAATCTTGATAATAGATTTCGGTTACATGCTGCCCTAATCATTTCCGGTGTCACAGTTCTACAAGCATCGCGTATTTTTCTTTTCAATCGTCTAAATCTCTAGACGGAGTTTCATATACGATACCTTTAAGATATCCCCAAAGGAAGAAATCTAACGGTGTCAGGTCTGGCGACCTTGGAGGCCAGTAAATAGTACCGTTGCGTCCAATCCAGCGTTCTGGAAATATCATGTCCAGATAATTGCTCACTCTACCATCAAAATGTGGAGGTGCACCATCTTGCTGCCTCCACATTGTATTTCTTTCATTCAATGGAATGTCTTCAAGTAGGTCTGGAAGTATATTTTGTAAAAAATTTAGGTATCTCTCTCCCGTTAGTATACCATCATAAAAGTACGGGCCAATCAAACGCCCATTGAATAGGCCACACCAAACGTTTACCTCCCAAATTCTCTGCAAACCGGGTTTCCCTCACCCATTTTGGATTTTCTGCAGACCAGTAATGGTTATTATGTCGATTGACGATTCCGTTATTATGAAATCTCGATTCGTCGCACCACAGAATTTTATCCAAAAAAGATAACTCATCGTCTAACCGTACATGCATATCTGCAATAAATATACATCGTAGATCAAAATCTTGAGGATTCAGACATTGCACCAAATGTATCTTAAAGGGGTGATACTTATGATTTTTTAATATCCTGTGGATAGTTGATTTGCTGATACCAAGTTCAGATTCCAAATGTCGAATGGATGTATGAGGATATGCTTGTAAATATGCTAAAGTATTAATTACATTGTCATCAGTTTGTACAGACTTTGTCCTAGGTGTTTCTACTTTGGCTTTCCCACTGGGAAGAGAACCATTGCGTAATTCTTGTTCCACATATCTAAATGTATCTTTACCAGGTATTCGGCGATTGAGATAACGATCTCTGTATAAATCTCTAGCTCTTCTACAATTTCTTTCACATTTACCATAAATAAGAAGCAAATCAACATATTCACTAGCCGTATAAAGACAAGGCATGTTGACTTACCGTTTAACAACTTAAAAATAACTATTCTGACAGTTATTGGCACTTTTGTCATTATCATGGCAAACTTGATAAATAGGCAGTTTTTTGTATAAGATTTGCTATGCTACTTTTTAATCGATATTTAATAGGGAAACAAGTTTTTGTGGAAAAAACACCATTCTATGTAATTTTACTCCATGATAAACAGGTCGTTTCATTATTAACTTTCAATTATTATTAAAAATTATAATATTGGTTTGCCTTAATCATTACATACGATATAAGAACACGGAAAGAGCCTCCTCGTAAAATGCACTATTAGTTCATTCGGGCGTTCCTTGGACAACGGTACGAAAGTATCGGCTAATCTTTCCACAAACTGAGCTACACTGATTAGAGATCGTATCGAAAACATGGAAAAAGGGCCCTTTTTAGAGCCAAGCTTGAGAATCATATCACTCAATGTTGAAGGCATTTCAAATACTAAGCAAGACTTAATCTCCAACCTATACAAAGAGGATTCATGTGACGTCCTATGCCTTCAGGAAACACACAGGGGACCATCACAACGACGTCCAAACATACCAGGAATGACACTAGTGAAGGAATGCCCCCATGACCAATATGGAAGTGCAATATTTGTAAAACCAGGAATCAAAGTAAATAATTTACAAGCCACCACACTTAATAACAAAGAGCTGATCACGATTAATCTTGGAAATATAAGGATATCCTCAATATACAAACTACCGAACGAGAGATTCTTATTCCCCCAACATCTTAACCAACCACATGTGGTAATAGGAGACTTCAATAGCCACAGCACAACTTGGGGATACCGTGACATGAACGAGGATGGAGAACTCCTGGAGAGATGGGCCGAGGACAATGACATGACCCTAATCCATGATCAGAAACAGCCCGCTTCCTTTAATAGTGGCAAATGGATGAGAGGCTATAACCCGGATCTTATCTTCATCAAAAACTCTCTAGCTGCAACGTGCAACAAGACAGTCATGGACCCTATCCCACACTCACAACATCGGCCAATTATGCTGAAGTTTAGACCAGTGATAATGCCGCAGAAGGTCCCATTTAAAAGGCGATTTAATCTAAGAAAGGCAGACTGGAATAAATTCACAGAAGAGATCGACGAAGAAATTAGAGACCTCCCACCGACCCCAGCAAACTACGATACTTTCATCTCTGCAATCAAGAAGACAGCGAGGCGCTGCATTCCGTGTGGCTGCAGAACTTATTATATACCCGGTCTCCTCAATGAAAGTAAAGACACATACGAGGAATATTTAGAACACTACAGTCGGAATCCCTTCTCTCCGGAAACCATACAGCTAGGTGACCAGCTGATCGATTCCATAAGTAAGGAGAGACAAGGGGCATGGAAAGATACAATAGAAAGCCTAGATATGAAACATAGCAGTAGAAAGGCTTGGAGCCTCATTAAAAAGCTATCAGGCGACCCAACATCCTCTAAAGACCAAGTAAACGTCACCGCCAACGAAATCGCACATCAGCTACTTCTAAATGGTAAGCCTGATCAAAAAGTGAAAGTGACCCGCACTTTCAGGATGGCACAACAGCCTAGACAAGTTAATAAGGATTACTTTACCATTACAGAACTGGAAACTGCAATCGAGTCTCTGAAGGCCAGGAAGGCCCCAGGCCCTGATGACATCATGAATGAGTTCCTGATAAACCTAGGCCCATCAGCCCTGAACTGGCTTCTTCAAATGTATAACTCATGCTGGAACAACAATACAATCCCAAAATTGTGGCTAAAAGCTAAGGTCGTAGCCATCCACAAACCAGGGAAACCACGGGAAGATGCCAAAAGCTACCGCCCGGTGTCACTGTTATGTTCTCCGTTCAAACTCTACGAACGCCTCATTCTGAACAAGTATGGGCCCCAAATAGAAAACCACCTAAGCAAGCAGGGTTTAGACCTGGGAAATCCAGTACTGGTCAGGTTTTAAGCCTCACACAACACATTGAGGATGGCTTTGAAAGAAAGGCAAAAACGGAGGCCGTCTTTATAGATTTAACGGCGGCATATGACACTATAAACCATAAAATATTACTGGGAAAAATCTTCGAAATGACAGGTGATTTACAGTTGACGAAAGTGCTAAACACAATGCTATCGAATAGAAGGTTTTATGTAGAGTTTCAAGGATCAAGAAGCAGCTGGAGGAACCAGAAGAATGGCCTTCCTCAAGGTAGCGTGCTCGTACCCATGCTCTTCAATGTGTATACCAACGACCAACCAACCGGCCCAACAACAAGAAGCTTTATCTACGCCGATGACGTAGCTATCACCTGCCAGTCAAAAAACATCGCAGAGATAGAGGAGCACTTAACAGAATCTTTATCAAGGCTGAGCGGCTATTATAGATCTAACCAACTCCGCCCGAATCCAGTAAAGACGCAGACATGCCTATTCCATCTCAATAATCGACAGGCGAGAAGGGAACTGCAAATAGAGTGGAACTCAGTTAGACTGCAACACTGCCCAGTCTACCTAGGGGTTACATTGGACCGCTCCCTCACCTACAAGAAGCATATCGATAAAATCAAGGCCAAAGTCAACACCAGAAACGGCATTCTCCGTAAACTGACTAACGCTCGTTGGGGGGCGAACCCTAACGTCCTGCGCTCTTCGGCCCTTGCATTGTGCTACTCCGCGGCCGAATATGCATCTCCCGTATGGCAGAGATCAGCACATGCCCATAGGCTGGACCCTGTCCTGAACGACACGTGTAGATTAATAACGGGATGCCTAAAACCCACCAACCTTGACCAACTCTACATGCTAGCCGGAATCGCACCCCCACAAATACGGAGGGAAACCCTAGCCATGGCCGAACGAAACAGACAATACGACGACACCAGACATCCTCTGTATCAACATATACCGGTAGCGGCCAGACTAAAATCTAGGCGAAACTTTATACAATCTACACAGCCCCTCACAACCTCTAAAACTGCCACCAAGGAGGCAAGATGGGAACAGTGCCTAATAGACCACGACACTCCAACCTGGAATCCAAAAGAAAAACTTCCTGCAGGTTCGGACCTAGACTGGGGTACCTGGAAGACCCTCAACCGACTCCGGTGCCAAATGGGGAGATGCAAGACCAACCTCGTGAAGTGGGGATACGTGGAAGAGGCAGCCTGTGAATGCGGAGAAGCCCAGTCAATGGAACACCTCCTGTTGTGCCAATCCCTACAAGCCCCATGTACCCTCCGGGACCTATGGACGTGCAATGAAAATGCTATGATATGCGCCAGACACTGGAGTGATATATGAACATTTATAGCTATATATATTTGTAGTTCAGACACGATTAAATAAATAAATAAATAAATAAATAAATTGCCGAAAATTACAGGGAATTCAATTATTAATTTTTTAACTGCATGTCACGTGTCACTTTAGACCCCAGTATGCTAGTTTGTTGGAATTGTTTTATCGGGAGGAATACAGAAAGGCACAAATATACAGATTGTCCCATTAATAATTTTGAATGCGACGTCACGTGACCAAAAACAAATACCTCATTGGGTAACACAATAACAAGAAAAGATGCAACATTTGCTCTAATTTACACCCCCAAAATTATAATTCTCTACTACTGCCCAATTCTGATATATTACTTGTCTTAATCGTCGTGGGACACCCTGTATACTAGAAGGTAAAGCCGCGGTCATACTAAGTAAAGCTTTAATCAATTATTTTACTGCTTTTGGAGTATCTCGAACGCTGATGGTGGATAAAGGAAACAAATTTTATAATCAAGCAGTCAAAGATCTTTTAACTCTTCATAAAATTAACGTCCATTTCAACACCTCTGCTCATCATGAGTCAAATTCTATAGTCGAACGCCTACACCCAACTATCATAGAACATTTACGAATATTAAGGAAAATTTACCCTGATGAACATAACAATTTAATGAATTAGGCAATATTAGGCTACAACAACTATTCATAGAGCAACAAATTTCACCTACTTTGATGATGTATGAGGAAAAACATGAAGAAAATTTGAAACATTTATACGAAACTGTAAATAAAGTTTTATCGGAAAAGAAACAAAAGTTAGTTGAAAAACGAAATTATAAGGGAGACAATAATCCCGAATTCATAATAGAGCAAATAGTATATAAAAAAATCCAAAATGTTGGAATAAAAAAGATAAAGTATTCTTAGGGATAATACCATTATTATCTAGAAACCGCGTAGAAATCGTTCAAAACTCGAATGAAAATAAAAACGAAATTGTACATATAAAAGAATTAAAAAGCCTCCTATGATTGCAGGTTCCTCGCCAACTTGGCCATCGCAGAACCAGATATCCCAAAATTTCACCACCTAATTGATAACCCTGGACTTCTTCCGCTATACATTGGTAACGCCTAAAATAAATTCCACTCTTGGACATTTACACAGATTTATTACTTGACTAACGTAACAAACGAATTCATATCACCACAAAACCTGTATCATAAAATCAACGACATACTTTTAAATACTTTCGACATTTTCGGACACACAGAAATTGAAAATTCCTACCAAATAATTAAAATAATTGAAAACAAAATTGTCATGCAATTAATCCAACTAAATCTATTATGGAGACAAAGACAAAAATGGGTCACTTTTTGACGGACTTGGCAAAGCTATTAAATCCAGCTGTTGAATATCTCCAGGTGTCGCCAAATTCCAATTGAGGTCGCTGAACCCCGAATTAAAAAATTAGAAGAAAATCAGTGATTTATCATTTCGCCTGAACGTATTGTAGTTAAGCAAACAATTTCAACTAGCACTCCCCGTCAAGGAAGTTACTTACTCGAACTCGGCAACCAGTGTTTAATCGAAATAAAAGACAGTTTTAAAAACTCTCGAACAACAATCGAATTTCAAAAAACTACCCAATTTAAAACTACAAAATGCTATTCTAAATTAAGAAAATAATAATATTCAACCATTTCGAATAGACTCGATGAACTAAAAACAATATATAGTATTTTAGACTCTCAGAAAAGCGAAATTGAAACTTTAAAGACTGTTCCTGTTCATTTTATTAATATTATTGTGTACACAATGTTATTATATATCTTTGCAATTTTAATATGTGTTTATTTAACATAAATATGTTTTTTCAAAATTCACTAGTGGTACAAAAAACTCTCCCAGCGAACCTGACGAGGGCATCCCTTGGAAATGAAACCATGGAACTCTGGATCCACCCCATAGTTCTTTACTAGGACCGGAGGATTTTGTGTCGTTGAAAGTACTTGGCTGGAGGACAAAGACCCGGCATTCTTGTTCTAGCTATTACATAGTTAACTTGTAATTTTAACCATTAATTATGCATTTTGTAATTATAGAAAAATAAAATTGTTTTCAAAAATTATTTAAAATTAAAATTAATTTAGCGAACTCGAGAAAATTTGATTTTATAGCACTTATTTCTTCCCAACCAAAATTCAACTAAACTTTTGTTTCTGTAACTAGATTATTTTTCGTTTTCTAATATATAAAACTACTTTCCTGAAATATATTATTGATTTTAAATAATTACTTCGAGTTTATTCAATATAACCTTGCAGATCATTTTTATAATTTAAAGTTTCAACATATTAAATTTTATTTTTCTATCTGTTGTGAGAATTTTATAAATTGAATATATTTGTGGAGCAAGTTGTCGTTCATTTTAGAAATGACTATAAAGTTTGATTTATTTATATGATAACTATGCCGGTCTGTATAATAAGGTCATGTTTTACATCACTTTGGATCAGATCCTTATTTTTGTTAATAAATATATATATTTCGTGTTATTTTACTAAAAAAATTAAGTCCATAGAAGTGTCACTGGCGTAATATAAAATATGGAACATATTCTATAGAATTTCTAGTACCTTCGAGAAAGCAAGAAAGCTTATAAATTGAAGAAAACTGACAATGTTATAGGCAATAACATTAAAAGTATAATTTTAATTATAAAGTATTTTAAGCGTTTCATTAAAATATATTGCCTTGACATCATTGATTCTAATGAGACTATAAAGTTTCTCGTACTGTATAAAAAATATATAATTTGGAAACAAATGTTATACAATATAAGCATTTCTCTTATACTCACGAATGGAATTTTTTACTTATCAGATGTTAGTTTTTAAAACAAAATTCTTCTGTAAATAACAGTAATTTGGTTGTTTTCTAGATAAAGTTGGATGTTTCAGTTATCTTTGTAACGTACAAATCTGTTAATTTTTATAAATTTGCTACTTTTATAAAGTTTAGTAACCTCTTCACGAGGTCTTATTTGGTATTGTTCATAGTATTTTCTTTAAATCAGAGTCTGAGATCCAAAAAGTATATAAGAGGCTGTGTAAATACTCGCGTAACAATATACCTCTATATGTTATAAAAAAGCCTACAATTGCCTTAATTTGTGGTTTGCTTGATTACGTAAGTATTCAACGTCTATAGTCCTCTGTTATCGGTATATTTGTCCAGTACAAAAGATGTTACTCATTGAGATATAAATATTCTGGTCGAGGATTTCGTAATGCTAGGGAATCTAGTTTTTGTTATCTTCGATTTTTTTTTGTCCAAGAACACAATTCAGGCTTACAATATTGTTGAAGCTTATAGGGTTATATAAGTAGCCACGACGGGTTTTGAAGTAATGTTTTCATTGTGGCTTGTCTAGTGCAAATATGAGATTAAATACTAGAAGCTATTTTGGAAAATTTTGACTGACTTTTCATTGTATCGACATAGCGTACAGCCAAGCATAGTAACTAGTTTGTCGTATCTGAACAAATATTTGTTGAAAATATTAGAAAGTAATCCGTGTATTTAGAATTAGAAATTCACTCCTTTCAACCTTGCACAAATTAGTTGACCTATTTTCAAAAAATGTGACAGTATGACTACAAACTAAAAAAAACTAAAACAACATTTAGAATAGGTACTTACATTAAGAAAACCGACACGCAATAAAGATTTTGTGGATCCTTATCCTATTATCATAGTTACAATTAACATATAGCAAAGATGTTTCTTTTCGAATACGTTGGTGCTGTTAATAAATCCAGGAGACTTAAAACAAACAAAGCTAGAATCATAGAAAAGATAAAAGAATTTTAATTAATTTAATTTTTAAATTTAAGATTGTAAAAAGGATCGAAAAGGATAAAATAAATATAATTAAAAACATCATCATCATCTATTTCTTAGAAGGACTTCGTAGAAATTATAAAGTAACGAATTGTTGTTAGCACTTATCTTATATAAATTTTAATTGAATAGTACAGAATATTTGGTTTTGTTATAAAATGTCTAATAAATAATACTATTAGAGATTAAAGAAAACATGTAAACCGAAAATGATGAAAAATAATAATAATAGTAATAAAACAGAAAAGGAAACTTTATAAGCCAAAATTTAGTAATTTTCAGTTGTATGTTTATGAATTTTTACGTGGGTAATATATTTTAATATTTATTAAAAAAACGTGGCCTTTATTTAGCACTGGAAACAACAATACCCTGACATTCAGTTAATTCCTGTCAAAAGTGAGAAAACAATCGCATACCGCCCTTTTAGGTGAACAGCGGGTGTTAATTCTACGGCTGTCACCAGTGTGTACTATGCACTTGTTTTCGGCCATCAATCTTGCCTCTATCACCGACTGGATCTCCTAAAATTTGAAATGAAAGATAAGGTTTGAACAATACCTGGTTTGCGGTCAGTCGACTTCTGATTTAATAACTTGCAATGGATTTTTAAGCTGTGAGATAAGTATTTGAAAGAATAAATGTCAAAGTATATTAAAATAAATCATTTTAGATATATACCTACTTATTACTACGCAACTGTAATATTTTAGAATGACGAATTTATTTTAACCGATTTATTTTTTTCTAATTTATTAAAAATTTCCATGACTAAAAAAATCGCCAATCTTTAGACATTCCGCGAAGCTTCAAGAATATTAAATTTATTTTAACTTATTTACGTAATATGATCAAATGGAAAACACCATTCTAACAAACAAATATCAGAAAAATATCACTCATATTAAAACAGCAATGTTGGTAGCTTCCTCACACAAAATAATTTCGCTAACCGTTTTGTTGTGAATAATTAGCTAAGGTTACTCTTAAGTCAAAAATAGTACCAAAATGATATTATGAAATGTTGACTTACCTAGTAAATTCTTACAAGTATGATTTTAAAAAATAAACATTTTTCTGTTGATTTTATGACCATTTCAAATAAAAGATAGGTGCTAATGTCTAGAGAAAATTTTGAAACAAACACTAATTTACGAGCGATAATGATTTCCTTATTTTTTATTTTTAAAATGTAACAAAACATCTTTATTGGTTACCCAAAGTGCTATCAACCAAGGCCTTTCTACCCATTATTTGCAATATATTTTTTCACATTTTTTTAAAATATTAATTGCATAAAAACAAGTAACACAAAAAATCCTGACAAACTAAGAGGCAAATATGTTACAGAAATTAAAAAAATGAATTAGTTATTCTCAATAAACATCAAACTATTTACACTTTAAATTAAGGTTTGTTCTTGAATGTTTTGGATATTTTCCAGATTATATTTTCTGGAAATTTCTTCCTTCTCTTAAAATTCTTTTGTCTCTGTTGTATGATATTTACGTTATTGTTATCGACCTTTTTTCCTTAATTTTAAAAGTCTGGATTTAATTAGAGTGACTTTAGTCTTTTCATAGAGCAACTTATTAGACAAATTATGTAATTATGCTGATGACCAATTTTTGTAATTGTATGAAGATAGTTTCTTTCTGCAACTTCTAAGTTTTTTAAAATGGAACTTCTGCATTTATGGAAGAGAGGCTTTCTTTTTATTTAGGTTATATGAAATTTGAAAGTATGCTTATTGTCCAATTCCATTCTTAAATATTTACAATCTGTTGATGGTGCAATGTAGTGATCTTCACTTTTCGGTATTAAAACTTTCCACTCGTTTGGAAACTCCTGTTTTAGGAGTACATTATATAACGTTTTCAAAATCTAATTTGGCCATTACCCCAGGATTTTCTTGGTTTTATTTTTCTCGGTGCGACAATTACCTCTTCGGTTGTAAAAGGTATAACTTCTTCACCCAGTGGCATAACTCTACATATGTCCATTATGTATGGGAACAATTCCTGTATTATTTTTCATTTTAAGGTGTGATCTAACTCAAAAGGCATCCTTTTATTAAAAAATTCCTTAATAATTTTGTATTCTCCTCCTCATGGATCTTCTCGTAGCTTACATACTAGTTCTTGCCATAATTCCCCTTTCGATGTTCGTATCATTTTCTTTAGCTCCTTTCTACTTTCGTTAAGTTCATTTTTAAATTTTATTAACTCTTACTCTTCAATATCTCTTTTTTCTGCCAATCTACTATATTTCCTTCTTATTTTATTGCAGATTTCTCATTTTTTACAGATTCTTTCATTCCACCAGTATGGCACTCTTTTGACGACAACATTCTTTGTTTTACTCCTACTATCTCGATATGCATTTTTTATTTTTTCCACGTATGAGATCGGCCCAGATTCCTTACCGTTTATTGTTAACTCCACAGAGACTCTAAATGCCTCCCAGTCCATGTCGAATGTCCCTCTCAGGTTTTTATTTTGGGTACCTTATCCCACTGATTTCATAGTATACGTACTGGTGTTCTGTATTACTATCTTCTTCTAACACTTCCCAATTAGATTTCTGCCCAGCTATACCGATGGTTGCCGCAGTTACATCAATGTATATTATAATATTATGTTATTATATATAGTATTAAATACTATGAACAATACCAAATAAGATCTCGTGAAGAGGTTACTAAACTTTATAAAAGTAGCAAATTTATAAAAATTAACAGATTTGTACGTTACAAAGATAACTGAAACATCCAACTTTATCTAGAAAACAACCAAATTACTGTTATTTACAGAAGAATTTTGTTTTAAAAACTAACATCTGATAAGTAAAAAATTCCATTCGTGAGTATAAGAGAAATGCTTATATTGTATAACATTTGTTTCCAAATTATATATTTTTTATACAGTACGAGAAACTTTATAGTCTCATTAGAATCAATGATGTCAAGGCAATATATTTTAATGAAACGATTAAAATACTTTATAATTAAAATTATACTTTTAATGTTATTGCCTATAACATTGTCAGTTTTCTTCAATTTATAAGCTTTCTTGCTTTCTCGAAGGTACTAGAAATTCTATAGAATATGTTCCATATTTTATATTACGCCAGTGACACTTCTATGGACTTAATTTTTTTAGTAAAATAACACGAAATATATATATTTATTAACAAAAATAAGGATCTGATCCAAAGTGATGTAAAACATGACCTTATTATACAGACCGGCATAGTTATCATATAAATAAATCAAACTTTATAGTCATTTCTAAAATGAACGACAACTTGCTCCATAAATATATTCAATTTATAAAATTCTCACAACAGATAGAAAAATAAAATTTAATATGTTGAAACTTTAAATTATAAAAATGATCTGCAAGGTTATATTGAATAAACTCGAAGTAATTATTTAAAATCAATAATATATTTCAGGAAAGTAGTTTTATATATTAGAAAACGAAAAATAATCTAGTTACAGAAACAAAAGTTTAGTTGAATTTTGGTTGGGAAGAAATAAGTGCTATAAAATCAAATATTCTCGAGTTCGCTAAATTAATTTTAATTTTAAATAATTTTTGAAAACAATTTTATTTTTCTATAATTACAAAATGCATAATTAATGGTTAAAATTACAAGTTAACTATGTAATAGCTAGAACAAGAATGCCGGGTCTTTGTCCTCCAGCCAAGTACTTTCAACGACACAAAATCCTCCGGTCCTAGTAAAGAACTATGGGGTGGATCCAGAGTTCCATGGTTTCATTTCCAAGGGATGCCCTCGTCAGGTTCGCTGGGAGAGTTTTTTGTACCACTAGTGAATTTTGAAAAAACATATTTATGTTAAATAAACACATATTAAAATTGCAAAGATATATAATAACATTGTGTACACAATAATATTAATAAAATGAACAGGAACAGTCTTTAAAGTTTCAATTTCGCTTTTCTGAGAGTCTAAAATACTATATATTGTTTTTAGTTCATCGAGTCTATTCGAAATGGTTGAATATTATTATTTTCTTAATTTAGAATAGCATTTTGTAGTTTTAAATTGGGTAGTTTTTTGAAATTCGATTGTTGTTCGAGAGTTTTTAAAACTGTCTTTTATTTCGATTAAACACTGGTTGCCGAGTTCGAGTAAGTAACTTCCTTGACGGGGAGTGCTAGTTGAAATTGTTTGCTTAACTACAATACGTTCAGGCGAAATGATAAATCACTGATTTTCTTCTAATTTTTTAATTCGGGGTTCAGCGACCTCAATTGGAATTTGGCGACACCTGGAGATATTCAACAGCTGGATTTAATAGCTTTGCCAAGTCCGTCAAAAAGTGACCCATTTTTGTCTTTGTCTCCATAATAGATTTAGTTGGATTAATTGCATGACAATTTTGTTTTCAATTATTTTAATTATTTGGTAGGAATTTTCAATTTCTGTGTGTCCGAAAATGTCGAAAGTATTTAAAAGTATGTCGTTGATTTTATGATACAGGTTTTGTGGTGATATGAATTCGTTTGTTACGTTAGTCAAGTAATAAATCTGTGTAAATGTCCAAGAGTGGAATTTATTTTAGGCGTTACCAATGTATAGCGGAAGAAGTCCAGGGTTATCAATTAGGTGGTGAAATTTTGGGATATCTGGTTCTGCGATGGCCAAGTTGGCGAGGAACCTGCAATCATAGGAGGCTTTTTAATTCTTTTATATGTACAATTTCGTTTTTATTTTCATTCGAGTTTTGAACGATTTCTACGCGGTTTCTAGATAATAATGGTATTATCCCTAAGAATACTTTATCTTTTTTATTCCAACATTTTGGATTTTTTTATATACTATTTGCTCTATTATGAATTCGGGATTATTGTCTCCCTTATAATTTCGTTTTTCAACTAACTTTTGTTTCTTTTCCGATAAAACTTTATTTACAGTTTCGTATAAATGTTTCAAATTTTCTTCATGTTTTTCCTCATACATCATCAAAGTAGGTGAAATTTGTTGCTCTATGAATAGTTGTTGTAGCCTAATATTGCCTAATTCATTAAATTGTTATGTTCATCAGGGTAAATTTTCCTTAATATTCGTAAATGTTCTATGATAGTTGGGTGTAGGCGTTCGACTATAGAATTTGACTCATGATGAGCAGAGGTGTTGAAATGGACGTTAATTTTATGAAGAGTTAAAAGATCTTTGACTGCTTGATTATAAAATTTGTTTCCTTTATCCACCATCAGCGTTCGAGATACTCCAAAAGCAGTAAAATAATTGATTAAAGCTTTACTTAGTATGACCGCGGCTTTACCTTCTAGTATACAGGGTGTCCCACGACGATTAAGACAAGTAATATATCAGAATTGGGCAGTAGTAGAGAATTATAATTTTGGGGGTGTAAATTAGAGCAAATGTTGCATCTTTTCTTGTTATTGTGTTACCCAATGAGGTATTTGTTTTTGGTCACGTGACGTCGCATTCAAAATTATTAATGGGACAATCTGTATATTTGTGCCTTTCTGTATTCCTCCCGATAAAACAATTCCAACAAACTAGCATACTGGGGTCTAAAGTGACACGTGACATGCAGTTAAAAAATTAATAATTGAATTCCCTGTAATTTTCGGCAATTTATTTATTTATTTATTTATTTATTTAATCGTGTCTGAACTACAAATATATATAGCTATAAATGTTCATATATCACTCCAGTGTCTGGCGCATATCATAGCATTTTCATTGCACGTCCATAGGTCCCGGAGGGTACATGGGGCTTGTAGGGATTGGCACAACAGGAGGTGTTCCATTGACTGGGCTTCTCCGCATTCACAGGCTGCCTCTTCCACGTATCCCCACTTCACGAGGTTGGTCTTGCATCTCCCCATTTGGCACCGGAGTCGGTTGAGGGTCTTCCAGGTACCCCAGTCTAGGTCCGAACCTGCAGGAAGTTTTTCTTTTGGATTCCAGGTTGGAGTGTCGTGGTCTATTAGGCACTGTTCCCATCTTGCCTCCTTGGTGGCAGTTTTAGAGGTTGTGAGGGGCTGTGTAGATTGTATAAAGTTTCGCCTAGATTTTAGTCTGGCCGCTACCGGTATATGTTGATACAGAGGATGTCTGGTGTCGTCGTATTGTCTGTTTCGTTCGGCCATGGCTAGGGTTTCCCTCCGTATTTGTGGGGGTGCGATTCCGGCTAGCATGTAGAGTTGGTCAAGGTTGGTGGGTTTTAGGCATCCCGTTATTAATCTACACGTGTCGTTCAGGACAGGGTCCAGCCTATGGGCATGTGCTGATCTCTGCCATACGGGAGATGCATATTCGGCCGCGGAGTAGCACAATGCAAGGGCCGAAGAGCGCAGGACGTTAGGGTTCGCCCCCCAACGAGCGTTAGTCAGTTTACGGAGAATGCCGTTTCTGGTGTTGACTTTGGCCTTGATTTTATCGATATGCTTCTTGTAGGTGAGGGAGCGGTCCAATGTAACCCCTAGGTAGACTGGGCAGTGTTGCAGTCTAACTGAGTTCCACTCTATTTGCAGTTCCCTTCTCGCCTGTCGATTATTGAGATGGAATAGGCATGTCTGCGTCTTTACTGGATTCGGGCGGAGTTGGTTAGATCTATAATAGCCGCTCAGCCTTGATAAAGATTCTGTTAAGTGCTCCTCTATCTCTGCGATGTTTTTTGACTGGCAGGTGATAGCTACGTCATCGGCGTAGATAAAGCTTCTTGTTGTTGGGCCGGTTGGTTGGTCGTTGGTATACACATTGAAGAGCATGGGTACGAGCACGCTACCTTGAGGAAGGCCATTCTTCTGGTTCCTCCAGCTGCTTCTTGATCCTTGAAACTCTACATAAAACCTTCTATTCGATAGCATTGTGTTTAGCACTTTCGTCAACTGTAAATCACCTGTCATTTCGAAGATTTTTCCCAGTAATATTTTATGGTTTATAGTGTCATATGCCGCCGTTAAATCTATAAAGACGGCCTCCGTTTTTGCCTTTCTTTCAAAGCCATCCTCAATGTGTTGTGTGAGGCTTAAAACCTGACCAGTACTGGATTTCCCAGGTCTAAACCCTGCTTGCTTAGGTGGTTTTCTATTTGGGGCCCATACTTGTTCAGAATGAGGCGTTCGTAGAGTTTGAACGGAGAACATAACAGTGACACCGGGCGGTAGCTTTTGGCATCTTCCCGTGGTTTCCCTGGTTTGTGGATGGCTACGACCTTAGCTTTTAGCCACAATTTTGGGATTGTATTGTTGTTCCAGCATGAGTTATACATTTGAAGAAGCCAGTTCAGGGCTGATGGGCCTAGGTTTATCAGGAACTCATTCATGATGTCATCAGGGCCTGGGGCCTTCCTGGCCTTCAGAGACTCGATTGCAGTTTCCAGTTCTGTAATGGTAAAGTAATCCTTATTAACTTGTCTAGGCTGTTGTGCCATCCTGAAAGTGCGGGTCACTTTCACTTTTTGATCAGGCTTACCATTTAGAAGTAGCTGATGTGCGATTTCGTTGGCGGTGACGTTTACTTGGTCTTTAGAGGATGTTGGGTCGCCTGATAGCTTTTTAATGAGGCTCCAAGCCTTTCTACTGCTATGTTTCATATCTAGGCTTTCTATTGTATCTTTCCATGCCCCTTGTCTCTCCTTACTTATGGAATCGATCAGCTGGTCACCTAGCTGTATGGTTTCCGGAGAGAAGGGATTCCGACTGTAGTGTTCTAAATATTCCTCGTATGTGTCTTTACTTTCATTGAGGAGACCGGGTATATAATAAGTTCTGCAGCCACGCGGAATGCAGCGCCTCGCTGTCTTCTTGATTGCAGAGATGAAAGTATCGTAGTTTGCTGGGGTCGGTGGGAGGTCTCTAATTTCTTCGTCGATCTGTTCTGTGAATTTATTCCAGTCTGCCTTTCTTAGATTAAATCGCCTTTTAAATGGGACCTTCTACGGCATTATCACTGGTCTAAACTTCAGCATAATTGGCCGATGTTGTGAGTGTGGGATAGGGTCCATGACTGTCTTGTTGCACGTTGCAGCTAGAGAGTTTTTGATGAAGATAAGATCCGGGTTATAGCCTCTCATCCATTTGCCACTATTAAAGGAAGCGGGCTGTTTCTGATCATGGATTAGGGTCATGTCATTGTCCTCGGCCCATCTCTCCAGGAGTTCTCCATCCTCGTTCATGTCACGGTATCCCCAAGTT
Source organism: Hermaeophaga mercurialis (assembly GCA_951812935.1). Lineage (NCBI taxonomy): Eukaryota > Metazoa > Arthropoda > Insecta > Coleoptera > Chrysomelidae > Hermaeophaga > Hermaeophaga mercurialis. Next base: position 32,360,661 of record OX638364.1, read on the forward strand.
GTGCTGTGGCTATTGAAGTCTCCTATTACCACATGTGGTTGGTTAAGATGTTGGGGGAATAAGAATCTCTCGTTCGGTAGTTTGTATATTGAGGATATCCTTATATTTCCAAGATTAATCGTGATCAGCTCTTTGTTATTAAGTGTGGTGGCTTGTAAATTATTTACTTTGATTCCTGGTTTTACAAATATTGCACTTCCATATTGGTCATGGGGGCATTCCTTCACTAGTGTCATTCCTGGTATGTTTGGACGTCGTTGTGATGGTCCCCTGTGTGTTTCCTGAAGGCATAGGACGTCACATGAATCCTCTTTGTATAGGTTGGAGATTAAGTCTTGCTTAGTATTTGAAATGCCTTCAACATTGAGTGATATGATTCTCAAGCTTGGCTCTAAAAAGGGCCCTTTTTCCATGTTTTCGATACGATCTCTAATCAGTGTAGCTCAGTTTGTGGAAAGATTAGCCGATACTTTCGTACCGTTGTCCAAGGAACGCCCGAATGAACTAATAGTGCATTTTACGAGGAGGCTCTTTCCGTGTTCTTATATCGTATGTAATGATTAAGGCAAACCAATATTATAATTTTTAATAATAATTGAAAGTTAATAATGAAACGACCTGTTTATCATGGAGTAAAATTACATAGAATGGTGTTTTTTCCACAAAAACTTGTTTCCCTATTAAATATCGATTAAAAAGTAGCATAGCAAATCTTATACAAAAAACTGCCTATTTATCAAGTTTGCCATGATAATGACAAAAGTGCCAATAACTGTCAGAATAGTTATTTTTAAGTTGTTAAACGGTAAGTCAACATGCCTTGTCTTTATACGGCTAGTGAATATGTTGATTTGCTTCTTATTTATTGTAAATATGAAAGAAATTGTAGAAGAGCTAGAGATTTATACAGAGATCGTTATCTCAATCGCCGAATACCTGGTAAAGATACATTTAGATATGTGGAACAAGAATTACGCAATGGTTCTCTTCCCAGTGGGAAAGCCAAAGTAGAAACACCTAGGACAAAGTCTGTACAAACTGATGACAATGTAATTAATACTTTAGCATATTTACAAGCATATCCTCATACATCCATTCGACATTTGGAATCTGAACTTGGTATCAGCAAATCAACTATCCACAGGATATTAAAAAATCATAAGTATCACCCCTTTAAGATACATTTGGTGCAATGTCTGAATCCTCAAGATTTTGATCTACGATGTATATTTATTGCAGATATGCATGTACGGTTAGACGATGAGTTATCTTTTTTGGATAAAATTCTGTGGTGCGACGAATCGAGATTTCATAATAACGGAATCGTCAATCGACATAATAACCATTACTGGTCTGCAGAAAATCCAAAATGGGTGAGGGAAACCCGGTTTGCAGAGAATTTGGGAGGTAAACGTTTGGTGTGGCCTATTCAATGGGCGTTTGATTGGCCCGTACTTTTATGATGGTATACTAACGGGAGAGAGATACCTAAATTTTTTACAAAATATACTTCCAGACCTACTTGAAGACATTCCATTGAATGAAAGAAATACAATGTGGAGGCAGCAAGATGGTGCACCTCCACATTTTGATGGTAGAGTGAGCAATTATCTGGACATGATATTTCCAGAACGCTGGATTGGACGCAACGGTACTATTTACTGGCCTCCAAGGTCGCCAGACCTGACACCGTTAGATTTCTTCCTTTGGGGATATCTTAAAGGTATCGTATATGAAACTCCGTCTAGAGATTTAGACGATTGAAAAGAAAAATACGCGATGCTTGTAGAACTGTGACACCGGAAATGATTAGGGCAGCATGTAACCGAAATCTATTATCAAGATTTGAGAAATGCATTTACGAAGATGGGCATCAATTTGAACATCTCCTTTAATATTGTAAGTTTTTTTTGTGACAGTTAATTTGAATTTTTATTAAAAATTATAATATTGGTTTGTCTTAATCATTACGTACGAATGTAAGATTGCCGAAAATTACAAGGGATTCAATTATGAATTTTTTAACTTACAATCGTTTAAGTACCTGTAGCTCTTGAATTAATCACTTTAAGTGTGCAAGTGTGCTAGTTTGTTGGAATTGTTTTATCGGGAGGAATACAGAAAGGCACAAATATACAGGTTGTCCCGTTAATAATTTTGAATGCGACGTCACGTGACCAAAAACAAATACCTCATTGGGTAACACAATAACAAGAAAAGATGCAACATTTGCTCTAATTTACACCCCCAAAATTATAATTCTCTACTACTGCCCAATTCTGATATATTACTTGTCTTAATCGTCGTGGGACACACAGTATATATATACAGGGTGTTCCAATATTCGACCGACAACTCTTAACAGGTGATAGCCCTTGATGAATCATGAAGAATGAGGTAGGAACATAAACCCTGAAAATGTTTAGTTTCTGAGATACAGGGTGTTAAAGTTGCAAAAATAAAATTATTTTTTCTAAATATTCTGAAAACGCTTTTAGATTTTGAATTCAAACTTTGGAGAACGTTCCTTAATTCGTAACCTAAAATTTTAAAGTATTTTACAGTTTTACACCTTCATTTAGTGGCATTCTGTAACCCTTAGGCGTAACTTTAACACGCCTAATTTGTACGCCACTATCTAAGTCACCATTTTTTAAGCTTTATCTAGTTCCTTATCTATTTTTGATCAAAAAAGTCACTAACTTTTTAAGTGCCAAGATCAACCGTTTTCGAAATATTTGGCTTTAAAAAGAAGTATACAAATCATATTTATCATGTCAATTTGGAATATTTGAATTTATTCTTAATAATCCTATAAATTAGGAATACCTTTTGTGATTATGAATAACTTCAGTGATGAATTCGATCAAGTGATGTAATTTTTTCGTCTGGGGGTTAGTTTGTTTATTGGATATTATGTTTATTTTTGGTTTGATTTTGCTAGTAGAAGAGTCTGACTTAATATAGCCATTTCCACTATTTTCAGCTAGGTTTCTAAGATATTCCAAAACATTTTCGTCAACATGACCTGGATTGTTTATGATTGACTCATCTTCAAGAGCATTTATTGTTATTGGTGAGAGACAATCCACGTTAGTATTAACATTTTATTTTTATAGAAAATTTGATAGTTGTACTCTTCAAGCTGGAGACGCCATCTTACTAATTTGGAATTTGGTTCTTTTAAACTGAACAACCAAGTTATATGCTTATGGTCCGTATATATAAAAAACCGCCTTCCATAGGGATATAGACGGCAGTGTTTACAAGCCCAAACTATGGATAAAAGTTCTTTCGTATTTAGTCTCTGTTTTATTTATAGTTCTCAAGGCGTATGCCACTAATCTGTCTCGAGGAACTTATGTGCCGTTTGAATAATAACATTTTTCTTGAAAAATTAGATTTTTGTAATATTGTTGAACTTTTACAAACTATTGGGTTACCCTATATATACATTTAAGGAGAGTTACAAACTCTTTTCTGAACTCAGCAAGTAGGACACTTACTTATAGAAACTTGTAAGCATACAATCATATGTGCTCGGAGAAAAAATCCTATATCTTGTAATTATATTAAACCTATTCACTACACTAAATTAATACCGGCCTATAACTCTCTAGAGGCAAGCGTTTACGTTATTGTCGGCCTATAACTGGCAAGAGTCTAGAGTTAATGCCAATTTTGCTATCTTAAGCTAATACTTTTTCCATTTGTTTTGTATAAAATTGTCCACCCCATAAGAGGGATCACGATTAATATTATTAATGTTATTATACTTGTGTCACTTATCATTTTTCACACCCAAAACTTTATTAAAATTTTGTTTTAAGCAAGGATTGCATAAGAGTTGAACGGGCATAAACTAGAGTGGTTCATTGTATTGATGGTGGATTATTGATAAATTTTGCTCCACCTTTTAACTTGTAATTGGATGCGGAATAGCAAATTCCCTCAGTAGTGAAGCAAAGTATGTTCTAAATAAAAGTTCCAGAAACTGCCACCAGGGGCGTTGGTGGCGCTGGTGTCGCGCCGACGTGTTGCGCGGTAAATTCAAATTCCGAGAGCGGCCATTTTTAGTCCAATTATGTCAAAGTTCCAGAAACTGTCACTAGATGGCGTTGGTGGCGCCAAAGTTCCACAAAGTGTTACTAGATGGCGTTGGTGGCGTTGGAGAGCGGCGGCCATTTTTAGTCCATTTATGCCAAAGTTCCCAAAACTGTCACTAGATGACGTTGGAGAGCGGCGGCGGTGGCCATTTTTAGTCCAAGAATACTGGTCTTGAACGTGTTGGCAGTTCAGCCAAAAAAGAAGAAGTCACCTGTCATCTGGCATCTGTCACCTGTCACTAGAAATACTGGTCTTGAACGTGTTGGCAGTTCAACCAAAAAGAAAGAAGTCACCTGTCACCTGTCATCTGTCATCTGTCATCTGTCACCTGTCACCTGTCACCTGTCACCTGTCACCTGTCACCTGTCACCTGTCACCTGTCACCTGTCATCTGTCACCTGTCATCTGTCACCTCTCATCTGTCACCTCTCATCTGTCACCTCTCATCTGTCACCTGTCACTAGAAATACTGGTCTTGAAAGTGTTGGCAGTTCAGCCAAAAAAGAAGAAGTCACCTGTCATCTGTCATCTGTCAAATGTTGCCATAAGGGCACAAAGCGTTTAACTTCCTTGTTATTGGTCCAATTGAATCGCGGAAAAAACAGGCATCATCTATAAGTGGCGTAGATGTCAAATTTAAAGAAAAGCATGCCCAATGATGGTTGCCATAAGGGCACAAAGCGCTTAACTTCCTTGTTATTGGTCCAATTGAATCGCGGAAAAAACAGGCATTATCTATGAGTGACGTGGATGTCAAATTTAAAGAAAAAACATGCGCAATGAACGTTGTCATAAGGGCACAAGGCGTTTATCTTCGTTGTTATTGGTCCAATTGAATCGCGGAAAAAACAGGCATTATCTATGAGTGACGTAGATTTCAAATTTAAAGAAAAGCATGCGCAATGAACGTTGCCATAAGGGCACAAAGCGTTTATCTTCCTTGTTATTGGTCCAATTGAATCGCGGAAAAAACAACACATTATCTATAAGTAACGTAGATGTCAAATTTAAAGAAAAGCATGCGCAATGAACGTTGCCGAAAGGGCACAAAGCGCTTAACTTCCTTGTTATTGGTCCAATTGAATCGCGGAAAAAACAACACATTATCTATGAGTGACGTAGATGTCAAATTTACGGAAAAAAATGCTTGATCATGATTGGATAATTATGTCACGTGATCTATATCTAGAGGGGGTTATTATATAATATTTATTAATAACGCGTGGGGGATTAGTGCTTTAAGACATGCGTCAAGACAAGCATATTTGGGGTAAAGTCCTTAAATTTGAAGAAAGACTCAAGCAACTTCGTAAAGATATTAAACTGTACGAAGACAAAGAAAACGTTATAAAGCAGTTGGGAAATTTAAATTTGGACAATACAAGAATACCGAAAAAAGTACTATGTTGTTGTTGTTACCCATAACATGCAAAATTCTATTACTCCAAATTCAAGATTTTTTAAAATTCTTTTTTTTCAAACTAAAAATTTTTTAAATACGGCCCTGCATTTTCTGAAAAAAGTTAAAAACATATACTTTTGATAATTTAAAATAGAGATACTTTTAACTGTCATACCGGATGAAGCCTCCCAGATAAAAATGAGATGAGACTGGTAACGGGCAAAATCAAACCACATTTACAGAAAACAAATTCTTGTACAAACATCTACATACGTTCACACAGGATGTAGCTTCCTGGATAAAAATTAGATAAGGCTGATAACGGGCAAAAAATACAACCACATTTCTACGAAACGAATTTAGTTATCTTCCCACAGATAATGTGTTGTTTTTCTCGAGGGACTATAAAAACCAAAGCGCATCAATAGACAATTCAGTCGTAAAAGTCGCTTCACCAGTGCTGCAACCTGTTAGTATTCAGTGAGCTGTTTCCAGTTGTTTTTTTACATTGTGCTGCCAGTTAGTGTTCAGTGAACAGTTTCCAGTTGGGGTTATTGTAAGTACATTTAATGTTAGTTTTTTTAAAACTTTTTTTGTAGTAAATTATCAAAAATCTAAACTTCAAAGTGTTAAATAAGTTAATTTTTTTTAAAAACTTTTTTGTAATTTTAACAGTACAAATTTTTGATTTTTTCAGTAATTTGTATCAGTGATCTACATTTTTTTGCTGTTAGCTTCAATCCGGCTAAGACTTTTTTTGCCATCCACATCTTTAAGCTTTTAAAGTAAGTGTTTTTTTCGAGGTTTTTATCATGCTAGTATTCCATTTTTTTATTATTATTTTAGATGAGTTTTCTCGAAAAATTAAACGAATTTACCTCATCTACAGATACCGAAAACAAACCCATAATTAAGCTAAAGGACCTGCAACCCAACATCCCAAAGAAAATTTATCGTGTTCAGCTCGCCAAATCCAAATTTGGAGGGGAATCTATCCTAGTGGAATTGGAGGAGAACGTCACCTTTCTACCCAAAAGGTCTACCGAAATTTACAAGAACCACATCGACGATCTAAACAAAGGGGACTTCAGTTTAATTTTTATTGTTCTGCACGAGATATCCAAGAGCTGTGCACCGAGGACCCTATTTAAAATAGTAAAAAATTAGGTGAGTTCAAGCATGAATTTCGCACTTACGTTTAAAAAAATCGAAGAAATTCTTAAAACTGAGCAAAATATTTCGACATATTCAGATCAAAATAAATGGCTAGCACTAATTAGTACTCACCTCAGAAAATGCTCTTTAGCTGTAAAAAAGTGTAATTTCACGGTAGGGGAAAAAAGAAAAATTTACGCCAAAATGGGGCAGTTGAAAAGGTTACGGTGTATCATTAAATTAGCGTCTTCCCATGTAGTAGGGGAGGGCATTAGACGGGGACCCGGTACTAAAGGGGGCGTTAAATGGGAAGACGTAAACGCGATTTTTAATAGTAGAATAAGAACGGGGGTAATTGTAAATTTAAAACCCAAAGAAATAAAAGATTTTTTGCAGCCCGCATTTAAATTATTTAAATCAAAAATTTGTAAAATTTTAAAAAATGATACACCGTCGCTCAAAGTAAAAGTTACATTTTGTGGCGATTTTTTAAAAAATAATAGTGATGGTGGGGAAGTAATTGACATTAAATACTTTGGATCCCCAAATTTCGTTGTTGATTTGGGGACGGATTTAGCGCAAGAATATAAAAGTATCGTAGATTTTATTTTAAATAAACTTTCGGAATTTCAAGAAAAAGACAGTGGGTGAGCGTTGTCAAAAATAAATTTATTAGAAGTAGCTATTAACAAATTTGAAATTGGGAACGGTTCATCCTTCATTCAGCTGCCAAAAGAAATATTAGCGAAAAAGGCATGCATAAACGTTAAAAATGCGGACCTTGCGTGTTTTTACTGGGCCGTAACGAGTTTTTTGTTTCCTGCTAAAAGAAACCCAGCATTTACAATTAATTACCCTCATTATAGTACAGTTTTGAATACAAACGGTTTAGAATTGCCTATGAAATTAGCACAAATATCAAAATTCGAAAAGTTAAATGAAATCTCTGTAAACGTTTACGCTTTAGAACTAAATCAAACTAATAAAAGGTCATTTTACGTAGTGGTACCTGCACGTTTAACTAAAAATAAACTGTCGCGTCATGTAAATTTACATTTAATTCAAGATGAATATTTTCCAAAATTAAACGACTACGAGGCTCCTCCCGTCAACAACGAGGACACTACTACCACCACCAACACCATTAAATATCATTATTGTTGGATTAAAAATATGTCTAGGCTAGTTTCAAGTCAACTAAGCAAGAGTACACCTAAAAAATTTATTTGCGATAGGTGCTTGAATTATTTTCAAAGTGAAAAGAAACTAACGGACCACGAAATTTTGTGTAGAAATACCAATGATTGTAAAATTTCTTTCCCCCCATATGATAACGTTAAATTTAAAAATCATGTATACAAGCAGAAATGTCCATTTGTCGTTTATGCCGATTTCGAGTCTATTTTAGAAGCCTGCACTAAAAAGATATCACATACAACCACAAAGTATCAACATCATAAAACATTTAGTGCAGGCTTCTACTTAAAATGCAGCTACGATAATCAGATTTCCTACTACAATAGTTATAGAGGGGAAGATTGCATGGACTGGTTTGCGAATCAAATGTTAGAAGTCGCGAAATTTATTGAATCAAAAATATTAAATATTATTCCTATTTGTATGCCTACTGTCGCAAACGGTGTCTTCTGTCACATTTGTGACAATAGGTTTAAAGAAAAAGATGTTATCGTTAAAGATCACGATCATTTTACGGGATTATTTAGAGGGTTCGCACATCAATCGTGCAATCTGAACTTTAAAAAACTATTTGTAGTACCCATAGTTTTCCATAATCTTAGCGGATACGACAGCCACTTTATTATTAGAGATCTTGCTAAACGTGGACCTTTGAGTGTACTACCTGTGAACATGGAAAAATACATTTCTTTTACGCAGTATGAACCAAAAACTAAAATTAAATTTCGCTATATAGACTCCTTTAGATTTTTGGGTACCAGTCTCGATGAGTTGGTGTCTACACTAAAAATAGAGGAGTTGGTTACATTAAAAGGGGAATTTGGTAACTTGACTAATGAAATGTTCAAACTGTTGACGAGGAAAGGTGTTTTTCCATACGATTACATTGATAGTATTGATAAGCTAAATGATACCACTAGTCTTCCAGCAATTGAGAGTTTTTACAACAAGTTAAATGATTGTCATATTTCTACAGATGATTACACTCATGCGCAAAACGTTTGGCAAGCTTTCCAAATTCACAATTTAGGCGAATATGCAGATTTGTATATGCGAACAGACATTCTCCTTCTTTGTGACGTTATGGAAAACTTTCGAACAACTGCTCTGGTAACTTACCAACTAGATCCGGCATGGTACTATACTATGCCCGGATATACTTGGGACTGTATGCTCAAGTACACGAAATGTAAATTACAAATTTTAAAAGATGTAGACATGTTGTTGTTTGTCGAGTCATCAATACGTGGAGGAATATCTGTTTGTTCAAACAGATATTCTAAAGCTAACAATAAATACATGCCTGAATATGATTCTTCTAAACCGTCCAAGTACCTTATGTACTTTGACGTAAACAATTTATATGGGTGGGCTATGTCACAGTTCCTCTCTTACGGGGGGTTTGAATGGGAGCCCAATACAAACATCGACATTACTCAGATTCCCGACGATTCACCCGTCGGATATATTTTACAAGTAGATTTAGAGTATCCCGAAAGTTTACATGACGAGCACAAGGATTTCCCATTTTGTCCAGAACATCGCAAACCTCCAGGTGGTTCCAAATTGCCCAAATTAATGACCACCCTTTATCCGAAAAAAGAATACACTCTACATTATCGCAATTTAAAACAAGCCCTCGAACAGGGCTTAAAATTAATCAAAATTCATAAAGTATTAAAATTTAAACAATCCGCCTGGCTAAAGTCCTATATCGAGCTGAATACTCGTTTAAGGACTGTGGCCACAAGTAATTTTAAAAAAAACCAATTCAAACTTGCTAATAATGCTGTATTCGGTAAGACGATGGAAAACATCAGACTTCATAGGGTAGTGAAATTACTTACTTCTTACGAGGGCCGTTATGGTGCAAAAAATTTGATAGCCAGCCCCCGATTTCATAATCGAAGAGTTTTTGACGACAAACTCATGGCTATCGAATTAAAAAAAGCTGAACTACTCTTCAACAAACCCCTGTATATCGGCATGGCTATCCTGGACATTTCTAAAACCTGTATGTACGACTTTCACTATAATTTCATGTTACCAACTATGGGGGTGGAAAATTTAAAATTAATGTATACGGACACCGATAGTTTTATTTACGAATTAAATTGTGATGACGTTTACAAAAGTCTTATTGGAGATCATTTAGAAAAATTTGACACTTCAGATTACCCCTCAATTAACGCGTATACGATTCCTTTAGTGAACAAAAAAATCCCGGGGCTAATGAAGGATGAATGCTGTGGAAAAATCATGACGCATTTTGTAGGCTTGCGCTCTAAAATGTATAGTTTTAAAGTTCAAGCCGGTAAAGTTGTGAAAAAATCAAAGGGGGTTAAATCCAATGTAGTCAAAAATAAAATAACTTTTGACGATTATCTAAATTGTTTACAAAATTATACTAAAAAATATATTACTCAGCATACCATTCGGTCTTATTTACACGATGTTTACAGCATCAGTCAGACTAAAATTGGACTTAGCCCCTATGATGATAAGCGTCAATTACTTCCCCACTCACATGACACCCTTCCGTGGGGGTATAAAAGTTAATTTTTGTTTTTTGTTTTTTCAGATATGTTAACGTTAAGCCAACTTTGTGTAAAAAAAATTTGCGAAAATATTCCCAATACCATTAGATTCATTTATCAATCACCTCTACCGTGGAGTTTAACAGAGAAAGTTGTTCAAAATTTTAATAAATACAAGTGGAAAAAATTAAGATGTGAGGCTGATTATGATAGCGATGATGTGTTATTAGAATTTGAGTATAACGATATGAGCATAGAACTTCGCAACGCTTTATTAGCTTGCCCTGATTTAGAAATATTTACTGAAAATGATTACTATTGTGCTTGGTTTCGATATTTCAAAATAGAAAACTTGAATCTTTTTGTTTGTAAAATTTGTTTTAAAGGGATTCAAGAAGCAATGTTAGAACGTTATAATAACAAAATAACTTTTTCCACTGATAGCTATCATGAAAGCTACTCAGCATCTGAATTGTATTTATTATACCAAAGTAGAATTTCATGGTGCCAAAATTCTTTCAATCATACACTATTTGAATTGAAAGAAAAATATGATTGTTATAACGAGTTACATGAAAAAAATAAACGAGTGCGATTTTCAGACTGAACTATGTGCCTAATGTATTAGTAATATATGCTTGCTTACCGTATTATTTGTAGTTTTTTATGTATGTTTGCTTGGGTAATAAAATAAATAAAATATAAAAAAAGTGTTTTATTTAAAAAAACTTGATACATTTTTTAATTTAAACAGTGATTATATATATTATTAATAACATCATCTTTATAGTAGTACATGTACTCTTCTAGAGCATTTTTTTCTAAACAATTTGGCATAACAGCACAAATTAAAATTAAAGTATTAAACCTACTAGTGACGTCACAAATACTATTGAAATTAATAGCAAAATAAGCTCGTGTAGAATCTATTAAATTACAGTAAAATGTATTAAAGTTCAAGTCTTCTAGCAACGAAATGTAGTTCTTCACCAAATTGCAATTTGCTTCAAGGATGTCGGAAACATCATTCTCGTCCAGATAGAACTCGACTCCATGTTTGTTTACAAGTAGAAACTTAGTATCGTCATACACTAATTGAGTAACTTTACAAAAGTCTCCACAAGGGAAAACTACAGGATCATATTCGTCAGGAGGTGATGATAGATTCTCGTGAAAAAAGTCATCGTATCTCTGACGCAGCAATTCAATAAAAGTAGTCCACTCAAATGTACCAAACGAAATTCTTCCAGGTCGAAGTAAAGGTGTTAGCGTTATTGCAGGATTGAATGTTCTGGTCGGACTTATTCCACACAAAAGTGCATAACTTCTCAGGGGAAAGTTCGTTTCCAGTAGATGGTATCGCTCCAATTTAGCAGCATACTCATATGAAATTAAAGCTTGGTCGATTTCCTCAACACAATCATTAAGCGTCACCATTGGAGAAGGTGTTGGCGACGGCGACGACGATGACGATGCCGAGTCACTTTCAAAAACAATTTCACAAGAACTATAACCACTATCTTGACTACTCATGTTGTTGCTGGTTGATTTAAATTGCAGGTGCACACGACTGAATAAAATGTATGTTCGCACACACTTGTATTTATATACCCCCACTATGAGGGGAAACGATAAGTTTGAAAGTTATTCAAAAAAGGCCCCTTGAATTGCTAAATTTGTTCGTATTTTCCATAAGATTCTATACAAAATCAGTCTTGGATAGACACAAATTCTATTGTTTTTAAATAATGTGTTTTATTTTGTAAAGTATTATACATTTTATTTCTATGAATTATATTTAAAACAGGATTAATAATTTTAGCAGCTTCTTCTATTCGACGTTTAAAACGTAGTTGATTAAGATATCTTGATTCCCAATCACTTGTTTCAACATCTGATTCCCATATGTGAACTTGATTGTAATCTTTATTAAAAGTTACTTTCTTCATATCTTTTCTTTAAGAACATCGGGGTATTTGAATATAAGTTCTAGTAATAAACTATATGTAATCGGATTCGCTTGTTTTATAGGCTCCATTGTAGTAAGAGCTGTGTTGATGACATCTTCCTTGTTTTTAACCACCATTTGTAAAATTTTTAAGGAACCTACAAACTGTTGGCTTTTTAATACTTCAATGTTGTGCTTAATTAAGGGTAAGCATCTCCAGAGCTCGGAAAGGGAAATTGATCCTAACCAGACAGTAGCATGTCCAGTTAATACGTTCAAAACAGTAATGTTTTCAAAATTTTCAAACTGTAACAAAAACCAGTTAAAATCTAGTGAGCAAAATTTAAATCATGCGACAGACTCACTACAACATATTTCGTATTTGATTTATTCAGGTAGAACCTTTGTTCACCCAAATAGATATTTTTCACTTTTGATTCTTCTGTAAACTGCATGATGACTGACTGACTAACTTCACCGGAGAAAGTCTTAATATTTATTAGTAAGAAAAAAATGGGAGGGGATTCTATATTTCTTAACTCCATAGCACATTCAGTATGTTAGGCCTGACGGATGCCTGAATGGTATTTAGCTTTCACATTTTATGGTACAACCACATTTAACGGATTTTTCTATAAATAATCAAATATTATAAAAATAAAAAAAGAATATTTCTTATCAACATTTTTCAATCCAGTTTATTTCAATTTTGACTATTTGTTTAATTTTCATTCAACAACCTTTTTTACTCATAAATTAGAAACCTTTTTTTGTTTTAATATGATTTATTAAGGATATCTAAACATTATTGAATAATTATTTTCACCGTAATTGGTACAGTTGCATTTTGTAAAGACTCCTTCTGACCACGGATTGCTGCAAAATGTTGTAAACTGATTCCCTGTTTTCATCAGATGTTGAACTATTTTGCATGCGTAACCTTTTCTTCTGTGTTTGACAAATGTATATATATATAATTTAATATTCTGGGAACGTCATGTTGTCCTAATGGATCGAAATCACATCTTGATAATAATGCGAACGCTGCAACTTCATCACCGATGTAGAGGATGTAACAAGATATTCTAGTTTCTTGACTCCATTGTTCAATTAAAAGATCTTTTACAGGTAAACGCAATATTTTATTTACAGCTCTTTTACCTATGAGAAATTCAATTTTTTTCATCTCGATTGTTTAAGAACGAACGACTTGTGTTAATTGTACTCTCTGTTTTATTTCGTTACCACATATACAAATGGAAAGATAAAAAAGTGAGTGGGGGGTCTAATAATCACGGTATGTTCACGTGAAAAGGGGCTTTTTTGCGATGTTTTAAGAAATACTCTAAACAACTATTATAATAAACGCAAATATATTACTCGTTCTGTTATAGATCTTTTCGATAAAATACATGTTTCTAGGTTATCACTTCATTCGCGGTTTTGATAATTTCGTATTGTTTTTAAGTTTTCAAAATTCAACATGACTGCGCTCGTGGGCGTGTTCATTATTACAAGAGGGGGGGGAGCGACACGTGTAACAGCGCGTCTGTGAAAGGTCTTATGCAATAATTTTATAAGTTGCACAAATTAGGTATTCATTTGCAGGACTGTCGTTAGATAATCCGGTTTTACAAAGGAGCATCTCACATAAAATTTTATTTACACTTTATTTAACTATATTACATTGGTAATAATAATTTGCAGTGTATCCCTAAAAATAGGTTAAACATTTGACGTTTACGTGACGTGCGTTACGTAAAACGTGACGTGCGTGACGTTTACTTGATGTGCGTGACGTAAAACGTGACGTGCGTGACGTTTACGTGACGTGTGTGACGTTTTTGATGTTTTACGTGGCGTTTACGTGGCCTTTTTGACTTCATCCTGTAGGGTAATTAAAAGTCTCTCTCTCTCTCTTTTTAAAAAATTTATAAGAATAAATGTAAAATATATATACGTACACATTTCTTACATTTTCATTTATATTCAACATGTGTGTTGGTAAAGTACTTGTACTGCTTCTCTTAACAGCCCACGCAAATTCTGTGAACGTTACTCGAGAATATTTTGTATCATTTTTGTAACGGTTTGGCTACATTAATCAAAATGAAATCGTAGGTGATAGCCTTAAAAATGTGTTAGCAAATTTTCAAGAAAAATATAATCTACCTGTGGATGGAACTCTAAATGCTGCCACTATTCAATTAATTAATAGACCTAGATGTATTGTTGGTGAAAATTCATTTACAACGATATCAAGATGGAAAAATAAAACGAGTTTGCGATGGTATTTTCCTCAAGCCCGTTCGGAACATCTTTTAACAGCTCAAAAGGCTTTTGCAATATGGGAACGAGATTCCAATTTCAATTTTCAACTAGTTCAATTTCCAACACCGAAACCTGATTTACTATAACCGTCGTACCCAAAAAACATGATTTTCGAGAAAGCTGCACAGGTCACCATCGATGTCCACAAAACTTTGATGGGCCTGGGAAAATATTGGCTCACGCACATTTTCCTAGTGCTGATGGATGTATTGAAATTCATATGGATGCTAGCGAACAATGGTATTTTGGGGATGATGATAATGTTCCTGATGGTCAAGTAAGCTCTCTTATGGTGTTGGTACATGAAATCGGCCACACCCTTGGGTTAGGACATAGTGAAGTAGAGTCTGCAATTATGTTTCCATGGTATCAGCAAAAGTTAACTCCTCTAGATGAAGATGATAAGAATGCATTAGAATTCTTGTATGGACCACGACGACGACGAACGCCGACGACAACGACAACGACAACGACTACAATTTATCCTCCAACCACTCGAAAACACATTTCTTCTTCTTCTTCTTCTTCTTCTTCTTCTTCTTCTTCTTCTTCTTCTTCTGTTAAGACGCCGATGACTGTTTCGCTTCAATACAAAAATTTATGTAATATTAAATCACCTGATTTCATGTTTCTTGCAACAGCTCCATCGTTTCCTAATTATCGATTGTACGTCGGATTTAATACATCTTTGTGGAAATTTGATTTAAATAGTATGCTCATACCTTCAAGTCCCGAACCGTTAAGTAATTATCTACCCAATGAACTTAAGACTTTCTCGACCCCATTTTCTCACATTTTTCAAAATTCAGCGGGGGATTTAATAACGTTTGGTAATCGAAAATGTTATGTAGCCTCATTTCCAAATATAAATATTCAAAATGATTATTATTTACCCGTGCCCTCAGATGCTTATATTAATGCGTTATTTCAAATAAATAGTGGTAGAACTTTTGTTTTCTATAACAACGTTTCCTATGTAGAATACATTAATGATCCTGGAGAAATAATTAGTCGTGGACGTATAACCGATCAATTTCCCGGTATACCGATGGACTTGACATCAGCGTTTAGATATATAGATGGTTTCATTTACTTTTTCAACAAAAACTTAAATGTATATTACAAATATAGTGAATATACGAAAAAAGTTGTTGAAGCTGGACAATTTAGTTGGAATCTATTTAACATACCCTGTCCAAGCGTAGGGTTAAAAGAACAATTGAAAACCCTATTGACAAAAATTATATCTTTTTATGAATAAAATGTACCTACCAAGTAAATTGAATATAATAAAAAAATAATTAAACGCTTCGTTCTTTATTATATACTCTTTCAGCACAATTTTTTTGTTTTTCTTCGAAAAATATTACACATGAGGAAATGAAATTTTTTTGATTTTTAATAAATGATGAAAAATTTTTGAGTTTTAATGAAACGCCTTTTGCATATTTTTAGTTGTTTATTGCAACATTACATGAGGATCGAAACCTTCTTTGAATACATTTATAAGTTTTTTCGTGGTCACGCTTTCTCACATGACCTGCCATCACCATCAGCCAGATATAGAAAAAAAAGAAGAATCTTGACCTGAAACGCGTCAGTGGGTTCAGTCGAATATAGAAAAGAAGAAGAATCATGGTCTGAAACATGTCAGCACTTCAGCCAAATTCAACGTTATCATATGGGGGGAAAGAAATTTTACAATCATTGGTATTTCTACACAAAATTTCGTGGTCTGTTAGTTTTTTTCACTTTGAAAATAATTCAAGCACCTATCGCAAATAAATTTTTTAGGTGTACTCTTGCTTAGTTGACTTGAAACTAGCCTAGACATATTTTTAATCCAACAATAATGATATTTAATGGTGTTGGTGGTGGTAGTAGTGTCCTCGTTGTTGACGGGAGGAGCCTCGTAGTCGTTTAATTTTGGAAAATATTCATCTTGAATTAAATGTAAATTTACATGACGCGACAGTTTATTTTTAGTTAAACGTGCAGGTACCACTACGTAAAATGACCTTTTATTAGTTTGATTTAGTTCTAAAGCGTAAACGTTTACAGAGATTTCATTTAACTTTTCGAATTTTGATATTTGTGCTAATTTCATAGGCAATTCTAAACCGTTTGTATTCAAAACTGTACTATAATGAGGGTAATTAATTGTAAATGCTGGGTTTCTTTTAGCAGGAAACAAAAAACTCGTTACGGCCCAGTAAAAACACGCAAGGTCCGCATTTTTAACGTTTATGCATGCCTTTTTCGCTAATATTTCTTTTGGCAGCTGAATGAAGGATGAACCGTTCCCAATTTCAAATTTGTTAATAGCTACTTCTAATAAATTTATTTTTGACAACGCTCACCCACTGTCTTTTTCTTGAAATTCCGAAAGTTTATTTAAAATAAAATCTACGATACTTTTATATTCTTGCGCTAAATCCGTTCCCAAATTAACAACGAAATTTGGGGATCCAAAGTATTTAATGTCAATTACTTCCCCACCATCACTATTATTTTTTAAAAAATCGAAACAAAATGTAACATTTACTTTGAGCGACGGTGTATCATTTTTTAAAATTTTACAAATTTTTGATTTAAATAATTTAAATGCGGCCTGCAAAAAATCTTTTATTTCTTTGTGTTTTAAATTTACTATTACCCCCGTTCTTATTCTACTATTAAAAATCGCGTTTACGTCTTCCCATTTAACGCCCCCTTTAGTACCGCGCCCCCGTCTAATGCCCTCCCCTACTACATGGGAAGACGCTAATTTAATGATACACCGTAACCTTTTCAACTGCCCCATTTTGGCGTAAATTTTTCTTTTTTCCCCTACCGTGAAATTACACTTTTTTACAGCTAAAGAGCATTTTCTGAGGTGAGTACTAATTAGTGCTAGCCATTTATTTTGATCTGAATATGTCGAAATATTTTGCTCAGTTTTAAGAATTTCTTCGATTTTTTTAAACGTAAGTGCGAAATTCATGCTTGAACTCACCTAATTTTTTACTATTTTAAATAGGGTCCTCGGTGCACAGCTCTTGGATATCTCGTGCACAACAATAAAAATTAAACTGAAGTCCCCTTTGTTTAGATCGTCGATGTGGTTCTTGTAAATTTCGGTAGACCTTTTGGGTAGAAAGGTGACGTTCTCCTCCAATTCCACTAGGATAGATTCCCCTCCAAATTTGGATTTGGCGAGCTGAACACGATAAATTTTCTTTGGGATGTTGGGTTGCAGGTCCTTTAGCTTAATTATGGGTTTGTTTTCGGTATCTGTAGATGAGGTAAATTCGTTTAATTTTTCGAGAAAACTCATCTAAAATAATAATAAAAAAATGGAATACTAGCATGATAAAAACCTCGAAAAAAACACTTACTTTAAAAGCTTAAAGATGTGGATGGCAAAAAAAGTCTTAGCCGGATTGAAGCTAACAGCAAAAAAATGTAGATCACTGATACAAATTACTGAAAAATTTGTACTATTAAAATTACAAAAAAGTTTTTAAAAAAAATTAACTTATTTAACACTTTGAAGTTTAGATTTTTGAAAATTTACTACAAAAAAAGTTGTAAAAAAATTAACATTAAATGTACTTACAATAACCCCAACTGGAAACTGTTCACTGAACACTAACTGGCAGCACAATGTAAAAAAACAACTGGAAACAGCTCACTGAATACTAACTGGTAGCAGCACTGGTGAAGCGACTTTTACGACTGAATTGTCTATTGATGCGCTTTGGTTTTTATAGTCCCTCGAGAAAAACAACACATTATCTGTGGGAAGATAACTAAATTCGTATCGTAGAAATGTGGTTGTATTTTTTGCCCGTTATCAGCCTTATCTAATTTTTATCAAGGAAGCTACATCCTGTGTGAACGGATGTAGATGTTTGTACTAGAATTTGTTTTCTGTAAATGTGGTTTAATTTTGCCCGTTACAGTCTTATCTAATTTTTATCTGGGAGGCTTCATCCGGTATGACAGTTAAAAGTATCTCTATTTTAAATTATCAAAAGTATATGTTTTTAAATTTTTTCAGAAAATGCAGGGCCGTATTTAAAAAATTTTTAGTTTAAAAAAAAAGAATTTTAAAAAATCTTGAATTTGGAGTAATAGAATTTTGCATGTTATTAAAATATTTATTTAACACTTTGAAGTTTAGATTTTGAAATTTACTTAACTTAAGTAAGCTCAATTTTCGGAGGAATATTATAACAATTAAAAAGCACTATTGACAAAAATGATATCCTTTTTATTAATAAAATGTAAAATATTATATAATAACCCCTCTAGATATAGATCACGTGACATAATTATCCAATCATGATCAAGCATTTTTTTTCTGTAAATTTGACATCTACGTCACTCATAGATAATGTGTTGTTTTTTCCGCGATTCAATTGGACCAATAACAAGGAAGTTAAGCGCTTTGTGCCCTTTCGGCAACGTTCATTGCGCATGCTTTTCTTTAAATTTAACATCTACCCCACTTATAGATAATGCCTGTTTTTTCCGCGATTCAATTGGACCAATAACAGCGAAGTTAAGCGCTTTGTGCCCTTATGGCCACGTTCATTGCGCATGTTTTTCTTCAAATTTAACATCTACGCCACTTCTAGATAATGCCTGTTTTTTCCGCGATTGAATTGGACCAATAACAGCGAAGTTAAGCGCTTTGTGCCCTTATGGCAACCATCATTGCGCATGCTTTTCTTTAAATTTGACATCTACGCCACTCATAGATAATGCCTGTCTTTTCCGCGATTCAATTGGACCAATAACAAAGAAGTTAAGCGCTTTGTGCCCTTATGGCAACGCTCATTACGCCATCGGGTGGTGGTGACAGTTTCTGGAACTTTGACATAAATGGACTAAAAATGGCCGCCGCTCTCCAACGCCATCTAGTGACAGTTTGTGGAACTTTGGCGCCACCAACGCCATCTAGTGACAGTTTCTGGAACTTTGACATAATTGAACTAAAAATGGCCGCTCTCGGAATTTGAATTTACCGCGCAACACGTCGGCGCGACACATACTTTGCTTCACAACTTCCCTCAGACTTTGAAAATTCATCTGCCGCCTTAGGGTTATAATGTTTCACCTCATTTTCTTTATAACTCGCCCCTCTCTTCGACTTGAGACTACCCCGGTGTCCAAGTTTGACAGATCGTAGTAGCCTCGCCATATTGAGATAATTAGTTTAATTTTCACTTGTGCATATTTTGATTGTAACAAGTATCGTAACTAATATAAAAATAAAGTCCATATTAAATTCAACTACATGTATGCAATAAAGTTTTTTTGGATCTATAAAATTTTTAAATAAGTTAATAATTTCGTTTTATAGATCAGATATTAAGCAAAGCATTATACGAAGTTTTCTGTCAAATAGAGTTCCTTTAGTTATATTAAAGGTTCTGAACTTCCCTTGTTTTATAACTAATTGTTTGTTATACGAATTGGTTATATAAGTTATAAAAGACATTTGGTCATATTGTCTAGACTAAAGTTCTGAAGACTGAATGAGCTAATAAAAATAAATCGGTTTACTAACGAACTCTGCGAGGTTTAATAATTCTTGAATTTAATTTCAATTTCATTGTTGAGATTAATAATAATAAATAATTTAGAAAAGTTTGGTTTAGTTTCATTTGTTAATTAAGTGACTTACTAATGAAAAATGTAAGAAAAATAAGAACTTACACGCTTGGTTTCCGCTCGGTATGAAACAATAAAATATCACATGTGGTGTCATAGATATGTATAGTATGGTTACAAATATATCGTTGACTATTACTGTGTTAAATTAACTACCTGCTTAAACCCCATTCTATAAGTCTCAACATCTTCAAACCGCAATAAATGGGTGCAGGGTCAGCTTGAAAATATAGCTGTCTATAGTCTGATATATTGTTATTTTAAATTAAAAAGATATTTTAAACTAAATGAAAATAAACATCAATTAAAAATAACATTTAATTTTATTAGCAATGACATAATAGGTACAATGAAAATTAGTTGGTCACTGAAATACTGATTTATTCATTTCAATAAAAATAGGGTTTTTACAGTCGTTAACGAAGTATATAAAAAATATTTAAATTATAATTAAAATTTATAATAATTGGATTTAGACTACACACTCCAAGATTAAAATTAAATTTAAGATTAAAATACTCTACAGGGTGGCATATTAAGCATGCGAGTGACTATATTTCAGAAACCACTCATTGTAGAGATATGCTGTAAAAAACTGTATAAATAAAGTGGCCAAGACAAAATCCTGGAAATAATTTTTAAGTGTCTAAGATGACCGCCGGAGAGTAAGCGCTATATTGAATTAAAGAAAGTTATTTTTCTTGAGATTTCGGTTTATTGAGGTAACAAAAAATATATGCATTTTAAAGCCAAGATAAAACCGAGTCTTTTTTTATATTACGTTTGGCCTTATCCTAATAAAGTGAGTGGGGTGTTCAAAAATTATCAAGATTATATCTTCCACGATACATTGTGTTATTTCTCGGTGTTGTTATAGGATAGTAGTGATGATAATGACCAATTACGTAGGCAATAGTTTGGTTCGTTGAATTTTTGATTTCAGTTCCAAGGGGAAATGTCACATTATTAGAGTAGAAAGCTGTATATTGATTCAGGTTAACAATTGTTACAGACTTATTTTTAGGTATCTGACATAAATAGAATACTCCTCCTGCAATGTAAAATGTATTATTGTCAACTCCAACTTTTCTCGATTGTTCTTTACAATCAGCTACATTTAAGCTAGTACAGATAATAGTCAAAGTAGCAATTAAAAATAATGGAAATTTTTGTCGTAAGAAAAGTTCAACTCACTAATCCAACCACATATTTATTAAAAGATGAAAAAAATAAAGATATTATTGGAGGATTTTATAATGAACAATTACAAAAAGTTAAATATCCTGATGTTTATCTTGTTAAAAAAATAATTAAAAGAAAAAATGATTAAGTGTTTGTCAAATGGGTGGGTTTCGATGAAAAATGTAATTCTTTGATAAATAAAAACAATATAATATGAAGAATCTAAGATGACCGCCGGGGCGTAAGCGCTATATTGAATTAAAGAAAGTTATTTTTCTTGAGATTTCGGTTTATTGAGGTAACAAAAAATATATGCATTTTAAAGCCAAGATAAAACCGAGTCTTTTTTTATATTACTTTTGGCCTTATCCTAATAAATTGAGTGGGGTGTTCAAAAATATTTCCAGACAAATGTCTATGATTTCAAAGCAGCTTAACGGATTTCAATTAACTATCCCTGAAAAGAATATTCCTTAAAGAACCAACTCTAAATTAAGTATGGTGATTGTCATTTTTCATCTCGCCACTAACAGAAATTGCTGGCACGGGCCCAGCTCTTTAGTGGATACGCCTGTGATGCGATAACTATAGTCAAGCATCGTCCAGCGCGGTTAGTAGTTGGATGGATGAACACCAGCGAACACCGTCGTAATATGCCTGTACAGCGACTAGTAGCATATCAGATCTCGCAGGCACTATACCAATGAGCACGAGGTATAGTGGAGATATGCCACCTTTCGGAGGAGACGTTAAACTGTCGGTCCCGAGTCCATGGATGTTGGGCCCGTTAAAGATCCCTACCTCGGGTTTGGAATATCTGATGATTCAGCAAAATTTCCGGTTAGGGGTAGCGTGCTCCCGGCGTCGGTGATCAGCCCTGGTTGCAGAAAAATAGACAGACGTTAAAAAAAAATGTAATGTATCGATATGGATCTTTTCACATAAAAAAATAGCAAAATAAAATTTAAATAATCACATGTAAACCGCATCTTGGTATCTTGTTCTTAATCGAAAATAACGAATATGCAACTCTGAAAACCGTCAACCTTCATTTTTTTATAAATATTAATGACAAATGGGTAGCTTAAATTTCTATTAAAGAACTAGGACACATGAAAATATAAATTATATTCGTTCCCTATCTCGCTATTTATAAACAATTTTCTTTTTATATTAAATTTTGGCCATGAAAAGGACCGATTGAGAAAAAGTAAGTTAACAAAAAATACTTGATTATTTGAATACTTTAAAACGCATATATTGTTTTGTTACCTAAATAAGACGAACTTCCAAGAAACAACACTTTTTTAATTCAAGATATCGGTTACGCACCTGGCGTTCATCTTAGAAACTAAAAAATTATTTCCAGGATTTTCTCTTGGCCACTTTAGTTATAGAATTTTTTACAAGTCTCCACAATGAGTGGTTTATGATATATAGCCGCTTGCACGCTTAACGGACCACCCTTAACAATTTGAGTACACAGAAAAGTTTTAAGATAATCAAGTTTTATAAACATAATTCTACTTTATTTAGTTCTTTGTCACTATCACTTTCTTCATCAAAACATTAACGGTTGAACATTAGTATTCATATAAATATAGGAATTTTCCACCTTAATTACATGTTGTATACAATTCTTCCAATTGTATTTAGAAATGTTAATGAATTTTTTATTAATTCTACTACAGATTGGTTTAATGTAGGGATAGTATTATTATTATTTGAGTTTACTTGATACCATATTAGTTCAATTATATTAAATACAGAATACTAGGGGGAAAGAAGTAACATTGTATACAAGTTTATCACACACGTTTTAGATATCTTTCAAACATCCCGTTTTTTGTTATCAGCATGAAATTTTAAATGATATTGTTACGTATTGGCTTGTTTTTCTGAATAATAAATATTTTTAGTAGATTCATCAAAATAATTAAATGGTCTTCTTGCTTAGAAAACTAAATGGAGATCGAAAGTCAAGTTTGGGTTCTCGGATGATCGAGAAGTTGATAGTGCCTACCCCTGCAATTAAATATTTTTAGACAAATAAATTATTATTGTTTTAACTAAGATTAAAAAAGCAACAAATCCACATAGAGATACTGGTTTTCCAAAAGGCACCCAAAGGTTCATATTATAAAACATATGTTTCAACATCAACCATAACATCAAAAACGTAATACCACTGACAGTGATATATAGTCAAATCTGCTTAATTAAAATAAATCATCTCTTGAATACGTCTATAACGACAATCCCAACGAATTAATCGAACGCCTAAGGCTGTCAATTGCTTCAAAATATGCTAGAAATACTTCCCATGATAATGAGATTATAGCCATTATCAATGAACTTCGTGAAGCCAACATTATATATTAAAGTTTTATTAAAAATTAAATCATTTTCATCATGAGTGTAGGCAAAATAGGACTAAATTCGGGTGTTCAGAAGATCCCACATTTTCTAGATATAGACGTTAAAAATGTAAAATTTTTTAACTTGAAAGGCCCAACGAATGACGCTGATCTCACAAATAAAAAATACGTCGTTGATTATTTACAAGATTACAAGATTGGATAAATAGAAAGATGGACAATATAAATAAAAATGTATTTTAATTATATAACCATGAAATAAATGGCATAAAGGATATGATAAATAACCAATTTAAAATATCTTATGAACAAATGCATGGTAATATTTAGAAAATAATAATAATAAGTAAAACAGAACAAATATCACAGCTTATTTCTAAAGATCCTTCTATATGAAGAATATTTACGAAAAGATATTGAATGCAATTAATGAACTATCTACAAAACTAAAGTTAGTTTTTAGGGATCAACTTTTTGAAAATAATAATAATGTGAAGAATCTTGAAAAAAATTCAAGAAGAATGAAGAGCAAATTAACGATATCAGAAAATATGTAAATGACATAATGGGGACATTAACAACGTATATAGAAATGGCTTAAATGACACCACTAGGGAAACAAATTAATGTCAGCACAAACCACATTTAAAAATACCCCTACACCATAAATATATAAACTTTGACACATTCCTTTCATTAGATCACTATATCTAAAGAAAAAAGTCAACTTCTTAAAGAACTGCTTGAGGAGGCTCAAAAAAACTATGCTTGACAAAGCACCATCATCAAAGGCTTAGACGATTTATGGCAAATGAACTTGACTGAAATGAGATCATATGCTAATTCTAATACAGGTTTCGAACTGATTATGATACTTATAGATTGTTTTTTAAAGTTTGTATGGACACGCACCCTGAAGATAAAGACCGGTGATAAAATTACCAAAGCATTTAAGGATATCTTGGATCATACTAAAAAATTTTTGAAAAATTTACAAACTGATTAGGATAATGAATTCTATAATACAAAATTTCAACATTAGACGAAAAAATGTGGCTTAAATCATTACAGCACATATAGTAATAAACAGGCTGCTCTTGCAGTAAAGTATTAGAAATTTAAATCTACACTATACAAGAATTTCAGTTTGCATGGAACCTAAAAATGAATTGACCCGTTGCCAAAAATTACCAGAGAATATAACAAAACTAAACATAGTAAAATTCGCCCAAACTTTCTGATGTAAACAAGTTCAATGAGAAGATTATTTTACGACAAAAATACAATTATTTGAAATAGCGGACTCGTGAAAATTTACAATTGGTAACATTGTACACTTAACCAAAGCTAAACACGTATTTGAAAAAAATATTTAAAGTATCAGACTCAAAATAACTACTCCTACATCCTATTTATTCGAAGATATTATAACGCACGTTCCTGGAACTTGCAATAATAAAAAGTGAGTCGAGACTGGTATCATCGAAGAAAAGACTCTTGATGAAGATGTCGAGACGGTTTTGGGAGCCGACCCGACAGTGTCAGGCAAAAAAGATCTTGACTTCCATCCAAGTCTAGTAGCTAGATGGCCTACCTGGCTTTCAGAAGGTCTTACAAAAGAAAGTAAGGAGTCGATTGTGGATAAATATTCTCGTAAAGGGAACATTAATCTAGAAGCTCCAGAGCTAAATGAGGAAGTGCTGGCCACTTTAAATGAATCTGGTATAAAAAGAGATAAACTTTTTATAGCCGAACAAAATTTAGCAGGCTCGGCAATGTCAGCAGTAGGAGATTCTATTTCAATGATCTTAAAAGACGATGAAGAGGCCGTAGATCGTCTTGTCCTTCTGGAAAGACTAGCGGACATAGGAAAATTGCTTGCTCAGTTACATTTTCAAATATCATCCGCAAGAAAATCGTTTATCTCGCCAGTCCTCTCAAAACCAATGAAGAACTTGCTTCAAAAAACGAAACCAGGAGTTTACCTTGAGAAAACTGGTAGGTTTTATTTCCTATATTTTTTATATACAAGTATGTGCAATTGTTCAGTAGATAGTTATTAATTAATTATAATTAAATATATAGATAGTTATTGGGTAAATATCTACTTATACCATACAAAAAAAAAAAAAAACAATTGACACCAAACTACCAAACTACATATGTATATATAATATATATATTATATATGAACAATTGCACTTGTATATTTGAACACTTATGTTCTTCGGGCGTCAGTGTTCTCAATAAGTATGAAACACTGACGTGCTTTTATTTTGGGCTAGTAACCTTTGCACGAAGGAGGCAATAAATTCTAGTGCCATTGATATCCACCGAAAAATTTTTCAGGTGGAACTCAAACAACCTCAACCTCTAATGAAAACAGAAGGGAGGAAATAACTACAGACAAATTCATCTTAAGCTGTATCAAAGGTTATGTAATAACTAAAATGTAATCATCTCGAACGAGACTCTCATATAATTACAATCGAACATCACTTACAGGTAAGTTTGTTTGATTTTCAATTATATTTATTTTCCGATAAACTTGTATCATTGTATTCTAATTGAGATTCTATGTCTGCATACATTACCAATAGACCTGTTTGTTTGTACATATGGTTTTTAAATTCAACCGAATCATATTGAAGAAAAGTTTTTTTATAATTATTAGCTTGTTCACAGTTAACTGAATGCTCTTATCACAAATGAATTTTTTAGTTCGTTTTTAATTAGTTGACTTGAAACAAATGTACATACATTTTTTATCCAACAATAGTGATATTTTAACACTAACTGCTTTACTTGTACTGTGGAGCTTCATGAATATAAATTTTTGGAAATGAAACATTTTGAAGTAATAATAAATTAACATGTCTTTCCATATTATTTTCTGTTAACCTAGCAGGTACGACTGTAAAAAATATGCTACATTTTATTTCATTTAGTTGTAGAGTATATACATTTATAGAAATATTATTTTTTTTATATTTATTAATTTGAGATTAAGGTATGGGTGTATTCAAACCTTTCATGTTTAAACATGACTGTAATGTGGATATGAACTAGTTTTGTGTGAATTACTGTTAAATGGGTATAATGAGCTTACGATTATCCAATAAAACATGCCTCCTTATTATTTACAATATTAAAACAAGTTTTTTGAGTAGGACGACTGGTGAAAGATGATGCTCCTATTCCCGTTTCTAATTTCGTTAAAATTTACTTTTAAGGAAATTATTTTACTTAGGACCCAACTGGATACACATTCTTATAATTTAGGTAGTTTATTTAAAATTTTATCAATTACATGATTTTCAAATCAAATTTTTATGCCGGTCCCTAGATCAATATTTTCGTTCTTGGTATTAAAATATTTTAAATTAATTCATAGTCTTTAGAATTTTTTAAATGAATTTAGCAAGAAAAGCTGTAACTTTTAGCATAATACATATTTTTTAGTAAAAAAATAAGTATTCTATCTCAATAGTGAGAATGCTTACATTCTAGTATTAAAAATGATTTTGGAATTAATACATTCCACTAATGGTCGTGGAGAAAATAAGTTTTTGTCCACCATCAATCTTAAAGATGCATATTTTCTGGTACCAATGGATATGAAACACTATAAGTACTTAAGGTTTGAGTTTGTGTGTCAGGTTTATGGATAAATAATTTATTGTTTTTTTGATAATGTTAGTAGATTTCAATAATTTTAACACGATTTTTGAAAAGAAAAGGAAATACTGTTACTGTTTTTAAGAAATTCTATTTTATTGCTTTTTTAATTTTATTTATTTATTTAATAAACAATAAAAACAATGCTATTTTAATTTGTTTTTTATTGGATAACTTTGCTATGGAAAAAAACCAAAAATAAAAAAGTTAAGAAATCAAATCCGAATTCCGAATATTATTTTGAATTTATATGATTCAACCCCATAAAATAGTTCTGACATAAAATATAATAAGGGTTGTTGAATTCACCTCCTTATAACATAATGGTAATACTGAAAAAAAACATAATTACATCTTTAAAGTTCATTTTATTTCTGTCCTTTCGGAAATGATATGTCTTAAGGGGTTGACTTAGATTTTTAGTAATAAATTTTATCCTAAATTTTTATACATGAAACACCCTGTATATAGATGTATTTTAACCTTTTTTTATTTTTGCTTAAAATTTAAAATTAAATTATAATAATAATTTGACCAAAAATTAATAGTTGCCGTAGTAAGCGAATGTGCCAAGACGAGTCTATTCTATATCGAAATAACGAAAACCAGTTCTTCAGATAATTATTGTTTCAAATAACAGGTGAGAGAATCTCCCTTTTCCTGTCGTTCTCTTCAACTGGTACTCAAAAACCTGAATCCCCTGCATAGAACCGTTGCCAATTCTTATACATTTTTTTATAAATATCTAAAAATGACTTATTACTACGGGGGCGCATTAAATCAATCTCAAGATATAAATCAACGTCAAGTAGTTAAAACCAACTTAAAACCAACTCTTTCCCAAAAAAAGCAAGTTATTGTCTGTAGCTTTACTACACTTATTTTCCTTATGTACTTTACTTTTAGACCTTCCCCCAGGACCAGTCGAATATCGTGCGAGAAATTTTCCATTATCATTTCAAGTAGTTTCCCTAATCGTTCATATAGTTTCCATGTTATTAACTCCTTGTTTATCTATGTCCATGGGAAGTAAGTAGACGGCACTACTACTCTCTATACTCTCGCTCTTACTCGTCCTAGTTTTGGCTGTTTGTATGAGATAATCACATTGTCCCTCATTTCCTGTAATTAGATCGTTCATGCCTTCATATTTTACGGCCAGCTTGTCAATTATGTTGCTTCCACCTGTGTTTCGTGGGTCTACTAGTATGGCGTAGTTTCCTTGTCTGCTTATTTCTCTCGATTCTTCTATTCCTGCTATTTCCGTGGCTCTATACATTTCTTGTGGCCATTTCTCGTCTAGAATCTCTGCGATGGATGCTTTCAAAACCAGTATCTCTTGATAGTACCGTTTCTATTTTCTTTGTCATTTGGAGTCTTCTTTCTTCGTATTCATTTTTGATATCTCCTATTCCTACTTGGACCGCTCTAGTTTCCATCTCCTTTTCTAGGCATTTAGTCTTATATTTACCCACTATCATATCTACTTTTTTCCACCCTTTATTAACATCTTTTATCTGTCTTCCCAATTTTTGCACCATAGTTTTTATTTCTGTCTTTGTCTTTGAGCTGGCCTCTGTTAAGTTTCCTAGTTTTTCGATAGTTTTCGTAAGTTCCCGTAATCCCCTTTTATAATCTTCGATCTCTTTTTCCCCTTGCGTCTTCCGCCAGATTTATTGTAGCTGTCTCTGACAATTTGGTATTTGTTTGCGAGGTGGTAACGGTTGTTTGATCCAGTTTGTCTATTACTTTTTCTCTTATTTCTATTTCTGTACTAGGAATAGTTATGTCTAGCTCTCGTTTCTTCTCGTTCCTTTGTTCCGGTGTTTTATTACTGCTCCTTCTGTCCTCGTCCTCAATATCTGTGTCTGTTGTGAGTTGTCCTGGAGTAAACCAGCATTCTCCTGCTGCTTCTCCTGTATCTGGTGGCGTTCGAGTTATAGAATCTCTTCTCATGAAAGGGTCATTTGAAACACCTTCTAGGCTAATACCCTGTCTTCTGTTCGTCTTCAGTTCCCATTTCATTTTCTGTAGGTCCCTTATTTTATATTGATTTTTGTTAATATTATTATCATCTGTATTTGTATTTGTTTTTGTATTTTTTCTTCTTTATTAGTTTTTACGTTCATTCTTATTCCCAGAAGTTGGGTAGAATTAGAGTCGACTGCAGCAGTGCTCACTTACTGCAGCAAGGCTATTTACGATGGGATATCGCCTGGTATCCCAAGGGTATCGTATATGGCACATTTTCCCTAGTACCTTTCATGTCCTCAGCACGATGACTTACACCTTAACCTTTCGGGGTTTTTTGCAGCAGGTTTTTTCCTTCTTGTTTGACTGTTCTTGGCTTCCCTGCTCCTCTTTGACCTTACCGGCTTGGGTGGCCCTACCAGGAGTGAAGTACTCTCGCCGGCATCGCCCTCAGATTCATAGCAGGCACTGAGCTCCTCCACCACGACAAGGTGACAGTCCAGGGAGTAGATTATTATTATTATTATTATTATTATTATTATTATTATTATTATTATTATTATTATTATTATTATTATTATTATTATTATTATTATTATTATTATTATTATTATTATTATTATTATTATTATTATTATTATTATGATTATTATTATATTTTGCTTTGATCCATAGCCATCTAACTTATGGCATCACATTGTGGGGTAATGCTAGTAGGGTTCATAAGGTCTTCGCTAGTCAGAAATCTGCTCTCCGCATCATTGATGGTGCAAGGAGCCAGGTACATTGCCGCGAATTATTCCTAAAATATAAAATACTACTATACTATACTCCTATATATATTTGAAACGCTTTTGTCTGCCCATCGGAGGGTTTTGGACATGGAAACCCACTCTGATGTGCACTCGTACTTTACAAGGGGAGCAGACAGACTTATAGTGCCTTACTCTAGACTGAAACTGACACAAAATAATAAGCTCGACATTGGACTTTATAACAAATTTCTAGATTTGCATACTGATAAAAACGTAAAAACTATGAGCCAATTTCACTTTTGTAGAATAGTAAAAACATTCTTACTAGAAAATTGTTTCTATGCAGTCGGTGACTATGTCTTTCAACTTTTAAAGTGTTTATGTTTTATACTTGTCTAACTTGTTTTCTACACTGTTGATAATTATAATTATATGTATGCATTTATCCTGGCTATAGATTTCACGTATTTTTCCGAATTTTTGCTATTTAAATAACGATTACATTTCGTGTAACTATAGAACTGTGTTTTGTTTTGTGATTTAACATAAGGACTAAACAAATGCCTCTGTATTTTAATAGTCAATAAACGGTATGGTATTATGGTATTATTTTTATTATTATTATTATTATTTTTTTATTATTTTTTTTTATTGGGAGTAAATGCTTTATGCAGACCAGCGAACTGGTACTGTGGGACTCCAGAAACCTGTTTACCCACTAAAACCTGCCAAAAGCTTTAAGTTGCAACCCGGAACTGTTTTGGACATATCATCAGGTGCAACAAGCGTCTGTAATTTTATTCCTCTTTTATTGGATAGTTATTTGTCTACCCTATCTAGTTAATTCATCTCTTTCTTTTTGACTCATTATATTCTTAATCACATGGTGGATTATTTTCTATTCTTCGGAGGAGTTTATCATCTTGGTAATAATAGATTCGGGTGTGAGTTCATATCCTATTTTATTGTATGTTAGTATTCCCTCATAGTTCCATCTGTCACAGCTAAAGACTGTGTGCTCGACTGTATCCTCTTTTATATATATACACCTATCCGAGTCATCTTTACCAATTCTTTTAGCAAAGCAACGAAAAAATCCGTGTCCTGTGAGCGTTTGAGTTAGATAGTAATCTATCTCACGGTGTTTGCATTTTATCCAGGACTTCACGTTAGTTATCAGTCTTTTTGTCCACTGGGATTTGGTCATTTCTTCATTCCATCTTTGTTGCCATAAGTCAATTGTGTGTTCTCTAGCCGCATCTTTAATTTCACTTATATTTTTACCTCTATGAGTAAACAAGTATGATCTCTCCTTTATCATAAGATCTATTGGTATTATGCCAGTTATGACTTGCAAAGCAGTTGCTGATACCGTTTTGTAGGATGAAGACACTCGTAGTAACATAGTTCTCTGTGGTCTTAAAAGGAGGTTCCTATATTTTTATACATTTATAACGTCACCCCATATAGGAGCACCATATAGGATAATATTATGCAAGGCGTAGCACATAACCGCACTCTTGCTACTGCTAGGATCTCTAATGTTGGGCAAAATACGCGCTAATTTGGCTACCTTTCCATTAGCTTTATTTGTTACAGCTTCCACATGTCTCCCAAAACTACACCATTCATCCAATGTAATACCTAGGTACCTGAGTGTTTTTAACGGCTTGATATGCGTCCCATCAACATTGAATTTCACGTGCTGTCTCTTTTTCCTACCTTTTAAAATAATTGACTCGGTTTTATTGGGCTCAATTGAGAGTATATTTGCCAGCATCCAGTTTTTTATTATTTCTAGAGAAGCGTTTGCATTTCGCATTAACGCAACCTCATCTTTAGCACCAACTATGAGCGCCAAGTCATCAGCAAAAGTAATGGTAGTTGCATCTCCTCTGAGTTCCAGACTTAATACCCCATCATAAAAAATATTCCACAGAGTAGGTCCAAGAACCGACCCCTGTGGAACTCCAGTATATACATCGACTGACACATCCTTATTAAGCCATATCATTCTCTTTCTAAGGTAACTGGTTATAATGTTTATCAGGTATTTTGAGACATTCCTCTTGCGTAGTTCTTCAAGTATTAGAGAGTGACTAACCTTATTAAAGGCGATTTTAACATCAATGGTGATTAGCACACATCAGGTCTTTTTAAACTCGGCAGCTGTTTCCAGAACTTTTGCCAATGCTTGCACGGTAGACTTATCTTTTTGGAAGCCACATTGTTGAGGGTTTAATCCACCTCTGTCGTGTGTTTCCTTTAACAACCTGTTTCTTAACAAAATCTCTAATAATTTGCTGGATGTATTTAGTATGCTTATCGATCTGAAAGAATTTGCAATTTCTGGATTTTTTCCTTCTTTTAAGATAAGTGTAAGCTTGGCTATCTTCCATATTTCGGGAAACTGTTGTCTCCTTAATATTTCATTCATAATTCTAAGCGTCCACTCAGGTAGGCAATCTACCACTATTTTTATAGCTTCAGAAGGAATTTTATCTAGGACAGGTGCCCTACCATTTTTAAGACTATTTGTGGCGCTGATTAGTTCTTGTTCAGTAAAAAGTTCTACATTTGAAATATTGGTCACCACTGTTAGTTTTTCTCCTGATTTCGGAAAGAGATTAGAAACGATTTTTTGTTTCCTCTCTATACTGATCTCGTACGGTGATAGTGTGTTTAGCTTTTTTGCTACTATCTTATATCCATCTCCCCAAATATTGTTATCTAACTCTTGGCATAAGTCGTTCCAATATGCTTTTTTTGTCTCCCTTATCAACTTGCCTAACTCTTTCTTGTTTTTCTTGTACTCTCTTCTTATTTCTTTTATGTCCACACTTGCACTATTTGTTGAACCATCTATGTACTACGGGTGCACCGATAAGTTGTAACACGTAAGAAATTTCAAAAAATATCCATAAAAATAAATAGCACCCAGTATAAGTTTTTAATATTTGAGAAAATGTTAATTATAATCAATGTTTAATAATCCTCATGTTTCAGTTTATCACGGAAATATCCTGTAATTTTTATCATTCATTCTAAAATAATATAATCGCGAATTCTAAAATGATCGCCAAATCTTTCTATAAATTTTTATTTTTATTTTGACTAAGCAATTATTTTTGATAATTTAAATTATTAGCGCTAAAATTCCTTTAGGAACCACAATGATCTTTCATTGTTTTTTTCTTAGAAAATAAAATTATATATCCTGTAAATTCTTGAGCTAATACCAATATATCCTTCCTTATTGTGACTAAATATTTTGGTCATAATTTACCTTACACAAAAAATGTAAATTGTTGAGATAATATACCCTAACCAATTCCTTTCAATATCAGTGATTGTGACCTGGTCTTTAGGGTGTTACAAAAATATATAAAAGAAAATAATTTTAAAGTTATGTAGTAAATTTAAGTTTTTAAGTAACAATATAGTGGTAACAAACAAACTTTTTTCAAACGATATTGCAAAAAAAATATTGAAGTGTTGATTAATGTTAAAATAAAATCCAAAATAAGAGAATATTAAATCTGCTAGTCTAATTTGTTAACCGAGTCTGACATCGAGATCATAGATAGATCATTTAGTGAAATCAAACCAATTGGATGTGGAAATATTTTAACAACTCCAAACCATCGTATAAAACAGGAAGCATTTAGTGACGTTTCTTGAGTTGAAGAAATCCAAGATGACTATGATGATCCAAATTTGACATTTTGACACCGATGAATTAGAAGAACAGCTGACTTCGAAAGAATATTTATCCGGAATGGAGGAATTTATTAAGCTATCCAAGCATGTCATTTAGACAAAAAGTCAGAAGAGGAATACATTATAAAGAAAGTTAAGAAAATATGAAAAAAAATATCAAAATTAAGGAAGTACATCGTAAAGGTAAGGATAATACCCGACGATAACATAAAAAAAATATTTAAAAGTAAAATTAAATTATAGCCTAAATATTTAGATCATGGTGTAGATACATATTAATTGAGTTTTAATGTATTATATTAAAATTTGCGATTAATTATAAATGTCACATTTAAATAATATGGGACGAGATTCTAAGGAAAACCTTCAAATTCATCTCATTACTCCATAATTCCATATGAGGTTGTTACAGAATAGTTCTTTCTCCACGACCATTAGTGGAATGTGCTAAGTCCACATTCATTTTTATTAATATAATGTAAACATTGTCACTCTTGAGAAAGAATATTTATTCCGAAACACTTGGTTCTTGTATTTAACATGTATTTATGGAATTATGGAATATTATTCCATCACTTGTTATGGAATGATATTCCGTAATTGTTCTAAACAATATCGACAGCCATGGATGTCAACATTGTCAATGGCAGCGCCGTAATAACAAATTTTAATTCAAATAAAATAATGACTGAAGAATGAAGTAAATTTGTAGTCTTCGAGAAAATATAGTCTGTAACTCGGTTAGAATAACAAAATTCGATAGTGGTGGTTCCACTCGTGTCGATTTTTTTCATTCTAACCTTGTTACAGAATCTACTGTTATAAACCAAGTCGAACGAGCCTGACACAAGTAAGCGAAGTTAGTGAGATGAGTAACAGTCGCGTTCATAAAGACACTTAACTAACATGGTGTATACAAACTTTTATCGTCAATTGTAAAAATGCATAATTATTTTCTGTAAATAATTCGCCACAAAAGTATTACTGTAGATCTATCCAAGTACTAACTACACTGCTTAACTACAGTGATCTCAGCTGTCAATGTCAGTGTTTGTTTATTGTCGCATATAACGGTTGGTGTAAAAATATTTTAAATATGATATTTTTTAATTCTTAATGACGCTGTAAAAAAATCTCTTACAGAGAGCATACTGATTATTAGAGATGTTTAATTTATGGGAGAGAAGATGAAAGAGAGTCTCACAATCAGTAAAATTTCTTAGGACATAGCTTTATGGTTAAAAATTAATGTAACTATTTAAAGAAAGTAATTTATTAACAAACAAAAATACTGCTGTAGCGTATAACTTTTTTGCAAATTTATGTAACTTAAAAATTTAAAAGTAAAATAAAATATATACTTGTTTATTAGTTTATTAAAAATATTACAAAAAAGGATTGTTTTTTTATAAAATGTTATTTATAAAGAATACACCGCTATTAGATGAGTGAGAATGTGACGGTTAATTTTATTCTATATACAATTAAATTATTAACCTATATATATATATATATATATATATATATATATATTGTTTTTCTGCTATCCTATATTTATTTTAAAGAAATAATTTACTAAAAACTTTTAAAATTAGCTAATACATTGCCTCATGCGTTGACCTTCCCTAAAAAATTGTAGCGTTCATGTATAAGAAAATAAACTATTCTAGAATTAACAACATTAACAAAAATCTAAATAAAAATCTAAAAAATCTCAAAACGATATATTACTGGTGCGATCTTAGTTAATTTTCTACTTTTCTTGGTTTATTGGTTTTCTTAAAATTGTTAAGAGTTATTATGTAAACCACAGTCATTGGATTAGATCTCATCTATTTAATTGTGATATTTCAAATTAAATGATGCAGATATCCAAATAATAGTTATGTAATGTTTGGAAACCATTTTAGAATACTTTCTCTTGGTTACAAACATTCATTAGTATATTTTAGAATTCATTCTTTCTCTAATCTAAATATCAGGTCAGATAGATGTAAACATTTAACTTCATATTTGCTTATCGAATTATCTTATCCCTTGCTAGAAAAAAGACAATAGCAAATAATTATTATTGGAGCCACACCAGCTGCTGTTTTTTGACAGCTAGATTAAATTCTCTTGTCCCAATTTTACCCTGACAGAAGTAATTACGCATTTCCTGGAAAAAACCGAATTATTTTAAGAAAACAAACAAGCCTCGAAGAGTTTGCCTTGACAACACTGTTTTAGTGCCATTTAGAGCAATTAGATGCAGAAATTAAATAAAAAAGCTTTTATTATTAAAATTATTATATTTCTTTTGCAATGTATTACAGTTATTAACTATGGCCCTTAAAGTACACTATTCAAATACTCAAATTATTCCTTACCTCTTTTTTCTAATTATTAGTTGCCTAGAAAAACTAGTTGAAAATAAGAATGTCATAAGCAATCGAATATTCAAAAGAATCTGTCTAGTAAAGATTTGTCTAAGTCATAATGATAGTTTGTCCTAACCTCGTAATATAATGAGAGCACTGAATCTAGACAAGTAAAGAATTTGAACCAGTAATTAATAAGAACTAGGTAAAAAATACATTTTAAAATCAATTTTAGTTTAATCTTTGTTTCGGAAAGAAGTTAGTATACCTAATAGCTATTTTCGTAATTAATTCTCGTATTATGAATCCTGAAAAGCCTAAAGCTATCGACCTCTTGGATATAAATTACCTTTTTATAGATACCAAACTAATTGCCACCGTAGCCTACCGCAAATAATTATTCATTAATTGACATTCTTGCTCGACAATGTTCTTATCCTTAGCGAGAGTCTTTTGAAGAATGCCGCCACACTGTGGTTCAACTAGGTATCACTTCGACAAAATTTTATATTATCATTCTTTAGGATGAAATTTAGAAATTGGCGTAAACATATTTACAATATGTATATACAGGTTCCCCGAAAATAGTGCTCTCCTTAGATAGATATACAGGGTGCGGCATTAGTGCGTCAAAGTACGATTCACATTTTAAAATTATCCCAAATATACAGAGTGTTCAGGATAAAATTTTTGTTTTTTTAATTGGAACACCCCGTATATTTGTATGTCTCACTTTATATCTATTATGTTTAATAAAGGATACAGCCACCTGAAAATCACATTTTTTTGAATTTAGATGTATGTAGCAGCCAAAACGTTGAAAATCAATAAAAACGGCATACATGTTCCTATCCTAACTTTCCAAGTTCTATGCTATGGTATTAAAAATTATTTGATACAGAGTGATCAAAAATTTGAAATCCCATCTGATTCCCATTTTGTAGAATTCGGACTAGTAATTTACGAGATAATTGAGAGTTTCTAGACTTTTGGTCCACTCTGCATAGTTTTTTCAGTTTATACCAATTTTGAAAATGTTATATTAATTTTGACGAAATTTTAAATATGCTCCTAATTTTATAACAATAGTCTTTATTTTGTATTTTTTCCGATATTCCAAGTTTTGCACATTTTGTAACAGCACAAATTAGATTTTACTTTTTGAAAACGATAAAAAATTAATCAAATTTTAATATTGTACATAAGTGTAATTGTATAATTTTAAGGCTTTACGCCCTACACAAAAATCTAGAATAATGTACGTATATAAATGATTTTTGTCCAGTAATATAAATCAATAATTATGTCTATATGATAATTATTTTCACTGAGAGTCATTTTAGGAGGACAAAATGATCTTTATTGGTTTTTCTAAGTGGCTAATGTCACAGATTTTTACAACAATACATATATGAAATACAGTAACCATAAAAAACTAATTAAATATATAGTAACATTGATTGAGTTCAATTTGAAGATTATTAAATTTATAACTGCTCGTTTGCTTTGACTAATAATATCATCGAAACGGCAAATCTAGCAACATTGCAAATGTGAAATCTGGAATCTCCGTATCCCAAAATAAGCTTATTCCAAATTTTGTAGAATTCAGACTAGCAATTTACGAGATAATTGTCCTTTTCCAGACTTTTGGTCCACTCTGTATATCAATGCTCTGTAGCGAAAATTCGAATGGCAGATAGCGATAAAAGTAAAGTCCGAATGGGCTTAAAAGTGTTATCCCCTTAGATGTCGCTACCAGTATCATTTACGAATTATTTAATTTGGCCACACCTCGAGAGGCAGTTATCTAAAAATTTGTTCAAATTATGTACTTGAAATTATCGATTGGTTTCATAGTTGCAATATCTATAGAACCTCCTCGAAGACCGTACTGATTTTTGAAAAGCTTTAAAATATCAACTGAATATCTGCATGGCTATAAAGAGTAATACTTATGGAATCTTAAAATAAAAGTGTTAAATTCCTTTTGATTACAGAGATAAAAGATAAACATTAAATCGATAATTCTTAACTAATAAACATTTCAAAAGAAACCTGTTACAATTCAAATAAAATAGCGATAATGTCCTTATTTAGGGGGCGTTATTCTGTTGTTCGATTGCACCTACAGGTATGTTATTTATCTGATGGAAGTCTAATAGATGAAAAAGGTAATGTATCGATTGCGTCCCGAAAGCAATAAAACCTGTAAAGGATTATTTTGCAAAAAATTTCAAACTTTGTAATACTTACTTATTACGTTCGATTTTCCTAATACAGAAAATAAAATTTAATTTTCTTGAACCCTTTGCCAGAAAAATGAGCGAAATTCAAATTCAAGATAATATACAAGGTATTCCATTAAAAAACATAACTTTGTTATACTGTGACGTTGTGAGACACCCTGTATATTACGAAATAATTTTTAAATGTGAAGCTTGACTCTATCTATAACTTTTATTTAAATTATTCCTTCCTATTTCTAAAGATAACGGAGATATCAAACTTCGGAGTATAAGTTGATCACCCTGTATAAAACTGTCAATGGCTGCCTATTTTCCTGATCAAATTGAATTTATTTAAATTATTGATAGATTTGAAACATTGTTATGTATAGCATATAAATATAATTTTATTTTCATGTGAAAGTAATCTAAAATACTTGTGTAGTTGGGGAGAAACGTAAGTAGATGGTACATTTGAATTCTGCATTTATGCAAGTATTTACAAACTGCTTCGTCATTAATGTAGTGGAATCAATTTAATTATATAATCTAGTTGAAATTGTTTCCAATTTTGAAAAATTAATTCATCTTTCAATAAAAAGGTTGGCCACAAACTTTCCATTAAAGCATATAGGATCCGTTTGATCCCGTCGTGGTTTGAAAAATCCAAATTTAAATTTAGTACTGGAATACAAAAATCAAGATTCGGAGGTAGGTCGTAAGTATTTGTTCTGTTATCTTCAAATAGCTGTGATGTGGAATACTGTTTAATAGGAGATTTATTATTTCGTGGATAATTATATTTCTGAAGGAAACATTTTTCTACCAAATAAGTATATGTATGGCCTTCGTAAATCATTAGTACTGAACAATAGTGAACGTACTAGACACGCCTGTGCATTTTTTCATAGCAAGTTTAATAATAATTTTTATGTTGCACATCCAGACATTTACACATTTATATTGAAAAATATTCAAATAAATAGTAAAATAAAAGTCAATACTATTTTATCTTTTTTTTGGAAAAATGTAAATTATAACAAAAGTCAAGAGTACATTTTTAATTAAATATGTTTAGATAAAAATAATACAAATCATATATTAAATTTTCAAAAAAAGTGTTTATTACCCCTATAATAAAAAATAATTCTGTTTTTCTTTTAGTAATATTTATTTTATATTTGATATATTTTTCAGATAATTTTAAATATAGTATTTATTTATTCATATATTGAAATTTGTGAACAATGTAAATTTAGAAATTATAATTATTTAATTGTGGAGACATAATGTGTATATCTAATATTTTAAATAAATACTAATGTTTATGGTTATCTTATGAGTAATAAGCTCTTAAAATTGTTTTACCTCTGTACGCAATTGGAATATGCTCTAAACAGCAAATAGAGAATGAGGATAAAACTTTCGGGTAATTTGGTATTTCCAAAGAATCTGGCAACTGTACTAGAATTCATTATGGTAGAAAACGGCTAACAGAAAAAGTTTGAATTAAAAGGGGGCGGAGAATATGCTAATTAACGCGCGGGGGGAATTTTGAAATCACGAATTTTACAAATTTTAACGCAACCTCACTATTTCGCAATTTAAAAAAAAATAAAAATCAAAAAATTTGGTAATTTTTAAAAGTTAAGAAGTGTACGCGTGTCGATGAACATATTATTTTTTCAAATTTGAAAAATTAAATAGTGCAAATTGTGTACGAAAATAGGTCATTTTATACATGCTGAGCTTACGTCTTAAATTAAAGAACGAAATGAAAACGTATTTAACTTTAAGCTAGATGCTCTGAAAATTTCAACGAAATTGTTTCAGTATTTTTCTCAAAAATTGCGAAATACTAAACCCATGTTTTGACACATTTTTGAAGCGGTCGGACTTCCCTCTAACGCAAGTCTGGGTCTGGATTATGAACGCACAACTCGCATCGTATTCGCGATAGTGGTTCGACATCTATAATTATGAATGTTATTTTGGTTCAAGTATCATTCGAATCTCAATGTTAAATACTCGATAGGTGTGTATTTTTGCATCGAAATAATTCTATGAGGCCGGTGACGTAACCAAATATTAGCGTTTTCCAGTATACAGAATTATATGACTTACCACAGAACAAAGCACAAGCGATAAAATATTAAAAAGAAATTATAAGAATTTGGTAACATTGACATTTTCTTGCTTATATCTTATATCTGACCAATCAAAAATCACACTGAGAGCGCGAGCGGTGATTTGTTTTCTGGTTATGTTTACAGATTAGGTTATGACATATTTTATGTTGTCGGTTTTATTTGATTGGTGTTTCTTATACCTTATTACAATTATTGCATGTCGTTCTAGTTTATTATCAATTATATTTTTTATCATATCACTTATATATTTTGATTGCGTCACCGGTCTAAGTCTTGTATCTGGCAAAATAAAAGGATCACTTTCTTCCCTCAATCTTCGGAAATTGGAAATCATTCGCTCTCTTCTTAAGTGCTGTTGATTCATCTCCACGATGGGTAACATTTTTCTTAGGTCAATGTTTAATATTTCTACCTATAAAGGGATGGACGGCGGCAAATGAAATGATAAATGACACAAAACAGGTTAAAGTTATATTGTGAATCATCAAACTACGACGTAACCTTTCAAAAGTAGTCAACGCCTTCTGTCAACGTAGTCAACGTCATCTGTCTACGCCATCCATCAAGGCCAACTGTCGCCATAGAGCGTAAGTCTGGTTACCTAATACCACTACCTGTCAATTGTTCCTTTTTAACTTTTGGTCTCGTATCTATTGGCTTTTCAGTCTACTAATTGATATGAACATTTAGAAGTGCTATCTTCCCAAGAAAATAATATATCTTCTTTGTAACCCTCTTCTAAAATAGAAATCCAATTGATACCTTCAAGATTATCCTAGTTGTTACTAATAACGAAGTTTAAAAGGGGGAGAATGATATGAACATTAAGAAGTGCACTCTCTATATTATATTAAGTTTGTATATGTTTATTTGTTTTAGTATTGTCATAGTAGTTGTCATTAATTTATAGTTGTCATATGTTGAGTTTTTGCTGAATAAAGCCAAATCAGTTGATCCTAGTTAAATTTATTACACCAATGAAAATAGCGTTGTGTCCTAACCTTTAAAATAGTTAGATGAGGAAAGTAATACTATTATCGTTACGCCTGAAATTTCAGTCGTCGCTTCCATGTTGTCAAATCTTTTAACGTCAATGTCATATAATGTACAAGGAGGGGTTACAATAAAAGACATAGAAAAGGCATATTTAATGAAATTTAAAATATCAGTCGTCATCAAATCTATTAACCTTAATG
This sequence comes from Hermaeophaga mercurialis, assembly GCA_951812935.1. Classification (NCBI taxonomy): domain Eukaryota; kingdom Metazoa; phylum Arthropoda; class Insecta; order Coleoptera; family Chrysomelidae; genus Hermaeophaga; species Hermaeophaga mercurialis. The sequence goes on from OX638364.1 coordinate 32,402,617, forward strand.
TTATAAAATGTACAAGGAGGTGTTAAAATAAAAGACAAAAAAGAGAAATATTTAATGAAAGAAACCATATAGAACTGACGACACATCAAATATATCTACTAAAAGAATTAGTTCGGTAAATGTCAAATAAAATTGACCACATCATGGACAACAATGAACTCTATTAAATTATGAATACTATAAATAGAGTGCAGCACGGGTTTCAGAATTTAATCTATCAATTTTGTATTATTAATAATAATTTTGTATTAATAACCTTGATTATCAAAATATACAAAATAGTCAATGAAAATCGTTAAGCGTTAAACATAAACCAACACCTGGTGATTGTTTTGTTCTGAAATTTAGAGACAGAACATAACACTAATTAAAATGAAAGGTTTAATTAGTTGGCATTTACCCATATGGAACCCTTCGCAACTATACATGTAGTCAATCTAACTCTATTTTGACATAATTGATGATAACATATAGACAACCATGGGAATCGTATAATAGAAATATAACCTCTGACGGAAAAATTTAAAACTTCACAGGAGTAAAAGAGTTTATATTTGTATATGTTTTAAAATTTGTTTATGTTTTTAAAGAGTTGAATTTTTATAAAATTTACTTAATCTGTTTTATTGGAAATAATTCTACAATAATTTGGTTGAATCATGGCACTAACAATAGAATTTGTAGTGTAATTAGTTCCCACAACTACCTAATGGTTTGCAGTAGTAAAAAAGAAAAAACTAAAGTTGATCCTTTCCCTCGCTTGATAAATGTATTTAATGAAACATCCATGGACCGACAGTTTAACGACTCCTCCGAAAGACGGCATATCTCCACTATACCTTGTGCTCATTGGTAAAGTGCCTGCGATCTATGATGTGCTACTAATCGCTGCAGGCTGTACGGGCATATTACGACGATGTTGGGTGACCATCCAACTACTAATCGCGCTGGACACTGCTTAACTATGGTCCTTGCCCATTGTTATGGCATAATATAATACACATCTCACAAAAATTATCGCATCACCAAAATATTTTGAAAAACAAACAATTTAAGAGGCACTAAAACAGTGTAGGCGGAGTTGATAGTTCACATATATATGCTCTAAGGTTTGGAGGCAATGGTGCATAAAAAAGATTCAAACAATGTACAGAGTGAGTTAAAAAGTAAAAGTTATGCTTTTATTACAATTAATTAACTATTAAAAAAAATTACAAAAATCAAACCGAAAAGAAAACTATCAGTTTAAAAGGGAGTATTGTCTCCTCGTGCTCTCATGACAGCTTGTATTCGTCTTGGCATGCCTTGAAAAATATTCTGAATGTACTCCTGCTCCATGTCATTCCAAGCTTGAATTACGACATTTTGGAGGACATTTAGTGTCCTAAATGGGATTCTACGTTGCTGTATCGCCCATCCAAGATAATCCCACACATGCTCTATGGCAGTGGTCGGCAAACTTATTAGCCAAAGAGCCAAACAACAATTTTTAAAAAAATTGGTCGCCAAATCTTTTTTTTTTCAAAATAAGATGTAATTTTTTTTATAAAAATGAAAATTATTGCGCCTTCGGTGGATATTTATGCTAGAGCCGCACTTAAGGAGCCAAAGAGCCACATGCGGCTCCGGAGCCGCACTTTGCCGACCTCTGCTCTATGGGGTTCATGTCCGGGCTACGAGCTGGCCATTTGAGAGTAGGAACATTGACGTCGTTAAGATATTCTCTTGCAATCCTGGCAGTGTGCGGGCGTGCATTGTCATGCATAAACAAAAAATCCTCGCCAATAAATGGACCATATGGGACAACATGATCTTGCAAAATGTCTCTTATGTATCTATCCCTCATTTACCGGAACTAAGTCTGTGCGACCCTGAAAGGAGATTCCTCTCCACACCATAATTGACCCACCACCGTTAGGTTCCATTTGCTGAAAATTGCACTGCACATAACGTTCACCAGGCCTCCGGTACACTGACATACGTCTATCTGATGCATTTAAACAAAATCGGGATTCGTCTGAAAAAAGAACATTCGACCATTCTTCATGACCCCAGTTCGCGTGCTCCCTGGCAAATTCTAACCGGGCAACAACCGGGTTCTCTAGTAAGACGGGGGCCTCTGGCTGGAACTCTGGCTCTTATGTCATATTCCCGAAGACGATTCCTAACTGTTTGCTGACAAATGTAAACGTTTCTGGCAGCCAACAGTTCATTTTGTAGCATTCTGGCTGTACAATGGCGTGTTCTTAGAGCAGTCAGTCGCAAAAATCGATCATCTAAGGCCAAAGTGACCCGCTCGCGTCCTTGCCCTGGTCTTCTAGAGTACTCGCCAGTTTCCCTGGAACGTGCTACAACTCGGGAAATGGTGCTTTGGTAACCATTAAGAAGGTTAGCCACGTATCTTTGGCTATGGCCTTCTTGAATAAGAGTTATCACCCTCACAGCCTCTTCATTGGTTAAATGTCGTGTTTCCCGTTGATGACCATCCATGCTTCAAAGTTAAGTGAACTTACTAACAAAACGACACTTTTAAAGATCAGTATAAAATAAGCAATATACAGAAACTAAAATCAAATTATCCCTGAATATGTAGCATCGACGGTTTTTATAGCAGAAAAAAATATTTGGCCCTTTTTGTACATTTTTATCAATGAATATCTGACCTCTTAAATGGTATTCTATTATATATTCTACGAGGTACTTTCAAAAAGAAAGGTATACAAACAAGAAACCCATGTATGTGGGTGATGCGATAATTTTTGTGAGGTGTGTATATATGTTATTAAACAGTTTGCATACTCGTCTTATAGCCTATTAGAGATTGTAAATGCATTTTGTAATATTTCGTCAGATATTTTTTCAAATATTCTACTTGGACAATATATCTGTTATTATAAAACCAAACTAATGCTTTTAATGATTTTTCAAAATAATAAAATGTTGAAATTATTTGTCGGTTTTATTGGTTAAAACATTTCGACCTGACATACGTCCGAAACGTCGAAATGCGACATTTTTGTCGTTTATTTTTTCACGTTGATTTTTACATTAAAAACGCTATATTTTTCATGTTTAATACATGTTTTTCTTATGTAATAGATACTTCGTTTTGAAGTACGTCAGAAATGTCAAAAACGACCACAAAATGTTTTCGACGTTTTCTAACGTTTACTTTTTCACGTTAACTCTTAAGTTAAAACACTATATTTTTTTCACGTGTAATATACGCCTTTTTATGTAAAAGATATTTGACAATAATTTACGTGTGCGAACGACCGTGCGTACGAAGGTACGTGAGCGTGTAAGCACGTGTCTGTGAACGATACGGACAAAGAATAACGAAGATAGGAAGCTAAAGCTCTTTTGGTAATGTTACTACGCATGATTTTTCTTTAAATATTAGCTATATACCATTTATTATCGTTTGTTTTGTTTCAATGGGACAAACAATAACATAGTTACACATCTAATGCCCTTTTAGAAATGCTACTGTGAATGATTTTTCTATGTGTATTGGGAAATGGTTTCTTAATATATTACCTCTATAACTTTTTTAAAAATAGGCTTAAAAACTCGACAGATAATAAAAGATATTTAATACAAAATTAAAATGATATATTACCTTAACATTACTGTTTAACCTGACATTTTTAAGATTTTATAGATTATGATACAAGACACTTACTTGGATGAAAAGCGGTTTTATTTGACAAAATCAAGCTAAAAGCATGTAGTAGTCAGTTTATCACGTGTCTTGAATTTTGCTCCATAAATCAAAATATGTGACCACAAAGACTACAAGGCAGTATACAGCGAAAAGGAGTGAACAACCATTATCAAGATGTGCTTAACAACGTTACACGCGCTAACTTTAATACAATACTTCAGTGGCCGATACCGAGAACAAAAATTTGGATCTAACAATTTAAAAAAAAGTTTTGGAACCTATAAAAGACGTCAATCTAATAACATATAGTTAAGCCTGGGATGTCTTATATCAACATCCAGAAATGTTAGGAAGAAGGTCACCTTTAATGAGTCGATTAATAAACATCACACACTATATTTCTAATAATTTAATGTCACTAATTGATCACCTGTATACAAATTTTCAAGTATAGCATAGTGGATTTGTAGAATATGATATCAATAGACATTTTTTAATATACTGTAGCTTTGAATCAGCTCAACCCACACCTCCACCGCGAGCTTTTACTAACAGAAAATTACATAACATAAATCTATACGATTTTCAACGTGACCTGAAATTGGGATATAATTCTTAGAATGGAAGACATAGATAATAAAATTGAATAGTTAAATGTTTCCATTCTCAGTCTTATTGACCAACATTTTCCGGTTATAGAAATTAAAATAATAATAAACTAAAAATTCAACAGCCTAGGATTACACATCAGATTAATGCAAAAACTGCGTGACAATCCCTTAAGAAAATATAAAGGGATTAGATTAGAGAGTAATTGGGATTATTATAAAAACCTGAGAAATTACACCTCTTCTGCAATAAAACAAGAGGAAAAGGCTTATCTTACTTTTAAATTGTCTCATTGTAACTCAAAAGAGAAATGGAGAGAACTTAGAGAAATTAGATGTCAAATCTAACAGAAAACAATAAATTTCATCTCAACTTACAAGCAATTAAAACGTACTGAATGATTTCTTTATTAATGATGTAAAGAATATTCAAAGCTTGATGACCATACATTAAATGTTTATCAAAATACTATAATGCACAATGTTTAAAGTACTCTATATTTTGATAACCAACAGATGAAGAACTTACATTACTATTCAGATTATACTACTTTGTTGTCCATTTACCCTACTTGGCTCATATTATAAATGAGTGTAGTCGAATAAGTCATTTTCCCTTCTGTGAAAACAAGCTCATATCATCCCTCTACCCAATCCTAAAGACTACAACAGTAAGTTAAAAAGTATAAGTATGTTGCCTAGACTCTCTAAACTTCTAGAAAAATCTTGGAAATTCGCATGCGTCAACATGTAGCAAGCTCCAAACTTTTACCTGTAAACCAATTCGGTTTCAGAAGTGGTTATAGTTGTGCAACTGCAATGGCTACTGTTACAGATGACTTTATATTCCATTGACAATAACGATGTGTGTGTACTAGTAGTACTAGATTATTCCCGAGCATTTGACATGATTAATTATCAACTTCTTATAGATATTTTGCACTTCCTAGGATTCAATGAGTTAGCAATTATTCTTATCTCTAGCTACTTAACCAAAATATTTCAATGAGTAACTATAAACAATATTAAGTCTAACTGTATATGTGTCGAACAGGAGGTGCCCCAAGGCCGTATATCGGGTCCATTATTATTTACACTGTATACCTCTTATTTTCATTCTTATTTATCTCATTGCAAGTACCACCTTTATGCAGACGACACACAAATACAGTATTCCACAATTAAATCAAGCAGTTGTCAATATTAATTCTGATTTAAGCTCTGTATGATCTTTATCTAATAAACATCTATTGAAAATTAATTCTAAAAAATCACATGTAATTTTATTTTGTAGTGACATCCAGAGAAATATAATCTTACCTGATCTACATATCCTGTTAGATAACGACATCTTACCAATAAATGATTGTTATAAAAGTTTAGGTTTAATTTTGGATTCTAATTTACGCTTTTTAAAACACATTACTGAAAACTTTGTAAAGCTTATTACTCGTTAAAACTTATTTACCCACACAGGCATGAACTAACCAAAGAAACTAAACTAATGCTCACTGATTCACTGGTCTTATCTCACTTTAACCATTTCGATAATTTGTACGGCCCTTGTTTGCGCAAGGTTGATTCAGACCGGATTGAAAAAGTGCAAAATAGCTGTCTGCGGGTGATATATGGCATTAGGAAATATGATTGAATCTCACACAAGTTAAAGGATGCAAAATGGCTAAATATGTACAACAGGCGCACACTTCATTCATTACGTTTATATTATAGGACTTTAAAAATGTGTACACCTGAATATCTGCTGGATAAGGTTAGGTTTCGAACTGACATTCATAATATAAATCTAAGATATAGAAATTTGATTGATCTTCCTATGCAAAATAAAGAACTATATATAAGAGATCCTTTACTTACCAAATATAATCAATGAGTCATCTTCTGGATATCCCTAATTACTAGCTTTCCGTCAATGCTTATAAGAAAAAACTTAAAAGGCAATTACTCCAGCATCAATAACAGCTACCTTTTTTTTATTTTTATATTAATTTCCCAAGAATTTTTACAATCTATCCTTTATAGGATAATAAGTAAAATAAGTGAATAAAGATAAATAACATAGAGAAGTCAACTATCCATTGATAACACTTCTGAAACGTTCTATTACTATTTTTACATAAATGTTTTGAACGTTACAAACTACAATGTTGGAACTATATACACTTTAACTCATAATTAGCACTAACACACATTATTGTCTTTTGGGGAGGTCCAGAGGGTCACACCTCTTCAGCCTTTTTTTGGGTTGGGCAATCAAGAGATCTGTTGCCAGTTCGTTTGGGTGGACGCTCAATCTGGTATGGTATTTGTCGGAGATTTTGGAACATTCTTCGGCGACCGTCTGTACTTGTAGGTCTTTATGTAATGCTGCGTTCGTAATATACCATGGTGCGTTTGCTGCTGCTCTTAGGACTTTCGATTGGAACCGTTGGATTTTTTGGATATTAGAATTACTAGCAGAACCCCACAGTTGTATGCCATAAGTCCATACTGATCGAATGATAGTTTTGTATCTAATATGGTTACTACTGGGATAAACCACAAAAAATCTCCGGGATATGATCTAATAACAGGTAAAGTACTAAGTGAACTTCCAATAGATGCAATCAGATTAATCACTATGATCTTCAATGCTGTACTAACCCTTGGGTACATACCACCACAGTGGAAGGTGTCCTGCGTAATCCTCATACAGAAACCAGGTAAAGATCCAACTGATGTAAAATCGTACCGGCCAATTAGCTTACTGCCAGTTATATCTAAGCTGTTCGAAAAACTACTCCTAAAAAGATTGAAGCCAATAATACACGAAAGGAAACTCATTCCCAACTACTAATTCGGATTTAGAAACGAACATTCCACTATCGAGCAAGTACACAGAATTGCCTGGAAAATAAGGTATGATCTAGAAAACAAAAATTACTGCTCCGCAGCCTTTATAGATATTGCCCAAGCCTTTGACAAGGTATGGCACGAAGGACTGTTGTTCAAAATAAAAAAACATCTCCCTTATACATACTTTGAGTTAATTAAATCGTACCTTACAGATAGAAAATTCCTAGTTAAATATAGAGAAGAGCAAACATCACTAAGGCAGATAAAGTCAGGCATTCCACAAGGTAGCGTACTTGGCCCTGTTCTATACCTGTTGTATACCGCTGATCTCCCCACAACAAACAATACTACGTTAGCTACATTTGCTGATGATACGGCCGTATTAGCATCCCACAAAAACCCAATTACTGCAGTTAATAACCTTCAACAACATATTGACAAAATAGCAGAATGGATGCAGAAGTGGCGGATCAAAGCTAATTCAAGTAAGTCAGTCCATATCACATTCACCCTTAATAAACTCAATTGCCCACCTGTAAGACTCAACAAAATTGAACTACCTCAAAAGGATGAAGTTAAATACCTAGGGATCTATCTTGATAAGCGTTTAACATGGGCCAAACACATCTGCAAAAAAAGACTCCAACTTGGCCAGTTATATAGACAATATTATTGGCTGATTGGTCGTCGCTCAAAACTGTCACTAGCTAACAAAGTAATAATTTACAAAACAGCTACCTTAAGCTAATTTAAATTATTTTACTTAGGTACTTGATTCTGTTTATGTCTTCGGTTATGTCAAATTTTTCATTGTAATCATAGGTATTACGTCTTGTTAATCTTATGTAAAATGTTATTTGTGAATATTATATTACTATAGTTTGTAGGTATATTATTAGTGTTCTGGATAGCGTAGAAGAATTGATTTTCGGACCTAATGCTATATCATTTATTTGCCATAGCTTTTAGATTATTTATATATTGTGTTACTTTTGTTATTCTTGGCAAATAATAAATTATTATTATTAATATTATTTAAATAGTGTTTTGCTTATAAGGACGCAAGAAGAGGATGTTGAGAGGAAGCTAAAACTATGCTTTTCCTAGCATGATTGCACTGTATATGAAATTTCCAATAGTAAAATTGAGGCTTGGATTGTCATTCTTTCTAAAAATGATGACATTTGGAATTTGGAATACAATTAAAAAAAATGACATTATTGTAGAGTCCGAAGGTTTCAACAGCTAGAAAACGCAAGCGTAATGACTATTATAACGATTATCCTTGTATAAATTTTCTAAAATAAACATATTGTATACAAAAATATTTTATCAAAAAAGTACATTTTATACTATTGCATTTTTATTTATTCAAGATTGTGAATTCATTCTCAATCACTTTACTAAGATTTTATCTTCTTTTCTTTTCAGCATCTTTTCAACCAGGAAAACATTTGGATATTTCACCTTCTGCAACTCTTCCGTATAGAATCCACCTTGAATTTTTTCACTTTTTTCATCCTCCAAAATGTAGATGCTAGGATTGGTGAACTGAACTTTATTCGCTTTAAACACCTATATCGTTCAGTTAGGCGTGTAACCATCTTAAAAACATGTCTATACATAATCACCAACTTTAAATTTAGGTTTTCGATGATCTACAATTTTTACTTGACTAAATGCGTTAATGAACTTTGCATTTTGATTGTTAACTTTGATTGGTATAGCTCCAGTAGTGGAATGTCTAGTACCGTTAAATTTGTCAAAAATAGAAGGTAATGCATTCAGCTTCTTATAGGATACTTGCAAACTAAAATGCTTCTATATTGCCAAGTTAAGAGTTCTAATTACTTGTTCTACAATGCTAGCCTTGAGATTCAAATAGGAACTATAGTAATTTATTTTGTATTTTTGCATAAGGTTTTGAAAATCTTTATTGTAAAACTCTGTCCCATTATCAATCGGAAGATTCTTTGGAGGTTTCATTTTTACTAGTATGGTTTGCATGGCACTAACAATCTCTTTACTATTGTTTCTTTTGATAGGTATATTCCAAAAAAATTTACTGAAAGCATTGATTACTACTAAAATATAATTGTATCTCTTCTTTTCTTTAATATATGACGACATGATGGCTAAGTCAGCTTGGATTAAATCATATGAACCTTTAACTAGAACATGTCGTCATTTGAAATTAATTCGAGCTGGTTTATGACGATTTGTCATTTAGACAATTATGACTAATGGAAACTGAAGTAGTCGCTCAATACAAATTTTCGGATTTGATCCCAGTTTAAATACAATTACATCTTCTTTAACAATATCTGCAACTTTATTTAGTTTTTATGTCTTGTTTTTTAATATTACCTCACAATCTGCGTGATAATGAGAAACACTTTCAATTTTTGCTGACAATGGAAACTTAAATTCTGAATTTCCATTATCAAGAACATAGCGATCCTCAGTCAAATTTGTTTTCTCTCGTTTCAAGCGAATCAAATATTTAACATGATAGTCCAAATTATTACAAATATAGAATGGAGTATTAAATGTAGTATTTGTTTGTATAGAGACAAATTTTTCATCATCTTCAGTAGAAGGAGAAAGTATTGATTTAATCGATTCAAAGGCATTATTAAAAATGAAAATTAGGAATCTCTTTCAGCAATTTTTGAATCCAAATAAAATTGAATTATATCATATTTATATTCTTCTCTAGTAGGAGTAGTAACATCAGTTTTGTATGAAGCATAAAGTCTATCCGGGAGACAACGAATACTTTCAACTTTGCCACTGACAGGAAACGTATACAAAAATGTTCCATCTTCCAATAGGTAGAGAGTACTACTTAGATTGGGTTATTTCTTACCTTGAATAGTAATTATAAATTTATTGTAAAATTCGGAAGGTTGACAAATATAAAAGGGTGTTGGAGTTCTCAATAGGACATGTGTAGGAAAAGAGAAAGTCTTGATTAAACTTGTTGAGAGGCATCTTCAACACTAAAAAAGGGTATTGAAAAACTGATGTTTTTAAGATTATTCCACCTTCACGTAGTTATTCTATAATGGAAACAATTTCATTATGAACTCCAGTATTACCAGCTTTTTATGAAGCTAAGAGTAATATCAACCAATCAACCAATTCATTAAGTTATCAAAGTAATTTTAATATATTTTAATGTGTAAATCCATTAGAACGTTAGATTTCAAACCACCTACAGTAGTCTTTATAGTTTTACTTACCGTTGGAGGAAGCAGAATTTTTCTTCGTAGATTGGAATCAGAGCTAACACTCGGACTAAACTGTTCTGTTTCCTGTTCGACAGCTTTTTTTTGTATTTCAAATTTCTCCAAGGCTAGAGGATGCAAATTGGTAACACGAGGTTTAATTAGATCAATAAATTTAGGAGTATTTGAAGTGGATAATCCTTTTTTCGGATTATAATCTAAATATTGTGCATTAGTTCTTCTTGCAATTCAATATAGTCAAGATCTTGAGTTTTGTATCCAGCAGAATATTGTTTGAATAAAAATTCGTAAAGACTTGGTGTACCCTTATATTTGAGATTTTTAACTGTAATAAAGTTTTTTTTGACATAACGACAGTCGCAAGAGAATTTAATTTTTATTGAATTTATTTATTTTACATTTATATTTTCATTTTAAACTACGGCCTCATTACAAATCCGTAGACTTAGCCTTGTAAATGGCAGTGTCTGACAGTATCTCTTCTTAAAGATAGACCTGCGTACTAAGTACAAAATTGCTATAAAAGGTGTGAACAAACACCGATTTCAGTAGTTAGTTAAGTAGTAATAAAAGTGCCAGTCAACAGTCGAGCCGAGTTCTAGTCCTGTGAAATTCTAAATCGAAGCCAGCAATCCGAAAATCTAGTCAGTCCAGTTTTTTTATTGAGAGTTAAATATTGGCTACAACCAGCACATACCCGAATCAGAGAATGTAAAATATCTTGGAGTTGTTATCGATCGACATTTACGCTGGGAACCACAAGTAAAAAATAGTCTAAATAAAATTAGAGGACTTATCCCCAAATTCAAATATTTAAGAGACTTTTTAACAATATCTCATTTAAAAACCCTGTACTATTCGTTAGTAGAATCTCTTTTGAATTATGGTATTCTCGGATGGGGAGGAGTTCTTGATGTACATTTAAACCATCTGAATGTAACTCAAAAATGGATACTAAAAGTGATATCTAAAAGATCAATCTCGTATCCTACTGAAGAATTATATAAAGAATGTCGAGTATGTGACGTCAGACAACTTTTCTGTAAAAAATTTCTTCTCTTCATCCATGAAACTAAAATTATACTACAGGTACACGAGCACCAATACAACACTCGACGGAATGATGGCATTTTTTTCCCTCGAAGTGAAAAAACTTTAGGGCAAAGATGCGCAAAATACCTAGCTCCACGTATTTATTCCATGTTACATATTTCTTTGAAAAACAATATATATTCAAAATCATTTAAAAAAAAGTTGAAAGACTGGGTTATCTGTAATGAACGGTCAATGTTTAGTAATGTTGTCAATCAAAGGAACGTCTAGTTTCCCTCATGTCTTACAATGTTTAAAATTGAGAATGTTTATATATTTATATATTTACTTACCTATTGTGACTTTACCGATTATGTCAATTTTATCACTAGATATGTCTACAACCACCAGAAAAATGTCTTTATAATACAGATTTTGACGCCTACACATATACAAGTGGTATATACCACTTCTGTGTTTCTACTGTTTATTTCAACAACTGTTTTTTTAAGCGTATTACTTAGTTTTAAAGCTTACTTGATATTTTGTTTTGTAGTGTTTGTATTTTTAATGTATTTCTTTTGTTTTGTAGTGTTTCTATTTTTAATTTATTTCTATTTTGTTGTTGAATAAACATTTTTATTATTATTATTATTTATAGTAAGAACCAACTGTTATTTAGTTTATGTAATTATGCACCTGCAAATTTGTGTATCTACATTTCAATTCTGGTAACGTTTTAAATCTTAATACAATTATTTATTTCTTAAAATACTGCGAATATTTTTTATTTCCGATATTCTAGTATACTGGTTGTCCCACGTACTATATTGTCCCACGTTCCGTATTTTTCAATTTGTAATCATTTGCGGATTTTCTGAGGATATTTTCGTCTGACTTGAGAGTTCAAGCTGGGAACATATCCTTCCGTTTGATTTTTTCATATACCGGTTGTCCCACGTTCCGTATTTTTCAATTTGTATATATTTGCGGATTTTCTAAGGATATTTTCGTCTGAATTGAGAGTTCGAGCTGGGAACATATCCTCCCGTGTACTTTTTCTTCATTTTCGTATACCGGTTATCTTTTTCTCGGGATAATGGTTGTTTTCCAATTTTTCGGATTTTTAGAAGGTACATTCGCTAGACTTGAGAGTTTGAATACGTGGACATACCTTCCCGTTAGTTTCTGTAGTATCCCCGACGTCACACACCCTAAATGGTAAAACATCACTTATTCAGAGTATTTAGTAATACTCTTAACCTTACCCCGTGACGTTCTAGTATATCGGACACAACTTCGCTATAAACTTAGAGTAGAGACTATAACCCGTACCTGCTTGAGTCCTGCACTGCCATCCGTAGTATTACTAAATTAGATTATTGTTTATTTTTATTTAAAACTTTTTTTGCTATTGGTAATGTTAAGGTGTTAAGAGAATTATTTTTGAATTAATGTTAAATTTTTTGTCTATTTAAATTTGTATAAGGGTAACATATTGAAGGGGAGTATTGTTAAACCTAATCTATTTGTTTTTGTTTTTAAGGATGGCAAGATTTCTCATATAAATAAAAATTAGTCTGTCAATAGAAATTGAAGTATGTCAGTCTTTTATTAAAACTAAAAACTGTTTATAACGGAAATTCTTGTTTGCTTAATACTTTTTTATCATACACAAATTAACAACAATCGATGATACTCTTTGAATTCGCTTCGAGTTTGTGATAATGAAAATGATCTCTAGCTTATTCAGCAGGTTATCTACAAGAACTGCCAAGTGGTGATAGCACCTCTCCATTGGGACAACCTTGTCCAACTAGTGCTGTGAGTGAGGTCTCGCCTAAAAAGGATGTTATGACCTTTTTTCCAGGCTTCCTTTTATCCACCGATAGATGGTACTCGGTGCTTCTTTTTTGGTTAGTGACTTTATCATAGATATTGTGGAGTCATAATAAATGCTCCTTCAATATCTACGAATGTGACTCCCTGGTTGATATGTGTATTGACGTTAGCTGAGCGTTTTTTAATCTCTTATAAAAAGAAAGACAGTGAGAGAGAGAGAGCGAGAGAGAAGAGTTATTTTTACACGAGTCTCTACCCTTATGACTTGTGTCAATTATCCTTACAATTTCCCCAAAACTGGGTTATTATTCTTTTGTTGGGATCTTATTGAACCCCTACTCTTATGTTTCCATGTTCCTGGTTCCAATTTGTATACCTATTATTACTAAACTTGAGTTCTTAACTTTTTTCGCAATACCTTTATTTTGACATTATTACCTGTGACAGAGAGATAAACAATTCATTCAAACAATTTTGAAAAATACTTAAAAGTTTTTTTAATGTATACAATAATAACATTGCTGCTAATTCAAGTTTTGTTATAAATATTTTATTTTTGGTGCTACTAGTGATCACTGTCATCACAAAAATATAAAGTTCTACATACAATTAATTTTTACTTAAAGTTACTAGGAATCTGAACTACTGAATGTAGTCAGAGGCGAAACACATTTGGGGCAAAGATGTGTTTCGACTCTGGCTACACTTAGTAATTGAGTTACTATGCAAATCTCACCCCCTCATGTGTTTCATTTCTGGCTATGTTTAGTAGTTGAGTTACTGTGTGCAACTCACCACTAGGTGTGTTTTGCCTCTGGCTATGTTAAGTAGTTGAGCTACCATGCATGTCTCCCTTCCTGAAGAAGTCCCTTTATAACAGACGGCGAAACATTGAGAAATATCTTATAAAATGACGCGGTCCTCCGGAAGCAGTAATCCTCAGCTTCAAGAATGTTGTTAATACTTTTAACAAACTAGAAATACATGGTGCGAGAACGAAAACGGAACAGAGAATTTTTTTTCGGTACGTAAAGAAGTTATGCGAAAATGCTCGGACACGTCAACTTTATTAGGGAGTAGCAAGATTTTGTATTATAAATTTACGGCGATTTGTTTGTTATATTGAATACTTTTATGGCAAAGTAAGATTTTGTTACATAATAATGAGTTTATTTCATTAAAAAAGTTTAAACACGCCCAAATTAATATTCTTTTGTCCTTGACAATTTAAAATCAAAATTAGATTGATGTTTTTTGTTACATATTCATTTGGAATCCTTATCACATCGTTTTTACCTTTAAGTGTTTTATAGAGAGGTTTTGTTTTTTAGTTTCGTATACCAATTTATCATCGAAAATAGTTTATTCGACTGAAGACAGAATTGAAAGTATTGAATTATTTTTCGTAAATGGAAAATGTGGAAATTAAGAAGCTAATGTCAAGTGAACAGAAAGTTTTTGCTAAATCTAGTAAACAAGTTTGGAGAAACTGGTTCGGTTGCTATTAAAAAAAGTCCTACACCCCCGGTTAGAAATTATGAGATGGAAGTGGAGGTTTTGGGACAAATTGTTTTAGAAGAACACCTAGAAATGATTTCAACTGGAGTAAGGTCAACTAGTATTTGCCATATTTTAAAAACTCACAAATTTCACCCGTACAAAATTAAACTTGCTCAAGAATTGAACGAATCCCAATTTTATTTTTAATATCTGTTTTTCTGATGAAACAAGTTTTTTTAATGGCATTCTTAATCACCACAATTGTAGATTGGATTTGATTTTCTATCAGTTGGATATAAAACATCCTCTAAAACTAAACATTTGGGTGCGTATTATCGGACCATATTTTATTCCTGGAATTCGGGACAGATGATTTCGCGTATCCCCAATTGATAGATATTGTTAAAAATAATCCGCATTATTTAGAACACCATTTAGTTTTACAGCAATATAGTGCACAATTGCACTATGCACTGACGGTTCGTCAATTTTTAGATAAAAATTTTCCTAGTCATTGGATCGGCAGAAGCAATTAAATGACAACGCAAGATCCGCCGATTTGTGCCCGTTGAATTATTTTTTATTGTTTCATCTCAAGTCCAAGATGTATGCCACTCCGCCAGGTACCGTGGAAACTGTACGAGAACGTATTGACTATGAATATCGCCAAATAAGCCAAGAACTTCTCCAGAATGTGCGACATCTTCTTAAAGCAAACCTATTTTACGACCAGGAAGTAAACGGACAGCATTTTGAATATTTTATTCAGGTGTTTTCGCGCTTCTTATATTTAATTTTCTGAGTAAATAAAGTAAATGACTTTTCTTATGAAATCTTACTTTATCATACAAGTACTGTTCATACTAAAAAAAACGATTTAACCGCCAATGGTTGCTTCAATGTAACAAATTTTAGTATCATCATAAAGACCTTCCGAAAACTTTTAATTTGATGTATCACATGATCGGCTGCCATTTAAAATTTCGATGATAGTTCTTGTCCTGTCTAGGGTGTCAAAAATCGCCGCAAGTTTAAAACACAAAACCTTCCCACTCTATACTAAAATTCTTGACGAACCGAAAAAATAGCTCTTTTTCCTTTGCCTTGACGCGCCCTGTATATTAAAATATAATGAATTTAGTTGAATTTTGAATAGTAGTGTATAAATAATAAAAACTGTCGTATTATAATTTGCTTACCCGTACTCTATGTGCTCTATGGCGGTCGCAGTCGCGTGATGCGAATTAATTTGAAAATTAATTTTTTTGGAGTGAATTAAACAAATAATAATAATGACTTTTTTCAAAAGTTAATGAAAAAAATAATAGTATTAACAAATAATACGAATAATATTATGTTTAATCAGAAATTCATTATTGTAGGTTCACATCTGCAGAGAAGCAGCAAAACAGTTATCTGATTAAGAGCAATTTGTATGCAGTAGTAAAAGAATCACATTTTTACACATCAAACACAAAGTGTCAAATACTTAACTAACCTGCATATATTTTAACGTAGTGTGACTTAACCTGAAGTATTAAGTAATTTCTTGAGATCTTATTTGGTCTTTCTTTGTGTTTGCCAGTTTGGCTAGTTTACACATTTCCAACTTTGTTTTCTGTGCTTTCCCAATTTCTAGTTGATTTTTATTTAGCACTCTTTTTTAGGGTGCTAGTTTGTTACCCCGTGTGTACGTGAGTTTTGTTTCTACAAGTTTTCTGGTTCCATTCGTCCCCTTCAATGATGTCTCTTCTGGTGTTACCGGATGCCAGACATCTAAGAGGGTCGGGGGGCTGCTGTTAAACTCCACTTCCCTTTTCTTTTATTTTCTTCTTCCATATTGGAGAAGTCTTATTTTTACACGAGTCTCTACCCTTATGTCTTGTGTCAATTATTCTTACAATTTTTCCCTACCCAAAACTGGGTTATTATTCTTTTGTTGGGATTTTATTGAACCCCTACTCTTGTGTTTCCATGTTCCTGGTTCCAATTTGTATACCTATTATTACTAAACTTGAGTTCTTAACTTTTTTCGCAATACCTTTATTTTGACATTATTACCTGTTTTTTCGTTTATTGGTACAATTATTTTCAAACTTTACATACATTTAATTATACTTCATAACTGTTATTTATTGATTTTGTAACACATGCATTTTCAATTTAGTTAAGTTTTATAATTCTATTTCATTTTCTGAGAGATTAGGAGAGCCAAACCAGACAAGTTTAAATTTTAATAGTACCACAAGGAAATTTTTAGATAATTTTGGAAAGGGTTTCGATAAGAACTTAAAGTAATTAAATTTAAATTTGTCTTTTGAATATTTTTGGATCAGAGATTCTTAAATGAGATCTTTAAAGGTATCTAGTATTATTTTCTGAAATTATTTATTGTCTTTTGCTAATCGACGAGGACATATGCGTCTAATAGTTAATCCAAGTGCCATTTTAATTTACAAAGAAATATTTCGAGCACAAGTCTTTTAAAATGACGTTTTCAAATTAATTTTAGTATTAATTTTATGGATATTTACATAATTACATATTATTATTTTTGACGGCGGGAACTGGGAACTTGCCAAACTATCAACTTTACATTTTGTCAATGTGGATATTCACAATCTATTAACATAAATTTCTAAAGAATGATTTTTTATGGGAAACTTTCCTAATCACAATAAATATGGAAAGATAAATAATACTAATATTGAATTTCCACAGTCTTCCAAAGCGTTTTAATATATATTCAAGTCTACCTAGGTTTCGGTATCTGGCAATACCATTTTCCAAGACAGAAAGAAGTTTGACAGATCTTTTATAAAAACGTAAATAAATTTCATGTTATAAATCTAACAACCAATCATTATTAAGCAATATTCTTCTTTTTCTAAAAATATATTTCCTTAGTATTATTTACTTCAAAAGGTGATCTAAAATAATTGAACTTCCCAGGTTTAGTGGTTCGTTCAACACTGTATATTGAGGATATTTTAGTTGTTTCTTTATTTCATATTGTTACGATAGAATATACGGGGATTTAGTTAAATATCACCCCGTATATAAAACTTATTTTTTATTTTCCAAATTATAATATTTACTATTTACGAGTATTTAACATTATGTGAGCGTCAGTTATGGGACAAGGTCGCCAATGAATTTTAAATAAATATTTTTAGTAGTCATCAAAATTAATAAACATTAGGATCTGCTTGGTTAATACAATAATAGAAAATCGGGAGTCAAGTTTTGCTTCTCGGATGATCGAGGAGTTGATAGTGCATATCCCTGCAATTTAATGTATTAGTTATTTGAATGTGTAAGTTGCCCTTGTATTTTATTTTAGTTGTTTTCATTAGGTTAATAAATTGTTATTGTTTTACTCATCCTCTTTAATTTCCATTAACCAAGTTACGTAATGGGTAAAAACCTTCTTCAGATAATATTTAGATTCTTTTATACATTTATTATTCAGCAAAACAACCCAACTCGTAACAATATTCCTCCAAAAATTAGCAGACTTTCTTAATAAAACTAATTACGGTTACATATCAAAATACTCAATGAAAAACTCCTTGGATTTGATACAAAAACTAAATACAAATAAATCAAATGAAAATATAAAATTAGTTTCAAAAATTCCTCCATGTGAATTATACTGAAAGAAAACACCAAATTTCAGTCAATGAAATTATAAACCTATTTAATTTATGTATCAATCAAAATTTGTTTTTGTTGATAAATTTTATATTCAAAACGAAGGATTGCCAATGGGTACTATGTTTACTGTTTTATGATTTAAGCACGTTTAACTCTTTTATATGAAGTTGGCTATATTTTTAATTGTCAGTATTTTTGGACCAATGAAATTTTAGGAAAACGGATTTTTTTTAATTTTCTTATATTGATTGATTTGTTTTAATTAAATAAATTTATCAAATTTTACATTATCTGTCTATTTATTTAGAGAGTGGTGTATAATATACATACAAGTATTGTTAATTATTGTTTTTAATTTTTAACATATTGGGGACGGGGCCAAAACTCTTGGGGAATGGGGTATACTAAAAATTATAGCGAAATGTGTTATTATGTCAATTACCTCAATCAGGTCTCTAGTGGACATATCCCATATCAATGTCCTAGATTTCACTCGTGACTTTGTAACTTAACATCCTAACGTAAAATTGAATTAAGAGATTTGTGAAGAAAATGAAGAGTTTGGTGTGTAATAATTTGGAGTTGAAATTTAATTTGTAACATTTTGATAATGATTCAGAATGAGTTGAGAAAAGGTCCATACTGATGATGACCCAGAACGAGATGAGAACAAGAGAAAAACGAACATTAATTTGAATGAATTTGAAATACTTAAAAACCCTTAGCTAGCGAGCTCTGAAGCTGCTGTTATTAATATACAAGTAAAAGCCTAAGTGATCCCCAGGTTTTATTATTGAAATGACCCTTGACTGTCCGGGTATTGGTCTCCGTTGAACCAGGCAAGGGCTCACAAATCACCGTCGACGTGAACAATTGAATTAAATGAATTAATCATAGGTCATCATCTTAGTACCCGTGGTTAAAAAAAAAAGAAATAAATAAATGAGTTTGGGATGGTGATCTTTGAAATGTTAAAGTATAATTTCTAATGAAGGTCGAAACATCACAAATTAATGTGATCTGCGTTAGTAATATATGGAGATCCCCATTACTAATTGATAAGAAAAGAAATGAGAAAAATTAGCAACACATTGTTGAAATGGTGGCTGACCCTGTTTCATGAAAGAAACTTCATTCTTTCACGAAATATTGTCAACTATATTGATTAAGGTTAAGCTGGAGTTGTAGAGCGTTCACACATCTTACAAAATCAGGTTTGTGGTCGGATCCTTGTGTGGCGCCCCTGGTTATAGTAGGGGTCAACCAACACAAGCGGCGTCAACCGAAACATCCTTTCCACTTAAACTAACGGTACGAACGAAATTATTTTTATTTTTAACAAAGAGATGTGTTATCAACTCCTGGAAAACGGGATAATTGAGGCTTGACACAATCAGTGGGGTTATGTCATAATCGTCAATTGGAGTCAAATCGCAAACGAAAATTTGTTGTGTCGAAGTCTATTACATATATTAAAGGTTTTAATAATTTAGAGAAGTTATACTTCATGAGACTGGAGATGGGTGTAAAGAAAAGAGTTGTCTAACAAATTGAGGATTAAATAAATAAGATGAAAAATCGTGTGGAGTATAGTGAGAGAAATTGAGATAACTTTATTCATTTTGCGTATTTAGAGATTCTGGCAACATAGTCACTTTAGTATTTGGACGTGTACATTATCCATTTTTAGTACAAAGTTATACAGCTCGAACTTTTCCTGGAGGGTCTGTTTAAATAGACATTAATGAAATTGTACTATTGAGAGGAGTTGCCAGAGATGACATAACTTAAATAGGTATTGATAAGAGTGGGTAGATTTTTTCCCATTTTACGGAATCCTGGTTTGAGTAGATCATAATAGACATCTGCTCCCAAAACAGATCTATTTGAGAAGTGAGGTGGAATTCCTTATCAGCAAGATTTTTTGGAAATTTATCTGTAATTTTTAAGAGATTGATATTGATGATTTTTGTGGTAAAGCTTGTGTAATTTGTGGTAATACAGAACAATTGATTGAAAAATTATATTTGGGTTTAATACAAGTTGTAGGTGAACTTCGACAGCTGCTTTAGATGAATTAGTTATTTTCTGTCCTACGCCTTCAAGAGGTGAGTGATAATGGGTAAAGAAAGTTTGTTAATTAATCAAGTGGTGATACAAGAGGTTTGAAAAGGGTCGAACATGATTATGTGAAGTTTTCCTATCTTCAGGGTGAAAATGAATTTTGCTCCCACAAGACAAGCACATAGCTTTAGAAGTACATTCTCGAGATCTATGAATACCTAGACAATTATGACACAAATTATTTTTTCGAACGTAACTGGATCCACTACTAATTTTACAATAATTACATTTACTATATTTTGTGAAAGTCGAAGAATCATTTTAAGCTTTTAAGCTATGATTCAATTTACACGTGAAGTTGGTTTAACAAATTTAGTCTAACTAAGCGATTTCGAATTTGAATCTACTGTGTTCCAAAATTAAAAATCTATTATCGAAAAATTTGGTGAATTTTTCACACAATAGAGTTTCTTTAGAGGTCCAAGGCTCTCTTACTAGAAATATCTAATTTATTGATTGTAATAAATACTACGAGTGCTTCGAATAAATCTTGATAGGATAAATTTAAATTTGTTAATGAATCAATGATAGATCTGAACTTAATTGACATATTTCGTACAGTTGTAGCGTAGCAGTAGCCTTAGTTATTGCTTGGTGAGACAATAGTTGATTAAATAAAGAGTCTACAATTTGCGTCTTATTTTATTTTTTAACATATCAAGAACAATTTGAAAATTATCATTATTTACAGTTATTTGTTCGACAATCATGTTTAATATTATCATTTTCAATGACTAAAGCAGTAAATAAACTCATGAAAGAGGTGTAATCCAACTAGCTTCCATCAAATTAAGGAAATTGAATTAATTTAATATTAGATGAAGGTCAAAGTGACGTTCACAAGTACAAACGCTCTGATCTTTGGTGGAAGAAATAACAAATAATTTATAGTTAATAACCAGTGTTTTTTGATTTTTTTCGCACACATCCAACATTAAAGTGCAGCGAATCGTGTGCATTTGATAGATTAGCAGGCCACTGTAGATTTACCAAGAATTTCACATAGTAAAATAGACATCAACAGCGCGCAAGTGAAAGTAGACGGGAAGACTAGCACTTGTTTGTCTGAAAAACAAACAGGTAACCAGATTAACAACTATGAGACACAACTGGATACCCACTTTAAAAGTACCCTAATAATTCATTAGAACACCAACGTCGCCTCTAGCTAGATGGGTGACACCCCAAATATCCAATTGCTTAGCGATAATACAACCACAATGTCCAACCACAATTAGATTAATAACTCATAAGTCGTAGCAACCAAGTCCAAACCATAACCAGTATTTCCTAAAAAATAACAAGCCATAGTAATTCATTCTAAACCAAATATTGCCTTATATAACTACATCAAAGCTATTGGCGATATAGTATGTCCTAAGAACACCTGTTACGCCTCTAGAATTTCCAACAACAGAATTTGCATTTACCTAACCAAAACAGAACTTGTAGATGAAATTGTTACAAACCACCCAGTCGTGACAATTAACTCCATCGACTTCTCAATAAGAAGACTTATCACACCTACTAAACGAATCGTAATATCTAAAGTTTCACCATCTATTCCACATAATGTTATAGAAAAACACCTACTTGACGCAGGATATATACTAGCTTCGCCCATATCCAATTTAAAAGCAGGTATCCCTGGAGATGATTACGCCCATATTATGAGCTTTAGAAGATAAGTTTACATTATACCACCAACCCATAATTATGTACTTCAAACCTCAGCGCTAATACCTTTTGAAGATATAACGTACAGAATACTCCTCTCAACTGATAGAATGGAATGTTTCCTATGTAAGCAAACCGGTCATGTTGCCCAAAACTGTCCCAATACACAAACTACTATAATTCAAGACTCTCAACCTCAAACCCCTTCACCACAACACTCACAACAAACACCACTTCTGCAAACTGACCAGGTATCCCAACCTCCACAGACCTTTCACAATACACATCTTATGAATTCATCCCAAGATTTCCAAGATCCACAACTAAGTTGTGACCCAGACGTTCCTGATTTTAAAACAAGCCAGACCTTTGATTTAGCGGTACTAAATCTTTTATTCTACAAATTACTAATAAGCCAACAAAATATCAGTCGACAAGCCACCTACAGATATTCCTAAATCCACTACAAAAAAATCAAAGAAAAATTCTCCTAATTCTAATACCTCTGTACTCCCTGATGGTACAAAATCTATTATAAAAAAATGCTACATACAAAATCGCGACTAATTTATTCTCCCTATTGAAAATTTTCTAGCATTTTTAGAAAACTCATTAGGAAACGATAACCCTCTTGTTGAAGCAAAATAATAATAATAATAATAATAATAATAATAATAATAATAATAATAATAATAATAATAATTCTTGATTTATTTTAACAGAACAGTAATAAGTTCTAATAACAAGACAATTTACAAAAATATACATATTCTCATATAAAAACATTTTTACAAAAAAAAAAGTCCAGATCCCCTGGAAACCGATTGTACAGCCTGCACATTCTACTGATAGGAGCAGCCAGCATGAGGTCATGAGGTGTTTGTATTTGCAAGCGGGAGATGAAATAATGTGCCACCTCGGAGTCCATGTCGTGGAATTCTAAACTGGATTTGCTGTAACAAACTTGAACTGACCACACAGCTATTGACAATTTTAAATAAAAATACAAGACAATGTGCAATCCTGCGTTGGGATAAACTTGATAAATTATATTTATTTAATGTATAATTATAATTAAATTCAAAAGTAGGATAAACACCACTAGTTCTATAAACGCAAAACCTAACGAATCTTCTTTGGATTTTCTCTATGTCACCCGAGTGCTTTATTTGCACGCGCCACAATATGATTATAATGATGAGTACACAGACACCGATAGTTTTATTTATGAATTAAATTGCGATGACGTTTACAAAAGTCTTATTGGAGATCATTTAGAAAAATTTGACACTTCAGATTACGCCTCCAATAACGCGTATATGATTCCTTTAGTTAACAAAAAAATACCAGGCTTAATGAAGGATGAATGTAACGGTAAAATCATGACACATTTTGTAGGCTTGCGCTCGAAAATGTACAGCTATAAAGTTCAAGACGGTAAAGTTGTAAAGAAATCAAAGGGGGTTAAATTCAATGTGGTCAAAAATAAAATTACATTTGACGATTATCTAAATTGTTTACAAAATTATACTAAAAAATATATTACTCAACATACAATTCGGTCTTATTTACACGATGTTTACAGCATCAGTCAGACAAAATTGGACTTAGCCCCTATGATGATAAGCGTCAATTACTCCCTCAGTCACATGATACCCTTCCGTGGGGGTATAAAAGTTAATTTTTCTTTTTTGTCTTACCGTGAAATTACAGAGCATTTTCTAAGGTGATTACTGAATATGCAGAAATATTGTGCTGGGTTTTTGTTTGCAAAATTTATTGTACCAAAGTAGAATTTCATGGTGTCAAAATTCGAATTGAAAGATAAATCTGATTGTTGTAAAGATTTACATGAAAATAAACGAGTGCGATTTTCAGACTGAAATATGTGTTCCTAATGAATTATTTATGTATGTTTGCTTACTGTATTATTTTATAGTTTTTATGTATGTTTACTTACTGTATTATTTGAGGGACAATAAAAAAATAAATATAAGAAAGAAGTGTTTTATTTTTATTAAAAAAAACTTGATACATTTTTTAATTTGAGCAGTGATTATATATATCATTAATAACATCATCTTTATAGTAATACATGTACTCTTGTAGAGCATTTTTTTCTAAACAATTTGGCATCACAGCACACACTAAAATTAAAGTATTAAATCTACTAGTGTCGTCACAAATACTATTGAAATTAACAGCAAAATAAACTGGTGTAGAATGTATTAAATTACAGTAGAATGCATTAAAGTCCAAGTCTTCTAGCAACGAAATGTAGTTCTTCACCAAATTGCAATTTGCTTCAAGGATGTCGGAAACATCATTCTCGTCCAGATAGAACTCGACTCCATGTTTGTTTGCAAGTAGAAACTTAGTATCGTCATACACTAATTGAGTAACTTTACAAAAGTCTCCACAAGGGAAATCTACAGGATCGTATTCGTCAGGAGGTGACGGTAGATTCTCGTGGAAAAAGTTATCATATCTCTGACGTAACAATTCAATAAAAGTACTCCACTCAAATGTACCAAACGAAATTCTTCCAGGTCGAAGTAAAGGTGTTAGTGTTATTACAGGATTGAAGGTTCTGATTGGACTTATTCCACACAAAAGTGCATAACTTCTTAGGGAAAAGTTCATTTCTAGTAGATGGTATCGCTCCAATTTAGCAGCATACTCGTATGAAATTAAAGCTTGGTCGATTTCCTCAACACAATCATTAAGCGACACTGCAAAAGGTGAAGAAGGTGTTGGCGATGATGATAACGATGACGAGTCACTTTCAAAAACAATTTCACAAGAACTATAACCACTATCTTGACTACTCATGTTGTCGATTGATTAAATTACAGGTGCACACGACTGAATAAAATGTAGGTTCACACACTTGTATTTATATACCCCCACTATGAGGGAAATGATAAGTTTGAAGGTTATTCAAAAAAAAGGCCCCTTGAATTGCTAAATTTGTTCGTATTTTCCATAAGATTCTATACAAAATCACTGTTTTCAATCCAACTGTTATGCTTGTTATCAAGACCCAACCATTTCACGTACACCTTCTTCCCCTTTCTTCTAAGCACCTTTTCTGTAGACATCGGGTGCTTTCGTCTTTTGCAATTCCTCCTCGTAGAAAGCCCCGTTGATTGGTGTACTCAACATGTCTTCAAGCAGATAAGTCACGGGATTGGTTATTTTGACTTTAGTAATTTTAAAGAGCTCGGTACTCCAATTAGGGGTGTATCCCTTTTGAAAAATATGCTTGGCCTTGCTTAAGCGCACAATGTCGCCAACGTTAAGTTTGCGTGGTCCGGCAATCTTCAAATGTGAGTAAAATTTTCGAGAAATTTCCTTCTCGTTTGACTTGTTGACCTCCGAAGGCTTACATCGTATTTTCGAATGTTTCGTGTTATTGTACTCTTCCACAATTTTCGGTAAAATGTCGATCCATCGGTAGGTGCCTTGCAAACTAAAGTACTTGTATAGTTTTGTCTTTAAAGTTCTAATACATCTCTCAGCTATCGCAGCCTTTTTAACGCTAAACGTATTGTAATGATTAATGTTGCATTGCGTCATTAATTTTTGGAAATTTGTATTGAAAAACTCTGTACCTTGATCGGTTTGAAGATTTTTAGGATGCCGTCGGCTGTGTTTTAATATGTTGGAGAAAGCTTTGGTAATTTCAACTCCAGTCTTTGTCTTTAGAGGCATCGTCCACACGTACTTTGAGAAACAATCAATAACAATCATAATCATTTTGTAACCTTTATTTTGGTGTGCATATGGTCGCATTTCAGCCAAGTCCATTTGCCATAAATTATCGAGACCCTTAATGATTGTTCTACGTCGCGGATAATTCCTACGTGCTGGAGCATGGAGTTCATTAACAACTTGAATTTTTTCTTTAGACATCTTGAAGAGCTCTAAAGCGAGTGCAAGTGTGTTGAAGTATTTAAGGAGTATTTCGCTTCAATTTTTTTCCATCATCTTCCAGATTTTTTATATCCAGCCCCAGTTCAAATATGTGATGATACTGTAGCAGTATTACGAAATTGGTTTAGTTCTCTTTCCAAATTCTTTGTTAACTCGGCGGTTTCGTGGTTAGCTTTAATTAAATCTCTCAAAATATATTCATTAGCAGTTATATGTTTTTTCAAATTATATGTTAACTGGGCGGTTTCTTGGTGACCTTTATCCAAATCTTTCACAATACCTTCATCAACAGTTATTTTTCGCTCGATTTCAGCAAACTGGGTGCCTATCACACTAGCAATTTCTTTGGGTATATCTATTTTTAAATTAGTTCCCATTAGTTTTTTATCTAAAACTTTCACAGTATTCGCCAATTGATTTTCAACGCTAGTTTGAGCGTTTTTTATATCACCCCGTAGATGCTGTTTAGCAGTTACAATGCTGGTATCTACATATTTTTTTGTTGCAATATCCCCAGCATATACAGGAGGATCCTTAGTTACGAACGCATCAATTTCCCCAGTTTTAGCTTGTAAAGCTACAAGTGCGTTTTTATATTGGTTAAACAAATTATCGACTCTTTTATTTAACTGGGAGTCAACGTATTCTTTACTGGCAGCATCAGAACTAGCTGAAGGTGGTAACACATTGCTTATCCTCACATTGCCAATATCGACGTTACCTTCAGCCGTTTGTGGAAACTTTAATAACGTATTACGGAGCAGAGGTTGAGGAGGTCTATTTGACATCGTTGTCGACCGACGTCCGAATTTGTCGAGACTCATCTTGCAAATAACATTAAAACGATGTGTTACATTAGTATATAACGTTGGCTTCTCTCAGCTCATTGATGATTGCAACTATTTCGTTGTTGTGTGATGTATTTCCAGCGTGTTTGGAAGCTACTAGCAGTTTAAGCCGTTCCACAAGTTCATTGACATCGTCCCAGTACACGTAATCAATAGGGTTCTCATTGTAGACCATTGCAAGTCCAACTCCAGATCTCGATATACTGCTAGTCGATTTCGATGGCTTTCTCGGTGGGGGAGGAAATATAGGTTTAATAATATCTAGATATTTTGATCTCGATGTACCTTTTAGACGTCCAGCTGTGTTTCTGTGAGCGTTAGTTAAATTTAAAATCGTCTTGTATGTTAATTTATCATCATCGGTATAATCTTCAGGCTCATCATAAAATATCAGTTGGTAGAGACCAGGTGTCCCTTTAACATAACCCCCCTCTGTTATAATAGCTCCAGTATTCCGATCAAAATCGATATTTTTCCCTCCGAGAAGCCATTTAGAGTGAGTCGAATCGTAAACTGGACCGTAAACTAGGTCTATATTTGGACTCTTATTCCAGTAATCAAGCATATACTTATGTGATATTTCGGGATATTGCTCCAGATACTCTCTGAAGACCTCATCCGAAATATGTTCTGGTGTTGACTCTGAAGCGTGAGAATATACATCATCACCCTCATCATCATCATCATCTGAGCTACATCTTCCATCGGAATAAAATTAGTGGGATGGCTTATATATTCTGTTTTTAATGGTTCTTCTACTTCGGGTTCTTCCTCTTTGGATTCTTCTTCTTTCTTTATATTTTTTAAAACTTGCGCAGATTCATGAGACGTTGTAACAATTTCTTTTAGAGGTTTTATTAGAGGTTTAAATAATGTATTTAATGAACGATCCTGCTCAGATCTACCCATCTTGAGAGCTAGATATTTTCGACGTATATCACGTGAGAGTTGTAGAACTTTACGTTTACGAACATCCTGCTGGTTTAACATCTTGCTGCATATTAATCATACACCACATGGAATTACATTTTTATATACAAGTCGAATCCTTTACGATACCTTCCATTGTTGAGAGCAAAATCTTTTACAACAACAATAGAACCATATTGATCGCTCCAACATTCAGAACAGAGTTTTTTAAAGCGATCAAAACTCATGTCAGGTGACACATGCTCATCGAATACGTGTCTCAGGTTTATTTCATCCTGCTTGAAGAGTACAATTAAATTACAATTGTCTCGAATCAGTTGTTTAGGTATTTTTGAGTACGTTTGGCATAGATAAGCAGCATCAATATCCTTATGACGGCCCATTGAGTAATATTCCCGAATTTTCTGTTGCCCATCGCAAGCCACATCGTCAAATATGAATATGGAATTTGATTTAGCTTCAGCGGGACTTATTATTTCCTCATTACCTTTGAACGGAAAATAACCTACTCCTTTCGTCTTACTTAGCACCTCTTGAAGCAACTCGTATTTCGGTTGATACAAAGATTTGGAGTAAACGTAAACGTTTTTAAATTTCGCGCCATTCGGATGAAACAGTAATGACAGCATTACGTTTGTTTTACCACACCCACTCAGACCACATATGATTGCACGAAACGAGTTTGGTAATAACCCGCCATGTTTACTTTTCTCATGCTTGGAGGTAAAGTCCAAGTTTTCAATCGGAAGCGTTTGTTTCTGTTGAATGACCTTCATTGTATGACATTTTTAGTCAATTCGTTGTGTATAAATATATAACGTGATGATATGTCACCATCACCGTCGCCACCATGTTTGCGTGTGTGACGTAAAACGTGACGTGTGTGACGTGCGAGACGTTTTACATGACGTGCGTGACGTTTACGCGACGTTTACGTGACGTGCGAGGCGTTTACGTGACGTGCGAGACGTTTTTCGACGTTTGCGTCACGTTTACGTGTGTGTGTGTGTGTGACAAGCTTGAGGAGCAAGTTGTTGTGTATATAAATATACAGGGTGTTATTGAAATACACGTACATATTAAAACTGGGTATTGCGCAGATCCCCACTGAATGTAGAAAAATATTATTTTTTAAAAATACCCCTTATTAAGGGAGTTATTAATTTTTGAAAATTAATTCTAAAACAAACGTACTTCACTGATATGTTGAGGATGACCTATATAAATTAGGTTTATTTACCTATTTTAAAAATCAACAGTAATTAATATGCAAGTTTTTGTCAGATGATAAGAAAACTAGTCTTGTAAGAAATAACCATGTTGCCAAGATTTTCGAAGTAATTTCTATTTCCGAAGACTGGTTTTTACTACCCTCGTTATCAAAAAACTAGAATATTTGATAAATGATTGTTTTTAAACTATACATTTTTGAAACTATAGATTATTAAAATTTTAGTTGATTTACGAATCTGGCTAACACGAGCGCGTCATTTCCAAGTTGGTAAAAAGTGTTGTTACGATTACTTTTAAATATTTTTTTACGATGCCACTATTTACGAATATTGAACTAACCGATATAGTGCTGGTTTATGGGGCAGCTGGAGAAAATTCTCGGCAAGCACAAATCCTGTATCGCGAACGGTTTCCAAATCGGAGAATTCCGGACTGTCGTACGTTTATTTCAACTGTTCAGCATCTAAGAGACCATGGAAAATTTGAGAGTGTCAATGCAGATCGAGGGAGAACAAGAACACAAAGAACATTGGCGGCCGAAGAAGAAATATTGGAAGCTGTTGAAAACCGGCCTCAATTAAGTTGTAGAAGACTAGGTCTTGAAATTGGAGTGTCCTCATTTGTTGTGTGGCGGACACTTAAAGAACAAGGTTTACATCCTTATCACATCCAAAAAGTCCAGGCCTTATATCCAGGTGATGAAGAAAAGAGAGTGGAGTTTTGTGAATGGATGATTCAAAAATGTGTTGATATTCCTGATTTTCTAAAAATATTATTGTATACTGACGAGGCTTCATTCACTCGTGATGGCGTGTTCAATATGCACAATACGCATATTTGGAGTGATGAAAATCCTCACGCCATTAGGGAAACTGGGCATCAAAGAAAATTTTCAATAAATGTTTGGGCTGGCATAATAGATCAGTATTTAATCGGGCCTTATGTTCTCCCGAACAGATTAAATGGGCCAGGTTATCTCCACTTTTTAGAAGATATTTTGCCAGTACTCCTAGAAGAGATACCGTTACAATTAAGGCAACGGATGTGGTACCTACTAGATGGCGCTCCTCCTCACTTTGATTTAAACGTACGGCAGTTTTTGAACATTATATTTCCTCAAAAGTGGATAGGCAGAAATGGACCTACCAAGTGGCCTCCGAGATCTCCGGATTTAAATCCATGCGATTTCTTTTTGTGGGGTCACATGAAACAACTGGTTTATAATGAACCTATTAATAGTGTTGAACAATTAACCAATAAAGTTAATGCGGTAGCCGAGGAACTACGACAAAATCCAAGACTAATTTCTAATGTTCAAAGTTCTTTGGAAAGACGATTGCAAGTGTGTGTAAATAATAATGGACGGCATTTTGAACAATTACTGTAATAAACTTTATTTTGAATTAATTGGTTTTGCTACGGCAACAGTGCAATTTCTATGGGTAAGTTCAATTTCGATTTATTTTACTTCTTTAAATATGGAAACTAGTAGGTCGGAAAAGGGGACTCTTCCCCAATATTTAAATTTTAGAATTTGAAGTTAAAATTGGTGCCAATCGTTTTTGGTCATTACATACTATTCCCCATTTTAATATGTACGTGTATTTCAATAACACCCTGTATATAACGTGATGATATGTCATCAGTTCAAATGAGTCTTTACTTAGGTAAAGGTGTCTTAAATTCGCTCATAAACAATAGCTAAAACCGTAATCGATGCTAAGAATGCGCAAAAGAAATTGGAAGAAGATCAACGTCACAATAAAGCTATGGAAGTTATTGGGGCAAAAGGATCCGGTCTGTATATGAAAAAGAACGCTCGCGGAGGCTTTGGATTGTACATGAAGAAACAAAAAAACTACCAATAGAGCTACCCAATAGACCGTTATATGATGTGGACCTTTTGCGATATGTCAAACGTTTAAAAATTCCTCATTTTAGAGGGGTTTTCATGCGCGACTCTCTACCACATCAGCAGCCCCGGCAACGCGAATGCGCTATCATAAATTTGGATGACTCTAATAATTCGGGGACTCATTGGGTAGCATATAGAAAGATAAACAGTGTTGTTGAATATTTTGATTCATTTGGTGACTTGAAGCCACCGAAAGAACTCGTGAACTATGTGGGGAAGAATGTTCGGATCTATTACAACAACGACCAATATCAAAACTATCAACAAATCAACTGCGGACACCTCTGTCTACAATTCCTATATGATGGAGCAACATCAGGAGTTTAATGAAATGAGAAACATCATTAAACTATTGATGAAGAACATTACCTACGAGGTTTGGCGAGAAATTCCCCAGAAATACCAAAAAGAACTGACACAATTTTTACCATGTCAAAATTATGATTTTCATCGATGGAGTGATGTTTGCGGTAATGAGATACCAACATGTTTATTTTGTGGAATTACTTATAAATAAATTTATTTTTTTTTTGAAGCAGTTTTTTTTTATTTAAGTACTACCTCCCATTGATATGCATTAGTCATGTCTTTGCTTTTGACGCTAACGAGTCACACTCACGTGTTTTCGTTACGCCTCCGACCCCAATTGTGCTCGATTCTGAAAAGAGATATTTCCTAGCAGTACTTGGCTTTCACTCATACAACTCGATACCCAATATTGACGGTGAGAAATTTTTCTACTACGAAAACAACGATAGAGGAAAGTTGAGAGAAGTCGCGATTCCTACCGGTTGCTACGAAATAACTGACATTGAGAAGCTAATTCAAAATTCTATTGCTCCAAATACGGGTGATACACTATTTTCGTTGAAGCCAAATAACAACACTCTCAAGTGTGAAATATACAGCAAACGTCACGCAATTACTTTTGAGAATCACCCCAATAGTCTTGGACAGATTTTGGGGTTTTCCAACAAGGTACTGGCCCCCGGTATTGTACACTCTTCAGATCTCCCCGTCAACATTATAAAAGTATCAAACATTCGCTTTGAGTCCAACATTCCGAAGGTGCCTTCTACGGAAACAGGCCTGTCCACACCATCTTTGATTTTCCGATTACAGTTGACGCGGGCTACGCAATTGTGGAAAGACCTAATAACCCAATATATCTACCTGTTACGAATACCGGGGAAATTAGCAACATCATAGTGTTGGCTGTAGACCAAAACTTTAAGCCCATAAATTTTCGAGGAGAACAAAGTGTCCTTCATCTGGAGCTAGTAAGACGATAATAAATGGGTTTGGTGATAGATTATAAGAACAACGCGGTCAGTTCAATAACACCATTCGCTGCTAGACCTCCTCCGGGTCAACGAGAGCTAACGCCTGCAAATAAATTGTTTCTTCAATCGCTTGGATTAACCATAAAAAAATATGGTAAATCGTCAAAACGTACAAATGGGGAACTACGGTAAACGCTTACGTACTGAAAGCATTGATCCGAGTTTTAACCTCTACCAACAACCCCGTTATGATGAGTCTATTAGAAGGATGGAATATCGAACGTGCTCACCGTTCATCAAATCCTTCAACAACAATGATGTGGTGGAATTTGTTGTCAATCAAGTGGATTCATTTTTTGCCTTGAACGAGTCATTGCTCGAAATCAAAGGTAAATTGGAGGTAACAGGAGGAGGAGATGTTTCTCTGGTACGCAACTTTTGTGCCTTTCTCTTTGACTCATGCACGTACAGCGAGAGCGCAAGAGAGATTGAAACGGTTCGTGATCCCGGAGTAGTGAGCGCTGTACGAGCTCTTCTCAACTACAGCGCATTAGATACAAATCACATGGCTATCGCTGGTTGGTATGGTACTTCCAACCCTCCTATGGACGCTTCCACAAAATCGTTTAGTTTTTTGATGCCGCTCAAGCATATTTTCAACATATTCAACGATTACCCAATGATCACCTGTGGAAGGCAAACAATTCGATTGGTTCGCGCTCGCGATGATAGTGATTGTCTTATGATTAAAGAAAAAACTTCTTCTACTGGTACAACAAACACTTCTGCAACAATTAAGATCGAAACCATTGATTTGAAAATCAAACATATATATCCCAATGATGAAATTAAAATAAAATTGATGGAGGCTATTAGAAGCGATACACCTATACTGATACCGTTCCGAAAATGGGAACTTAATGAGTTGCCTGCAGTTACGAGCGGTTCGCGAAGAGAAATTTGGGCTGTTAAAACTAGTATGGCCGTTGAACGCCCAAGATTTGTTATTGTATGCTTCCAAACCAATAAACGAAACAATACTGCACAAGATCCAATGGCTTTCGACAATGTCAATGTAACCAACATTAGACTGTCACTGAACGGAGAGTATTGGCCTAATGAAAGAAACATGTTGGACTTTGTCAAAAACGACTACGCCATGGCTTACCATAATTATGCTGAATTTTACCCCAGCTATATGCATGGCTCAGCCGAAAAACATCCTATACTGACCTACAAGGAGTTCAAGAACAGAGCCCTATTTATCATAGATTGCTCAAAACAGGAAAAAACCATGAAGTCCTCCACTGTGGACGTGAGACTCGAGCTCGAAACGGATATTGGATTTCCAGCAGACAGCAAAGCCTACTGCATCATAATTCACGACTGTCTAATGGAGCACCGTCCACTAAGTGAAGTGGTTAAAAGTTTAAATTAAAAAATATAATTTGTTTATTTTTTTTTTATGTTAATAAATGAAATGAAATGAAAAATTTTTGAGTTTTAATAAAACACCTTTTGTATATTTTTAGTTGTTTATTGCAACATGACACGAGGATCAAATTCTTCTTTGAATACATTTATAAAGAAATTTTAGTAATAAAATACATATAGCAGATAATGAGATGCACGATATTGTAAATGTCTTGTTAATTTGGCCATTTAATTATCCATCCTTGTCGTTGGAACTGATGTTGGCTGTATTCGTCTTAAGGGGTAACATGTTTTTTTCGGTATTCTTATATTGTCCAAATTTAAATTTCCCAACTGTTTTATAACGTTTTCTTTGTCTTCGTACAGTTTAATATCTTTACGAAGTTGCTTAAGTCTTTCTTCAAATTTAATGACTTTTTCCCAAATATGTTTGTCTTGACGCATGCCTTAAAGCACTAAACCTCAAGTGTTATATCTGAATATGTACAAATATTGTGTCGAGTTTTAAGAATTTCTTCAATTTTTCTCTATTTTAAAAAGGGTCCTTGGAGCGCAACTCTTGGATATCTCGTGCAGGCCAATAAAAATTAAACTGAAGCCCCCCTTGTTTAGATCGTCAATGTGATTCTTGTATATTGTAGTAGACCTTTTGGGTAGAAAGGTGACGTTCTCCCCCAATTCCACTAGAATGGATTCCCCTCCAAATTTGGATTTGACAAGCTGAACACGATGAATTTTATTTGGAACGTTGGGTTGCAGGTCCTTTAGCTTAATTATCGGTTTGATTTCAGTATCTGTAGATGAGGTAAATTCGTTTAATTTTTCCAGGAAACTCATCTAAAATAATAATAAAAAAATTAAAAAAAAAAAATTGAAAAAAAATTTTGAGAAAAAAATTGAAAAAAAAAAAATTTAAAAAAAAAAAAAATTTGAAAAAAAAAAAAAATTTGAAAAAAATTTTTGAAAAAAAAAATTTTGAAAAAAAAAATGTAAAAAAAAAAATTTGAAAAAGAATTTTTGAAAAAAAATTGAAAATAAAAAAATTATTAAAGGTACTTACAATAAAAAAACTGGAAACTGCTCGCTGAATACTAACTGGCACTGGTGAAGCGACTTTTACGACTGGATTGTTGGTTGATGTGCTTCGACTTTTATAGCTAAATTCCTTTCATGCAAATGTGGTTTTATCAAGGATATGCATTTTTTATTATAATTAACTTGCAAATTGTATATATTTAATTTTAATTGGTTGTTTACGTGGAACGCAAAAATTACATATATTGAATTTTAATTAGTCGTTTAAATGAAGCATAAAATTACTTGCTTGCATTTTTTATAATAATTAACTTGCAAATTACATATATTGAATTTTAATTAGTCGTTTAAATGAAACGCAAAATAACAAACTTGCATTCTTCATAAAACTAAGTTACAATGTTGCATATGAATATTATCTATAATTTATTCAAATTCAAATATGAAAAAATCACCGCGCTGGCGGGTCCGCGAGCGTTACAGCACATAAAAAAATATGTCTTTTTCATCTACGCCACGTCTAGATCATACCCGTCTTTTCCACAATTCGATTGGACCAATAATAACGAAGTTAAACGCTAATGCCCTTACGGCA
The DNA here is from genome assembly GCA_951812935.1 of Hermaeophaga mercurialis. Lineage (NCBI taxonomy): Eukaryota > Metazoa > Arthropoda > Insecta > Coleoptera > Chrysomelidae > Hermaeophaga > Hermaeophaga mercurialis. Next base: position 32,438,037 of record OX638364.1, read on the forward strand.
ACGTTCACTGCGCATGTTTTTCTTTAAATTCGACATCTACGTCACTTATAGATGATACCTGTCTTTTTCGCAATTAAATTGGACCAATAATAACGAAGTTGAACGCTAATGCCCTTACGGCAACGTTCATTGCGCATGTTTTTCTTTAAATTTAACATCTACGTCACTTATAGATAATACCGGTCTTTTCCGCAATTCAATTGGACCAATAATAACGGCGAGTCCGTGAGCGCTACAGCAGCGCCACCAACGCCATCTAGTGGCAGTTTTTGTAAGTCCCGCAGAATCGGCTTTGCTCCACTACTACTGTCGATAACTTTAACAACTGCATATTATCAACTGCAAAAGAATTGACCGGAAAAATTAACAAAATCTCAAACCGTAAGTCAGTCCCTTGGTGGAACACTGAATGTGAAACAGCAGTTAGACAGAGTAAAACAGCCCTTAATAGATACGAGTATCGCCAAATTAAAACTATTGAAAACTTGATTAGTTTTAAACAACTTAAAGCAAGAGCTAAATTAGTAATCAAAAATAGCAAAAAAGCCTGCTGGCAAAACTATGTATCTACACTTACCATAAATACACCCATAAAACAAGTGTGGTCAAAAATTAGACAAATACAGGGACATAAAATACTTCCAAAAATACCCGCTCTTTTACATGACGGACATATCATCAACGATAATGAAAAAAATAGTAGAAGTTCTCGGACAGCACTTTGAAAGAAAATTCACAAATATGACTATAGATAATTTTTTTTTAATAACTCCATTTTATTTACAATCTGTTAATAGCATTAACAATAAGTAAATTTCATGACAATTTTGGATTATGACATGCAGGGATTCTCTCCAATGAGGGACTTCCTCTAAAATCTAATTAACAATGTTAATAAATGAATGGCATAATTACACTAACTTAATTAAATCATTTTCTTATAAATCTGTCTGTTAAGTCTGTGGGGTTAAAGCGTTTTAGATTATGCACTTCATCGTGGATGTTAAATAAGTCACGCACTAGAACATTAGAATGCGTACTAGTTTTGTTTTTGTATTTTTCACTGTACTTTGTGACTTTAACTTTTATAGAAGGAATTTGGAGGTCCTTTTCTATTAAGTTGTTTGGGATGTACCAGGGTGCATTGGTGATTATTCGGAGTGTTTTGTTCTGGAATCGTTGTATGATGTCCAAATTTGAGTTGCTAGCAGATCCTCATAGTTGAATGCCATATGTCCATATTGGTTTTATTATGGCTTTGTATATTAACATTTTGTTTGTTAAGTTTAATTGCGATTTTCTGCCAATGAGCCAGTACAGTTGTTGAAGTTTGAAACTCAGTTGCTTTCGTTTTGTAAATATATGCGATTTCCATGTCAGTCTTCTGTCAAGATGTAAACCTAGATATTTAACTTCGTTTTTCTGGGTTAGCGGTTGATTATTTAATTGTAAAGTAACATGAATTGATTTGGTCTCATTCGCTCGAATTTTCCATTTTCGTAACCATGTCTGAATTTTGTTGAGGCTAGCTTTTAGGTTTCTTGAAGCAATCACTAGATCATGGTGAGATGCCAATAGTGCGGTGTCATCTGCGAAAGTTGCTGTTGTTGTGGTTCTTGAGGTTGGTAGATCTGCAGTGAACAGCTGATAGAGCATCGGGCCTAACACACTGCCTTGCGGAACTCATAATTTCACTTAGATATAAGTCTGAACCTTCTGATTCATATTTAACTGAAAAGTATCTGTTACATAAGTAGGATTTTATAAGTTCATAGAATTGATGAGGCCGAAAGTTTTTTAGTTTATATAGTAGGCCTTTGTTCCAGAATTTATCAAAGGCCTGGCTTATATCAAGAAATGCCGCTGAACAGTATCTTTTATTTTCGAGATCGCAGTTGATTTGTTTAACTATTCTATGAACTTGTTCTACTGTTCCATGTTTTTGTCGAAATCCAAATTGATGTCCTGGGATCATGTTTTTACTGTCTAGTATTGGCTTCATACGTTTCAATATTAATTGTTCTAGCACTTTGGAAAGCACTGGCAATAAACTGATAGGTCTATATGACGTTAATTCTTCTATGTTTTTTCCTGGTTTTGGTATCATAATTATAATTGCTATTTTCAGTTGTGGTGGAAAATAATTTAAGGTTATTATAGCGTTAAAAATTTGCAGTATTGCAGTTATTCCTTTCTTCGTTAATTTCTGGAGTATTCTGCCTGTTATCAGATCATAACCAGGGGCTTTCGTTGGATCAATCTCCTTCATTAAGACATTTTTAACTTCATTAAATTTAAATTTCTGTATGGGCAACTCCATTTGAAAAGGTTCGTTTAGAACTCTATTTATTTCCTTCAGCTCTTCAGGTGTAGATTCCAAGTTGTTAGGTTGGAAGACTTGTTGGTTATTTGCGTTATTTCTTGCCCACTCTCCATTGTTTTTTCTTATTGGTGGTATTGATCTCTGGGAGCTTTTTAGTTTTCTTGTGGCTTTCCATAGCGAGTAGTCGGTAATTTCTGTTGGCGTAAGCTCTTCTAAATATCTTTGTATGGAGTGATTTTTTATATCAAGTATTAATTTTTTTAATTGTCTTGCTGCTTTATTAAATTTATTTTTGTTATACACTGTTCTATTTTGCTGCCATATTCTTCGTAACCTTCTTTTCTCGGAAATCTTTTCTTTCACAGTTGGAGGGCATAATTCTTTCGGTGATGATTGTTTGTAGTCTGGTGTTGCTGCCCAAGCAGCTTTCTGTATGTTCTTTGTGAGATTAGTCACCGCCAAGTCGATGTCTGTAGTTGTTTTTAATGGTATTTTTAAATCAATTTCTTGATCCAAAATTTCCTTAAACGTATCCCATTTAGTGTTTTTATTGCAGAGACCAGGAGCTTTTGGTTTGTATATTATATCGGAGTTGATATGTATTATGACTGGAGTGTGGTCCGAGGACATGTCTAGACTGGATGTAGTTGTGATCAGTTTATTGTAAATTTCTTTAGTGATATAGAAGTCAAGGTGATCTGGTATTTTGTTAGGGTCCGAAGGCCAATATGTGGGCTCACCTGTTTACAAATAGTTGAAATTATTGGTAGACATTGTTGCTAGAAGTTCACGACCCTTAGTATTTGTGACTCTCGAGCCCCAAACTGTGTTCTTCGCATTGTAATCACCACTCGCTATGAATTTATTTGCAAGTGTTTTGAAGAAATGTTCATATTTGTCTTTTTTATTGTTGTGTTTGGGAGGACAGTATACGGTAGATATTTTAATGCTTCCAGTAACTACATCAACTGCGATGTTAGTGGCTTGTAGATGATTTTCTTTGTAGCTTTCCAGGTTATGGTGTTTTAATGTATTTCTTATTATTATTGCTGTGCCTCCATGTGCAGTCCCATCCGGATGGTTAGTAGAATAGATTTTGTAGTTAGGAATGCTTAGATAATTTTTGGAAGTGAAGTGCGTTTCCGTAACTAGCATGATATCTATTTCATGTTGGCTATGAAGGTTTTTAGTTCATGAGAATGCTGATTTAAGCCGTTTGCATTCCATAACGTAGTTTTTAGTATCTGGGCCATTAAGACATTTTTGCAACAAGAGTAGTGATTAAATTCATTGTTGTTCCTATTTGCGTAATGAGGTCTCTCATCATTGTTTTTAGTTCAAAGATATCATTACATTGTGTTGAACTATTTTGTTGTTGTTGTTGTTGGATGGCATTGTTACCTTCTTGTTGGTTGTTCTGATTGGTTACCTGTGCAAATGTCATTCCCTGCGATGTAGCCTTGTTTTCTCTTGGTGCTTGTGGCTTTCGTTCTCTAATTTTGGGATATGTTTTCTCTTGCAACTGCTTATGTACAATGCATCCTCTCTAGTTTGCGAGGTGCTTTTCTCCACAATTCACACATGTTATATCTTCATCCTTTGTATTCCTGGGACATTCTGTAGTGTGATGTGATCCTATATATTTGACACATCTGAGATTTCTATGGCAGAAGTTTTTCGTATGACCATATCTTTGACATTTAGTGCACTGGGGAATAACTCTTCTAGAATGAGGTGCTTCAATTGTGACTATCGAGTTTCCCAATTTTTTCACATTAAATATTTTTTTAATATTTTCTTTGATTTTTAGGTACACAAAGAACATGGGTAGTGGCTTTTTTGTTACGTTTTGTTTGATATTCCACATATTTATAACTTCGTGTCCAAGGTCTTCTATATTCTGTTTGATTTCATCAGAATTTATTGAATACTGTATGTTTTTTATTACTATTCTGTAGGGCTTGTTTTGTTTGGGCTGGTACGAATGGAACTCTGTGTTTTTATTGGCCAGTACCTTTACGATTGTGGTATATGTTTCTCCAGTAGTAGGTTGTATTCTTACTTGGTTTTCACTTAGTACTTTTAAAATATAGTTATCTTTATCAATTTCAGTTAAAAGCTTGTTCAGTGAGTTTATATTTTGGACGCCGGATACAAATATTGGTGGTGGTTTGGGTTCACCTTTTTCTGCTGTCGTTTCCGAATGATCCATTTTGTTTTCTTCCTCACCTTCTTCTTGGAGATTATTACATATATTGCTGGTGCTTGGTTTCGATAGCCAGTAATCCTTTATTTTGGTTTGTCTTTGAGCTTTTATGTTTTCTTCAGGGCTTCTTTGTCTCTTTTTGTAGTGCACTGTTTGCTATTCATTATGTTGAATTGACGTAGGTGCAGCTAAACTGTTGGTTGGCCCAGTAGGAAAATTAGTTTGATTACAAGATTGTCCGTTTAATGAATTTTGTATTATCAGTGGCATAACTGGTTGCGTGGTAATGTATGAATTTGACATTTTTGACTCACTCTGTATTTCCTTTTATTTAATTTTAACAGCAGTCAACATTCTGCTTATTATTATTTATCAGGCACAAAAACTTATCTACGTTCGGTCACTTTTTGTTTCAATTGATAACGGCTCTCAGACACATCCGTATCGCTCGAAATTAAAATAATGAAGATGCTTATTGCCCTTTATCCTTATCAAAGTCAAGAGTGGAAGATGTAGCTACTATTAATTCACCATTCACAAATGAAGAACTGTTACAAGCCCTAACATCCTGCAAAACCTCTGGTGCAGGACCTGATAACATCCCATTTATATTCCTAAAAAAGTTATCAACACTATCTACTTCAAAATTATTAAATCTTTACAACAAAATATGGTTAACAGGACAATTCCCTAATATTTTTTTTATAAAAAATTTTCAGACTTCACGAACATTTAAAATAATTGCCAACGGCTGCACCTCAAAATCCTTTGTTCAAACAAGTGGCGTACCTCAAGGCTCTATACTAAACCACACTATGTACGCCGATGATTTAATCATTTTCGGCCATGGTAAGAACACAGAAACAACCTGTGCTGTCCTACAAACTGCAATAAATCTCCTTAGTGACTGGTCTTTAAAAATGGGCCAGTAAATCTAAAATTATCAAATTCAGCAGAAGACATAATGATCAAATCCCTCGTCTAATACTCAATGAGAATGTTTTGCCAGTTATAACTATATATATAAACATATACTAGAAATAAAACCAAACTGTTTTTACAGACTTAACATTCTCAAAACTCTATCTAGTCACAAATGGGGTACCGACGAAAATGACTGTTTTGTTTATATGTCTTCATCAAACTCTAACTTAAAATTTCTTGATACTATCCACAATACAGCCCTTCGTATATACCTCGGTGCTTTTAAGTCCAGCCCAGTAGACAGTTTATTATGTCGAGGCTAACGAACCTCCTCTTTGGCTAAGACGACAATATTTGTTGCAATCATATTTTAGTTCAATTTCTTCTAATCCAATTAACCCAGTTCACGCCTTAATTTTAAATATATCTTATGAAGAACCGACCAATTCTTCAGTATCCATACTTAAATAAAGCGGAAAATGTATTATTGTTCCTAAAAGACATTAACCTCCTAAACAAGATCTAATTTATTAGTATCAGTTTGTATTTAATAATTAAATTATATCTAATGTAAATGTGTCAATGACCACAGCAGTCGAGACACGTTAAATTTAAAAAAAAAATGAGCATTTAAATTTGAATTATTGACTGGGGTTGTATTTAGATCCATAAAAATTAAATGAGTAAGAGAAGAGAAAGTACCGATGTATTTACAGTTATGTACAATTCTACTGGGCTTCTAAAATGAAGCACTTAGTTAATCGCATCTTAAAACATTAATATTGTGTTTATGTTAAATAGAACACACTGTATTTTATCTATCCATCATGTAGTAAATTTGATTACCTTTCAAAAATTATGAAGGTCTGCCGAACCTAAATTAGAATACTGTATTTTATTAGTTGGTAAGGGTTAGTCCAATTTTCTCTGCAGTATAAAATTGATAATGGATTAAACACAATATAACCACATTAACTCTGTAACTTTAATTACAAAATAATAGGACTCCTTCGAAATTAAAATTACAGTAAATGTTCAAAATGATGTCCATCTTCTTTAATACACATTCTGACCTTTTCTTCAAAGGACTTTCTCACATTGCGAAAGATTTTTGCAGATATTCTCTGAAATTCGTACTTAATTCTTTGTTTCATATTCATAAAAATAAATCCATAGGAGTCAGCTCAGGGGATCGAGGTAGAAATTGTCTGACCCTACTCTTCCTATCCATTTGTTGGGACATTTTCTATTTAAATAATTTATTACATATGCACTATCCAATTGTGTCCTCATTTTATGTCTAATATTTAATGGAATGTCTTCCAGCAATTCCCAGAAATTTTGTTTCAAAAATTGCCAAAATTTCCTCTCATTTAAATGACCATTAACTGTATCGCCTATGACTCTGCCTTAAACATTAACAGACCATCGATTCTGACGATAATAGTGAAAATTACAGTTAATTAATCCATTGTTATAAAAAGTAGATTCGTCCGTAAATAATATATTATAAAAACAAGCAAGCTCGTCACTAATCTTACGCATTGCACGTAAAGAAAAATCTAACTGTCTACGAAAATCTATTCCATACACATTTTGAAGCATTTCAATATGGAAAGGGTGGTATTTATGTTTTTTTTTTTAATTCTGATTACACTAGATGGGCAATGATTCGAGTACTAGTGTTATAATTTTCAACAACAAACGCGAGTACCATTAATTCGCTATCTTCAGTATCAATAACGGGTTTTAAAGTTTTCTTCTTAGGATATTTAACATTACCAGTAGCTTTAAATATTTCAAGTAGTTTTTCAAAGCTTGTTTTATTAGGATCTCGCCGGTCAGAGTACTTCTGTGCGTATTTTATTTCCGGCAATAAACAATTTTCTGATTAGTAAAATCATATCAACTGTTTATTGCAGCGAATACTTCATTTTTTCTGTTATGGAGATCAACTGCCAAACGATTAAAAAGAGGTTTCAACTCCGTTAAAAATAATTGATGTCATTAACTGACAGAAACCTACTTTGAAATTCACAAGAATATGAAAATTTTAGAAAGACATTTGAACGGTAATTCGATTAATAAAATACACTGTAAAAAAAAGCACATTAATGGGAAAATAATAAGAAATTTTAACATGATACATGGATAAAATAGAGGGTGTTCTATTTAACATAAGCACAATATTAATGTTTTAAGATGTGATTAAATAATTGCTTCATTATAGACGCCCAGCAGAATTGTAGATAACTGCAAATACATCGATACTTTCTCTTTATCATTTAATTTTTATAGCCAAAGTTGAATTTGGCTAAAATTATTTGTTTCGGAGTTACTACGTTTTTCTTTAGACGTTCCATTTTACGAAAAATCAAAATATCTTGGGAACCACAATGTTTAGGTATAGGGAATGTGTAAGAAAGTTTCCTCAAACGGTACTGTACAAATTATAATTCAAATTTTAGTGAAAATATATACTAGGTCGCAATCAAAAGCAGGCGTGAAAGCATAATCTATCAAAATATATGAACATTGTTGCCAGATTATAGATTTCTATATTTCTAGTATATAGGAGTAATCTACTAATTAAATTTTTCCAGTATTTGAAATGTCGTTCTACACCAAAGTGGTTGATATTAAAAAAAAGTTGCATTAAAACTTTAAATTTAAAAAATCTGCATAAATGGGGGCACATGTTTTTTTTTCATTTTGAGAGTTTTTTGTCATTTTACTTAAAAATATAAAAAAATGATACGTCCCCCCTTTGGTGTAAAAATCTTCATCTCTAAGTTTTTCAATCATCTCATTATCTCAATCCGTTTTGGAAATATTTCGAATTTACGATTTCATGCGGTTTCGTTGCCTCTCAGTTATATAATTTATTATCACAATAGAATCAATCAAAAAATTACAAAATTACTAACTACTCACTCATAATCAAGAACTATTTACTCTATATATAACATCATAAAGAAGCCCATTATCCAATATTCTTTATGACAATATGCTTCGCATATTATATATATTTTGTAAAGCATGTTTTTGCTAATAGCATTCAGTTTTTCATTACCTTTTTGAGTCACCTATACAGGGTGTTACTATATTCGACCGACAACGCTTTACCCCAGAGAGCTCTCGTTAATTGATGAATTTTGATATAGGAACATAAACCCTTAAAGGGCTTAGTTTCCGAGATACAGGGTGTTAAAAGTTTGAAATCAAAATTAAAAATTTGTCATAAATCAGAAACGCCTCCAAATATTTTTTTCAAATTTGGTGACCAATATGCTCTTTAAGAAAGTAATATTTTGACATAAACTGACTTTTGAAAAATTTAACCAGTGGCGCGCTATCAGGGTTTGTGGGCAACTTTTATCCCCCCTATCTTTTACGCCACAGGAACAAATATTTTTCTTTTAATTTTTTTAAATTTTCTGTTCATTTTTAGGTAAAAAAGTAATAACCTTTTATGGAGCTAAAATGAACGGTATTGTAGATATTTGCTTCTAAACAAAAGTCTGCAAGTACTTAGATAATTTGTAACTACTCAATATTTCTAAATTCTGATCTAGCAGGCACGTGTCAAATTTTTAATAGTTCGTGTATTTGACAAGATCTTGGTAGATTAAACAATACAGTTTTAAACTAGTTTTTAAATTAATTTTGTTGTTACAAAATGAATTTTTCATTTGAAGAATTGACCGATATGTTAATGATCTATGGGGAAGCTCGAAAAAATGGTAGAATGGCAGCTCGTTTATACCAACAAAGATTCCGCAATCGTCGAATTCCACATCATTCTACATTTGGAAGTATTGAAAGAAGACTGAGAGAAACTGGAAACTTGTTAATTAATAGAAATAATGCTGGAAAGCCACGAACAACAAGGACTGTGCGTCTGGAAGAGGCAATATTAAATAATATTTCTGAAAGGCCATCTTTAAGTACTCGAACTCTAGGCCATGCATTAAGAGTGGACAATAATACTGTATGGAAAGTTTTAAAAGAACAAATATTGCGTCCTTACAAATTCACCAGGGTTCAAGCATTAGAACCTAGAGATTTTCCGGTACGTATGGAATTTTCAAACTGGTATGTACAAAAGTGTCGTGAAAATCGAAATTTGCCAAATTATTTATTGTATACAGACGAGGCCAAACTTACCAGGGAAGGCATTTTTAATTCCAGAAACAGTCACGTTTGCGATGAAGAAAATCCACACTCTGTTCGTGAACGTGGATTTCAGCATACATTTTCGGTGAATGTGTGGGTGGGTATGGTTGGGGATTGTTTAATCGGGCCTTACCTTTTTCCAAATAAATTAAATGGAGATATTTATACGCGGTTTCTGGAAGAAGTGTTAGATGAATTGTTGGAAAATGTACCGTTAAATATTAGACAACACATGTGGTTTCAGCACGATGGGGCATCTGTTCATTTTGCTGCAAGTGCTAGAAATTTCCTAAACAGACGATTTAGAGAAAAATGGATTGGTCGGGGTGGACCCCAATGTTGGCCTCCAAGGTCACCCAACTTAAACCCTATCGATTTTTTTATCTGGGGATACATGAAGTCCTTAGTGTACGAAACCATCGTTGAAACTGAAGAAGATCTAATAGCGAGAATTCAAGCTGCGACAGAACTCATTCAGTCCAATCCGGAGTTATTCTCAAAAACACGTTTTTCAATGAGAAAACGGTGTAGAACGTGCTTACAAGTAAACGGCCGACAGTTTGAACAACTATTGTAATTTTGTCAATTTTGTTATTGTTGTATCTAATACATTTGTTTGAATTTAATTTTGATAGCTTTTGCGTTATTGTGATTTTTACTTTTATCAAGTTCTCAGAAAATCTCAGAAATAGCATGTATTCTTTTTTCAACTAACGCCTAACGCTTAGTTATTATTCGAAATCGAATTAATAGTATGGATTAAAAGCAAATACTTACTTGTTTAGCAAAACGCCGACGGGCAAATTACACAACAAATCATAATTTGTGAATTATCTAATTACTTGCAGACTTTTGTTCAGAATCAAATATCTACAACACCGTTCATTTTAGCTCCATAAAAGGTTATTACTTTTTTACCTAAAAATGAACAGAGAATTTAAAAAAATTAAAAAAAAAATTTGTTCCAGTGGCGTAAAAGATAGGGGGGATAAAAGTTGCCACAAACCCTGATAGCGCGCCACTGGTTAAATTTTTCAAAAGTCAGTTTATGTCAAAATATTACTTTCTTAAAGAGCATATTGGTCACCAAATTTGAAAAAAATATTTGGAGGCGTTTCTGATTTATGACAAATTTTTAATTTTGATTTCAAACTTTTAACACCCTGTATCTCGGAAACTAAGCCCTTTAAGGGTTTATGTTCCCATATCAAAATTCATCAATTAACGAGAGCTCTCTGGGGTAAAGCGTTGTCGGTCGAATATAGTAACACCCTGTATGAAACCATTCTGTAACATTTCCATCAAGCCCAATTGAAATGAATACCGGTGTACACCTAATAATAAATTATGTCAATTTCAAATATAATATATTTTTAAATACCCTATCAGTTTAGTAAATAGTTTTAAGTAGGGGTATGCAGGAAGGTTATGTCTTGAAAATATGAATAAATCGTAATCAAAGAAACCTCATAAATTGTCATAAAGTAATATATTTTTGTAGATAATTTTACATGACTTATAGTGTCAATCTACTCTTACGTATAAAACTACATATGTTACCATATATAATTTGAAATGTAGAGAGTGGTGAACTTATACTTTGAAGTACAAAATGTATTGTGATGAACAAAGACTTTTTCTAAAAATTATGTAGAGTCAAGATCCACATTTTAAATATAATTTTTTAAAATAAAACCACACCAAAATTATATTATTTTACACCTGTTTATATTAAATATTTTAAATTTGAATTTTCGTTCATTATTAATAAAGAAACACGCGTTAAACACGATCAGACAGAGTTGTAAATACGCAATTGAAACTTACGTCATTTGACTAGATGTGCTTTCTAGAGGAGAAGCATACTGACTATGCAAACAAAAAACGCTCTTGACTGAAAATGTATAGTCCACTTAAGAGAACACAGAGTAATAAGCAAACGGTTTGGTTTTTTGTTAAGTGACTTGAGGCGGACACCATCCAAAAATGGCTCTCCACTTTCAAATTTTTTTTGGTCAGTTTCATTTTAATCTTATGTTTCATTAGATCACTTTATAGGATACAATTTTTATTTATTTTGGTAATTTTTCTGAGATTTTTGTGTTTTTTAGATGATGTATGTAATGCATAATTTCATTTATGGTTAGAACGCTGATATTTTTGTGTAGTGTGTACGTGCTAACAAACCAAGGAGCATTGGCAATCATACGAAGTATTTTGGACTAGTATGTTTCTAGTATTTTAGTGTTCGATGATTTTCTGCAGTTTCATGCTTAACATCATAAGTCCAAATTAGGTTAGGACACTTTTATACAGGAATAACTTATTTTCTATTGTGAGCTCTGTTTGTACTCCAATTAACTTTATCTATTCAAATTTTAGTTTTAATTGTTTTTATTTGTTTTTTATGTGGGTTTTCCAGATTAGTTTTTGATTTAGACATATTTGTCCTCCGTTTATGTTGGCATTGGTATGTTGTTAATGGTAATTTGTCGTCAAACACTGCGATTTGTGGTAAACGTGATTTGTGTAGATTTGTCAATGTTAATTTTTATTCTATAATATTGCAGCCAATTTTTTGGTAGGTTTAGATAACGTAGTCTCTTTGACGCTCCATTAGGGTCTGGGTCTCAAGACATGATAGCCATATCATCTGCGTAGGTACCAATTATAGTATTTTTAGTAGTTGGAATGTCGGCTGTATATAGAAAGCAAAGGAATAAACCAAAGACGCTTCCTTGAGGAACACCTGCCTCTATTGGTTGATAATTGGATAAGGAGGTTCGTATTTTAACTTGTATATATGTGTCTCTTAGGTAGTATTTAAGTAAAAAGAAGATAGTTTGAGTTAGTTTAGAGTTTCTGCTTTATTTTGATCATAAATTTTTGGTACCATACTTTATCAAACGCCTCCTGTATACTTTTTCAGATTTTTTTTATCTCTAGCATTTAAGGTTGCTTACCATTTCCCGCAGGCTCTCCTTTTCTCAGTTACTAATTGTTTATGTGGAAGATTATATTGTGTAATTCAACAGTTTACTTGTGTATTGTTGGCGCTAATTGCCAAGCTGTGTCTTGTATTATGTTTGTTATGTGTACCACGACTTCGTCAACTTCTTTTGGTTCCTATCTTTTGCAATTTAGGCTGATATTGGTATTAATTATATGCTTGTTTTTGGTATTGCACAATTTTGGAAGTGGTGTTGTCCAGATAACACATTTGTCCTTGAAGTTATTACAATAGTGCTGTGGTCTGAGTTTAAATGTAAATTACTTTTAATATGACTGTGTATACCTGAAATGGCCTTACTTACTGCAAAGTTATTAAATGCGATATTTTATTTGAGTCTGTTAGCTAATTTATTGGGTCCCCTATTGAGATGGTTTTTAAGTTTAGTAGTTGTAAAGTCTGAAGCAGATTTCTTCCTTTCGGAGTAAATAATTTCAAGCTTGTGTTTCAGTCGCCAGCGATTAGAATGTTTCGTGTGAAGGAATCTCTATATTTGTTTGCAGTGAAGGTGTGTCTCGGCGAATTGTATAGTGTCTCGATGGTTAATTAGCAGGAAATATATTGATTTATATTTTGGTGGTAGTGTATGGATGTATTTCATAATGATCAAATTGTTTTTCATTCTATAATTGATGTGCCTGCGTGTGTTGAACTATCAGGATGATTTGCATAGTATAATATTTTTATTGCAGTTGATTGTAAAATGGCTTTCTGATATAATTGTCTATTTTGTTGTAATTTAAGAACATAGGTATTTCGTTGATTTGATTCTTTAGACCGTTGGCTTTTCAATCTTCAATTTTTATTGATGGCAGTAGTAAGTATATTATTTTGGTTTAGCAACTGTGAGCACATTGTTATAAATTCGTTGTTTATTTTAAAGAAAACACTGACAGTTAACCTTTTATTAGGTTATGTTAGGTATTGACAACGTCAAACGTTTGAATGGTCTTATTGAGTTTATATATATTACAGTTGATTTTCTTTGCGTTCTTTTTGTTAGTTATAACTTATTTCTCTTCTCTTGTTTTTACTTATTATTAATCTATAACATGAGTTCTCTACTGGCTGTAAGATTTTTAGATTTCGTTTTGAAGCCGATGGCCAAACAGGTATAACATATTGGATGATTAGCTTTACGTAAGTTTTATACAGTTGTACCTTAGATATATGGCTATATGGTATTATGGCTTTCACCCCTCTAGCCTTTTTTACTACTTCCTCTATATGCTCTCTAAATTTTAATTTTTTATCAATTATTACGCCTAAATATTAAATTTTTTCTTGTTCTTCAATTTCTATATTTAAGAGTTTTAGTTTTTGTGGTGGTTTTTTATCATTATTATTGTAAATTGTGTCTTTTCTGGGTTAGCCTTCACTTTCCACTTTTTGTAATATATTCCTATTTTTTCTAGATATCTTTCCACTTTATTTTTTGGTTCATCATTCTTTACTGATATTCCTAAAACTGCACAGTCATCTGCGAACAGTGCTAGTTCCGTCTTTTCGTATGTTGGTATATCTTTAATGAAAATATTAAATAATATAGGGGATATGTCTTTCTTTTTTGATCATACTTCTATTTATTACTCTCGCTAATTGTAATTCTTTGTTTAATCTTTTTCTAAAGCCAAATTATTCATTTTTATTTATTTTATTCTGATTCTTTTTAAAATAACTTTTTCTAGTCCTTTCAAGATGATATTCAACAGCGATATGGGTCTATAGTTTTTAGGATTTTTCAGATCTTTTCCGGGTTGAAGTTTTTCTTTTTCATCATTATGTGTTATGTTGTCTTTAGTTATTCGAGGAATTGGTTTTATATTTTTGTTTCGTTTTGTTGCTTTTATTAATTGCCAGATGTTTCCTCTATTTTCTTCGTTGCCAGTTATTTTCTTCTATCGATCTTAGTCTTCATTGTTTAAATCTGTCAACTCATTTCTTAAGTTATTGTCTACATCACTTGCCTTCAGACAGACAGGTGGTCTGAATTTAGGTCTGGTAGTATCTTTGTATTTTTGATGTTGTGTATTTTTTATTAATACTATGTCCAGTGTATTAGGCCTGCGGTGTTTATCCAATCTTGTAATAATAAATAATAAATGTAGATTATTATTTTCTATTATTCAAGCATTCAAACGTTTGACGTCGTCCGTTACTCGTCGCGGCTGACGCCTGCACAGAGAAACCATAGTCTTATTTTCTTCTAGAATTTGTTGTGTGCCTTTTTAGCTTAAACTCTTTTTCTCTAGGTTTGTCTATTACTCAATTTTACCTTCTGCTCACTTATTACCACCGCTCAAATCTTGGTCCTCTTATCTTCTTTTTTGGCTTCCTCCCCAATCCTCTATTAACCACTGGTTTCCATTGTGTTACTTTCCGGATATTTCTATTGCAACGGATACATACACCTACATTTTTTAAACGAATATAGACTGTTGTCTTTTCGTAAATGTCACAATTTTTAAAATTATGAGCAACCTAAAATACACATTTAAATTTGTATGAAAATTTACGTTGTGATTTATATACAGGTGGTGCAGAATGATGTATCGTAAATGTTAGAGTTCCTAGTCCATTCAAAAACAATAATACTTTTTTATATATGACACTACAGAATCTAAAAAATAAGTAACGCAACCAAAATACCGTCAATATTGCTAGCGAAAAAAACTACATATTTCAAAATCAGTAGGGTTTTTGAAACCCTGAATTAATCTGGTACTGTAGCGTCTAACAAAAAAGAGGGTGATAGGGTAACGCCGCCAAAATGCCACCGGTTTTGCTAACTTAAAATGTCCTGTCTAATTGCAGGAAAATATCAATATCAAAACGCTGAATAATCTCAGAATTATGTCTAAGTTGGAAATAGTGCCTAACCATTTAATTATGAACTATTTAAATTAACTTAAAAAACTTTATAAAATTAATTGAGAGACTAATAAAATTAAAAACAATTATTATAATTTGCTCTTTATTATTCTTAAAAACTAGCATTTAATTTCCTTAACTGTAAAAAAATATTTGTCGTTTTTCCTAAAAACTACTCTAAATCTTAGATTTCTTTTATTTATTTTTTATATTCTAATTTAATAATATAGACATTAAAATCTTAACCAAAGAAAATTTGATAACTCTGTCATCTGCTCATTACTTCCTGTATCTTAAATACTTTAAGTCTTGAAGTATAATAATTAAAATTTTATGCGAAATATTGACATTATATAATTTACACATATTTAAATTAAAACAACCTTTTTAATTAATTCTTAATAACTAAATTTTACACCAACTGTGACATTATATTGTATTTATAACACCAAATTTAAATAAAAAAAAATCCTAAAAAAACTATAAGGGTGTTATGAATAACATCTCTTAGAATCGAAAGGACGGCGTCTCCACCATATACGTATAGGGTTGTAATTTCGGCTAATGAATTACGAATAAATCTAAATGTTGGCAAAAAGGGGATTTTATCCCATTACGTAAAACTAGGTTAGTGGAAACTAATACATTTAAAAGCAGGGACAGGCACTATCAACTTCTCGATCATCCTAGAACCCAAACTTACCTGTCGATCTCTTTTTATTTTTCCAACTAAGAAAACTTCAATGTTTATTAATTTTGATGACTCTATTAAAAATATTTATTTAAAATTCGTTGGCGAACTTGTCCCATAACTCTTGGTCACCTAACGTTAAATAAATAGTAAATATGATCATTTGGAAAATAAAAAAAGTTTTATGTACAGGGCGATATCTAACTGAATCCCTGTACATATTATCGTAATAGTATTATGTTATATCCAACTATCTAGTTGATAACCGTTACCTAATTCCAAAAACTTTATCAGAAGTAAGTAGTGTAGCAAAGTTCGTTCTAAATAAAAGTTCCAGAAACTGCCACCAGGGGCGTTGGTGGCGCTAGTGTCGCTGTTGCGCGGCAAATTCAAATTTCGAGAGCGGCCATGTTTAGTCCAATTATGTCAAAGTTCCACAAAGTGTTAGTAGATGGCGTTGGTGGTGCCAAAGTTCCACAAAGTGTTAGTAGATGGCGTTGGAGAGCGGCGGCGGCGGCGGCGGCCATTTTTAGTCCAATTATGCTGAAGTTCCAGAAACTGTCACTACTACTAGATGGCGCAATGAGCGTTGCCGAAAGGGCATTAGTGCTTAACTTCCTTGTTATTGGTCCAATTGAATCGCGGAAAAAACAGGCATTATCTATAAGTAACGTAGATGTCAAATTTAAAGAAAAAACATGCGCAATGATGGTTGTCATAAGGGCACAAAGCGCTTAACTTTGCTGCTATTGGTCCAATTGAATCGCGGAAAAGACAGGCATTATCTATGAGTGGCGTAGATGTCAAATTTAAAGCGCTATGTTACCTTTCATCGGTCACATGTCATCTGCCACATGGCATCTGTCACATGGCATCTGTCACCAGATGGCGCCAAATTTCCCAAAACTGCCACTAGAGGGCGTCAGTGGTGCCAAAGTTCTAGAAACTGTCACTAGAGGGCGTCAATGGTGCCAAAGTTCCAGAAACTGTCACTAGGTGGCGTTAGAATACTGGTCTTGAACGTGTTGACAGTTCAGCCAAAAAAGAAGAAGTCACCTGTCACCTCTCATCTGTGACCTGTCACTAGAAATACTGGTCTTGAACGTGTTGGCAGTTCAGCCAAAAAAGAAGAAGTCACCTGTCACCGGCCATCTGTCACCTCTCATCTGTGACCTGTCACTAGAAATACTGGTCTTGAACGTGTTGGCAGTTCAGCCAAAAAAGAAGAAGTCACCTGTCACCGGCCATCTGTCACCTCTCATCTGTGACCTGTCACTAGAAATACTGGTCTTGAACGTGTTGGCAGTTCAGCCAAAAAAGAAGAAGTCACCTGTCACCGGCCATCTGTCACCTCTCATCTGTGACCTGTCACTAGAAATACTGGTCTTGAACGTGTTGGCAGTTCAGCCAAAAAAGAAGAAGTCATCTGGCATCTGTCACCTGTCACTAGAAATACTGGTCTTGAACGAGTTGGCAGTTCAGCCAAAAAAAAGAAGAAGTCACCTGTCATCTGTCATCTGTCACATGTTGCCATAAGGGCACAAAGCGCTTAACTTCGCTGTTATTGGTCCAATTGAATCGCGGAAAAAACAGGCATTATCTATAAGTGACATAGATGTCAAATTTAAAGAAAAGCATGCGCAATGAACGTTGTCATAAAGGCATTAGCGTTTAACTTCGTTATTATTGGTCCAATTTAATTATGAAAAAGGTAGGTATTATCTATAAGTGCCGTAGATGTCAAATTTAAAGAAAAACATGCGCAATGGACGTTGCCATAAGGGCATAAAGCGCTTAACTTCGTTGATATTGGTCCAATTGAATCGCGGAAAAAACAGACATTATCTACAAGCGACGTAGATGTCAAATTTAAAGAAAAAAACATGTGCAATGAACGGTGCCATAAGGGCACAAAGCGCTTAACTTCGTTGTTATTGGTCCAATTGAATGGTGAAAAAGACAGGTATTATCTATAAGTGACGTAGATGGCCAATGTAAAGAAAAAGCATGCGCAATGAACGTTGCCATAAGGACACAAAGCGCTTAACTTTGCTGCTATTGGTCCAATTGAATCGCGGAAAAGACAGGTATTATCTATGAGTGGCGTAGATGTCAAATTTATGAAAAAAATTGCTTGATCATGATTGGATAATTATGTCACGTGATCTAGAGGGGGTTATTATATAATATTTATTAATAACGCTGTGGGGGATTAGTGCTTTAAGACATGCGTCGTCAAGACAAACATATTTGGGAAAAAGTCCTTAAATTTGAAGAAAGACTCAAGCAACTTCGTAAAGATATTAAACTGTACGAAGACAAAGAAAACGTTATAAAGCAGATGGGCGATTTAAATTTGGACAATACAAGAATACCTAAAAAAGTACTATGTTGCTGTTACCCCTTAAGACGAATACAACCAACACCAGTTCCTACGACACCAAGGATGGACAATTAAATGGCGAAATTAACAAGACATTTACAATATCGTGCCTCACGTTATCTGCTATATGTATTTTGTTACTAAAATTTCTTTATAAATGTATTCAAAGAAGGTTTCAATCCTCATGTAATGTTGCAATAAACAACTAAAAATATGCAAAAGGTGTTTCATTAAAACTCAAAAATTTTTCATATCATTTATTAAAAATAAAAAAAATTTTCATTTCACCATGTGTAATATTTTTCGAAGAAAAACAAAAAAATTGTGCTGAAAGAGTATATAATAAAGAACGAACCGTTTAATTATTTTTTTATTATATTCAATTTACTTGGTAGGTACATTTTATTCATAAAAAGATATAATTTTTGTCAATAGGGTTTTCAATTGTTCTTTTAACCCTACGCTGGGACAGGGTACAATAAAAAGATTCCAACTAAATTGTCCAGCTTCAACAACTTTTTTCGTATATTCACTATATTTGTAATATACGTTTAAGTTTTTGTTGAAAAAGTAAATGAAACCATCTATATATCTAAACGCTGATGTCAAGTCCATCGGTATACCGGGAAATTGATCGGTTATATGTCCACGACTAATTATTTCTCCAGGATCATTATTGTATTCTACATAGGAAACGTTATTATAGAAAACAAAAGTTCTACCACTATTTGATTGAAATAACGCATTAATATAAGCATCTGAGGGCACAGGTAAATAATAATCATTTTGAATATTTAAATTTGGAAATGAGGCTACATAACATCTTCGATTACCAAACGTTATTAAATCCCCCGCTGAATTTTGAAAAATGTGAGAAAATGGGGTCGAGGAAGTCTTAAGTTCATTGGGTAGATAATTACTTAACGGCTCGGGACTTGAAGGTATGAGCATACTATTTAAATCAAATTTCCACAAAGATGTATTAAATCCGACGTACAATCGATAATTAGGAAACGTTGGAGCTGTTGCAAGAAACATGAAATCAGGTGATTTAATATTACATAAATTTTTGTATTGAAGCGAAACAGTCATCGGCGTCTTAACAGAAGAAGAAGAAGAAGAAGAAGAAGAAGTTCGATCTTATTTGCATGATGTATATAGCATAAGTCAGACTAAAATTGGACTTAGCCCCTATGATGATAAGCGTCAATTACTTCCCCAGTCACATGACACCCTTCCGTGGGCATATAAAAGTTAATTTTTTCTTTTTTTTGCCCTACCGTGGAGTTTAACGGTGAAAGTTTTTCAAAATTTTAATAAATTAAGATGTGATTACTGATTATTAGCTTGCCATAATTTTGAAATATTTATTGAATATGCAGAAATATTGTGCTTGGTTTCGATATGATTTACATGAAAATAAACGAGTGCGATTTTCAGACTGAACTATGTGTACCTAATAAATTATTTATAGTTTTTATGTATTAGTTATATATGTTTGCTTGGGTAATAAAAAATAAAATATAAGAAAGAAGTGTTTTATTTCAAAAAACTTGGTACATTTTTTTAATTTGAACAATGATTTAATATATCATTAATTACATCATCTTTATAGTAATACATGTACTCTTGTAGAGCATTTTTTTCTAAACAATTTGGCATAACAGCACAAATTAAAATTAAAGTATTAAATCTACTAGTGGCGTCATCGTCGTCGACACAAATACTATTGAAATTAACAGCAAAATATGCTCGTGTAGAGTCTATTAAATTACAGTAGAATGTATTAAAGTTCAAGTCTTCTAGCAACGAAATGTAGTTCTTCACTAAATTGCAATGTGCTTCAAGGATGTCGGAAACATCATTCTCGTCCAGGTAGAACTCGACTCCATGTTTGTTTGCAAGTAGGAACTTGGTATCGTCGTACACTAATTGAGTGACTTTACAAAAGTCTCCACAAGGGAAAACTACAGGATCGTATTCATCAGGAGGTGACGGTAGATTCTCGTGAAAAAAGTCATCATATCTCTGGCGCAGCAATTCAATAAAAGTAGTCCACTCAAATGTACCAAACGAAATTCTTCCGGGTCGAAGTAAAGGTGTTAGCGTTATTGCAGGATTAAAGGTTCTGGTCGGACTTATTCCGCACAAAAGTGCATAACTTCTTAGGGAAAAATTCGTTTCCAGTAGATGGTATCGCTCCAATTTAGCAGCATACTCGTATGAAATTAAAGCTTGGTCGATTTCCTCAACACAATCATTAAGCGTCACTGAATAAGGTGAAGGAGGTGTTGGCGACGGTGAAGACGACGACGATGCCGAGTCACTTTCAAAAACAATTTCACAAGAACTATAACCACTATCTTGACTACTCATGCTGCCGATTGATTAAATTGCAAGTGCACCACACGACTGAATAAAATGTAGGTTCGCACACACTTGTATTTATATACCCCCACTATGAGGAAAAAAGCGGTAAGTTTGAAGGTTATTCAAAAAAGGCCCCTTGAATTGCTAAATTTGTTCGTATTTTCCATAAGATTCTATACAAAATCGGTGTTTTCAATCCAACTGTTATGCTTGTTATCGAGACCCAACCATTTCACGTACGCCTTCTTTCCCTTTCTTCTAAGCACCTTTTCTACGAGGTAGACATCGGGTGCTTTCGTCTATTGCAATTCCTCCTCGTAGAAAGCCCCGTTGATTGGTGTACCCAACATGTCTTCAAGCAGATAAGTCACGGGATTGGTTATTTTGACTTTAGTAATTTTAAAGAGCTCGGTACTCCAATTAGGGGTGTATCCCTTTTGAAAAATATGCTTGGTTTTGCTTAAGCGCACAATGTCGCCAACGTTAAGTTTGCGTGGTCCAGCAATCTTCAAATGCGAGTAAAATTTTCGAGAAATTTCCTTCTCGTTTGACTTGTTGACCTCCGAAGGCTTACATCGTATTTTTGAATGTTTCGTGTTATTGTACTCTTCCACAATTTTCGGTAAAATGTCGATCCATCGGTAGGTGCCTTGCAAACTAAAGTACTTGTATAGTTTTGTCTTTAAAGTTCTAATACATCTCTCGGCCATCGCAGCCTTTTTAACGCTAAACGTATTGTAATGATTAATGTTGCATTGCGTCATTAATTTTTGGAAATCTGCATTGAAAAACTCTGTACCTTGATCGGTTTGAAGATTTTTAGGATGTCGACGTCGTCGGCTGTGTTTTAATATGTTGGAGAAAGCTTTGGTAATTTCAACTCCAGTCTTTGTCTTTAGAGGCATCGTCCACACGTACTTTGAGAAACAATCAATAACAACCATAATCATTTTGTAACCTTTATTTTGGTGTGCATAGGGTCGCATTTCGGCCAAGTCCATTTGCCATAAATCATCGAGACCCTTAATGATTGTTCTACGGCGCGGATAATTCCTACGTGCTGGAGCATGGAGTTCATTAACAACTTGAATTTTTTCTTTAGACATCTTGAAGAGCTCTAAAGCGAGTGCAAGTGTGTTGAAGTATTTAAGGAGTATTTCGCTTCAATTTTTTTTCCATCATCTTCCAGATTTTTTATATCCAGTCCCAGTTCAAATATGTGATGATACTGTAGCAGTATTACGAAATTGGTTTAGTTCTCTTTCCAAATTCTTTGTTAACTCGGCGGTTTCGTGGTTAGATTTAATTAAATCTCTCAAAACATATTCATTAACAGTCATTTCTTTTTTCAAATTATTTGTTAACTCGGCCGTTTCTTGGTGAGCTTTAACCAAATCTTTCACAATACCTTCATCAATAGTTATTTTTCGCTCGATTTCAGCAAACTGGGTGCCTATCACACTAGCAATTTCTTTGGGTATATCTATTTTTAAATTAGTTCCCATTAGTTTTTTATCTAAAACTTTCACAGTATTCGCCAATTGATTTTCAACGCTAGTTTGAGCGTTATTTATATCACCCCGTAGATGCTGTTTAGCAGTTACAATGCTGGTATCTACATATTTTTTTGTTGCAATATCCCCAGCATATACAGGAGGATCCTTAGTTACGAACGCATCAATTTCCCCAGTTTTAGCTTGTAAAGCTACAAGTGCGTTTTTATATTGGTTAAACAAATTATCGACTCTTATATTTAACTGGGAGTCAACGTATTCTTTACTGGCAGCATCAGAACTAGCTGAAGGTGGTAACACATTGCTTATCCTCACATTGCCAATATCGACGTTACCTTCAGCCGTTTGCGGAAACTTTAATAACATATTACGGAGGAGAGATTGAGGAGGCGGTCTATTTGACATCGTCGTTGACCGACGTCCGAATTTGTCGAGACTCATCATGCAAATAACATTAAAACCATGTGTTACATTAGTATATAACGTTGGCTTCTCTCAGCTCATTGATGATTGCAACTATTTCGTTGTTGTGTGATGTATTTCCGGCGTGTTTGGAAGCTACTAGCAGTTTAAGTCGTTCCACAAGTTCATTGACATCGTCCCAGTACACGTAATCGATAGGGTTCTCATTGTAGACCATTGCAAGTCCAACTCCAGATTTCGATGAAATGCTGCTAGTCGATTTCGATGGCTTTCTCGGTGGAGGAGGAAACATCGGTTTAATAATATCTAGATATTTTGATCTCGATGTACCTTTTAGACGTCCAGCTGTGTTTCTGTGAGCGTTAGTTAAATTTAAAATCGTCTTGTTTGCCAATTTATCATCATCGGTATAATCTTCAGGCTCATCATAAAATATCAGTTGGTAGAGACCAGGTGTCCCTTTAACATAACCCCCCTCTGTTATAATAGCTCCAGTATTCCGATCAAAATCGATATTTTTCCCTCCAAGAAGCCATTTAGAGTGAGTCGAATCGTAAACTGGACCGTAAACTAGGTCTATATTTGGACTCTTATTCCAGTAATCAAGCATATACTTATGTGATATTTCAGGATATTGCTCCAGATACTCTCTGAAGGCCTCATCCGAAATATGTTCTGGGTTTGGCTCTGAAGCGTTGGAATATACACTCTCATCATCATCATCATCACCCTCAGTCTGAGCTACATCTTCCATCGGAATAAAATCAGTGGGATGGCTTGTATATTCTGTTTTTAATGGTTCTTCTTCTTCTACTTCGGGTTCTTCTTCTTCTTCTTTCTTTATATTTTTTAAAACTTGCGCAGATTCATGAGACGTTGTAACAATTTCTTTTAGAGGTTTTATTAGGGGTTTAAATAATGTATTTAATGTCCGATCCTGCTCAGATCTACCCAACTTGAGAGCTAGATATTTTCGACGTATATCGCGTGAGAGTTGTAGAACTTTACGTTTACGAACATCCTGCTGGTTTAACATCTTGCTGCATATTAATCATACACCACATGGCATTACATTTTTATATACAAGTCGAATCCTTTACGATACCTTCCATTGTTGAGAGCAAAATATTTTACAACAACAATAGAACCATATTGATCACTCCAACATTCAGAACAGAGTTTTTTAAAGCGATCAAAACTCATGTCAGGTGATACATGCTCATCGAATACGTGCCTCAGGTTTATTTCATCCTGCTTGAAGAGTACAATTAAATTACAATTGTCTCGAATCAGTTGTTTAGGTATTTTTGAGTACGTTTGACATAGATAAGCAGCATCAATATCCTTATGACGGCCCATTGAGTAATATTCCCGAATTTTCTGATGCCCATCGCAAGCTACATCGTCAAATATGAATATGGAATTTGATTTAGCTTCAGCGGGACTTATTATTTCCTCATTATCTTTGAACGGGAAATAACCTACTCCTTTCGTCTTACTTAGCACCTCTTGAAGCAACTCGTATTTTGGTTGATATAAAGATTTGGAGTAAACGTAAACGTTTTTAAATTTCGCGCCATTCGGATGAAACAGTAATGACAGCATTACGTTTGTTTTACCACACCCACTCGGTCCACATATGATTGCACGAAACGAGTTTGGTAATAATTCGCCATGTTTACTTTTCTCATGCTTGGAGGTAAAGTCCAAGTTTTCAATCGGAAGCGTTTGTTTCTGTTGAATGACCTTCATTGTATGGCATTTTTAGTCAAGTCGTTGTGTATAAATATATAAAAACGTGAGGTGCGTGACGTAAAACGTGAGGTGCGTGACGTTAAACGTGAGGTGCGTGACGTAAAACGTGACGTGCGCGATGTAAAACGTGAGGTGCGTGACGTAAAACGTGAGGTGCGTGACGTAAAACGTGAGGTGCGTGACGTAAAACGTGAGGTGCGTGACGTAAAACGTGAGGTGCGTGACGTAAAACGTGACGTGTGTGACGTAAAACGTGACGTGCGAGACGTTTACGTGTACGTATATGTATATAAATATATATAACGTGATGATATGGCATCAGTTCAAATGAGTCTTTACTTAGGTAAAGGTGTCTTAAATTCGCTCATAAACAATCTGCCCTTTGAGCTCCACATTCCGACCTATCAATACTGTGGTCCGGGCACAAAGCTACAAAAACGCTTAGCACGCGGTGATTCGGGCATTAATCCCTTAGACGCTGCCTGTAAGGGAGAAAGAGCAGCTGCTTTGGCGGTGACCGGTGGCATGAAGATCAAACGTAAACTTGGAATGGGGGTGGGGCAGCAGAAGAAGACGAAGAGTTCCTTTAGAAATCACGTAATCAGCAAGGTTAAAAAGGCTATGAAAAAAAGTCCTTCCACAACGCTACAGAAGGCCGCCTCGCAAGCTTTGAGAGCCGCGAAAATCGCCGTAAGGAAAGCAGGTGGTAAAAAGCAAATTCGATTACCCAGGACGATACCTTTTGAAGGAAAAAAATCTGGAGGATTTCTACCATTGATTCCCCTGTTTGCGGGCCTTTCGGCACTTGGAGCCCTCAGTGGCGGGGCGGCGGGAATAGCTAAAACCGTAATCGATGCTAAGAATGCGCAAAAGAAACTGGAAGAAGATCAACGTCACAATAAAGCTATGGAAGTTATTGGGGCAAAAGGATCCGGCTTGTATATGAAAAAGAACGCTCGCGGAGGCTTTGGATTGTACATGAAGAAACAAAAAAACTGCCAATAAAGCTACCCAATAGATCGCTATATGATGTGGACCTTTTGCGATATGTCAAACGTTTAAAAATTCCTCATTTTAGAGGGGTTTTCATGCGCGACTCTCTACCACATCAGCAGCAGCCCTGGCAACGCGAATGTGCCATCATAAATTTGGATGACTCTAATAATCCAGGCACACATTGGGTAGCTTATAGAAAGCAAAACAATGTTGTTGAATATTTCGATTCATTTGGTGACTTGAAGCCGCCGAAAGAACTCGTGAACTATGTGGGGAAGAATGTTCGAATCTATTACAACAACGACCAATATCAAAACTATCGACAAATCAACTGTGGACACCTCTGCCTACAATTCCTATATAATGGAGCAACATCACCATCATCAGGAGTTTAATGAAATGAGAGACGTTATTAAACTCCTGATTAAGAACATTACTCACGAGGTTTGGCGAGAAATTTCCCAGAAATACCGAAAAGAACTAACACAATTTTTACCATGTCAAAATTATGATTTTCATCGATGGAGTGATGTTTGCGGTAATGAGATACCAACATGTTTATTTTGTGGAATTACTTATAAATAAATAAATAATTTTTTTGAAGCAGTTTTTTATTTAAGTACTACCTCCCCGTTGATATACATTAGTCATGTCTTTGCTTTTGACGCTAACGAGTCAAACTCACGTGTTTTCGTTCACACCTCAGCCTCCAATTGTGCTCGATTCCGAAAAGAGATATTTCCTAGCAGTACTTGGCTTCCACTCATACAACTCGATACCCAATATTGACGGTGAGAAATTTTTCTACTACGAAAACAACGATAGTGGGAAGTTGAGAGAAGTCGTGATTCCTACCGGCTGCTACGAAATAACGGACATTGAGAAGCTAATTCAAAATTCTATTGCTCCAAATACGGGTGATACACTATTTTCGCTGAAGCCAAACAACAACACTCTCAAGTGTGAAATATACAGCAAACGTCACGCAATTACTTTTGAAAGTCGTCACTACAACAGCAGTCTTGGACAGATTTTGGGATTTTCCAACAACAGGAGTAGGTATTAGGGCACTTGAGACACCCCCCACCACTCTACTTTTTCCAACTTAGGCCACGCCCACTTAACTCCAACTCTTCTCTGATTGGTCAAATATCGGCTCTCCACTCATCCCTCTCCTGATCCAGCATCAACTTTGAAGGCATTATTTTTTAGATGTTGGATACCATACCCTTTAAAACCATATAGCTCAAACTGTGTACCAAATGTAAATGAATGTGAAGGATATTGCCAGTGTGTAGGAATAGGGTGTGTTTGGTGTGTGTCTGAGTAGGGATACGTGGTATATTTGCGATGTATGTGCTAGTGTGTATAATCTACAACTATGGGTTGTCAATTTGTCACACCACTAAGAAATAAAACAATATTTAAGAAAGGCGTGTATTTACATAAAATCATTTACAAAATTAAAATTTATATATATATATATTTAAAACATTCAACGTCATCTAGTTTTTAGGTTCCATTACGAAAATAGTTTTCTTGAAATTCTTCTATTGAATTGGACTTGTTAATAATTCCTGATATTTACTACTCTTTGAATCCATATGGATAAGATGAGCCATTTTCTTTGAATCGCCGCTTTGTGGATATAGGGCGATACTTCTTCTGTACATAGGCTGAAACGACTCCATGATCTTTAGTTCGGCGGATTTATGTAAATCCGACATAGATAGGGTCGGCCTCTTCTGTAACCATCTTTTTAATAGTATCGAAATTGATGAATATTTAAGAAAGGCGTGTATTTACATAAAATCATTTACAAAATTAAAATTTATATATATATATTTAAAACATTCAACGTCATCTAGTTTTTAGGTTCCATCACGAAAATAGTTTTCTTGAAATTCTTCTATTGAATTGGACTTGTTAATAATTCCTGATATTTACTACTCTTTGAATCCATATGGATAAGATGAGCCATTTTCTTTGAATCGCCGCTTTGTGGATATAGGGCGATACTTCTTCTGTACATAGGCTGAAACGACTCCATGATCTTTAGTTCGGCGGATTTATGTAAATCCGACATAGATAGGGTCGGCCTCTTCTGTAACCATCTTTTTAATAGTATCGAAATTGATGAATATTTAAGAAAGGCGTGTATTTACATAAAATCATTTACAAAATTAAAATTTATATATATATATTTAAAACATTCAACGTCATCTAGTTTTTAGGTTCCATCACGAAAATAGTTTTCTTGAAATTCTTCTATTGAATTGGACTTGTTAATAATTCCTGATATTTACTACTCTTTGAATCCATATGGATAAGATGAGCCATTTTCTTTGAATCGCCGCTTTGTGGATATAGGGCGATACTTCTTCTGTACATAGGCTGAAACGACTCCATGATCTTTAGTTCGGCGGATTTATGTAAATCCGACATAGATAGGGTCGGCCTCTTCTGTAACCATCTTTTTAATAGTATCGAAATTGATGAATATTTAAGAAAGGCGTGTATTTACATAAAATCATTTACAAAATTAAAATTTATATATATATATATTTAAAACATTCAACGTCATCTAGTTTTTAGGTTCCATCACGAAAATAGTTTTCTTGAAATTCTTCTATTGAATTGGACTTGTTAATAATTCCTGATATTTACTACTCTTTGAATCCATATGGATAAGATGAGCCATTTTCTTTGAATCGCCGCTTTGTGGATATAGGACGATACTTCTTCTGTACATAGGTTGAAACGACTCCATGATCTTTAGTTCGGCGGATTTGTGTAAATCCGACATAGATAGGGTCGGCCTCTTCTGTAACCATCTTTTTAATAGTATCGAAATTGATGAGGTTAGATGCTGAGTAGGAAAGGGAAATACCTTTCACTTTGCAAATAATTTTATATTCGTTCTCTGTGGTTGACCAAACTTTGTATGCATAATTTTTAGGACCCCCTGAAACGAATTCGGTTATAAAAGAACCTGAACCATATTCTTCGAGTTCGTCTGTCAGGTCTCCTAAGAATGACCCAGAAGGAATATCCCACTGACCAGGTTGATATGTATAAAGAACGCTGTCTGTATCAAAATACAAGACCCTATCACCCAACTGCTCGAGATAACTATAAAGTTTTAACCTTGCTAAGGCTGTTGTATACGCAGCCAGACAAACATTAACAGTAGGAAGATTATCATAAGTCTCTTCTTTGTATTCCCAGTTTACTATTAGAACATCATCGTTTACAGGTATTACAGTATTAACAAAAATTGAAGGGTTCGTTAACATGTTATAAAACATCGATGGTTGGTTAACAATAGAGGCTCGAGTTTGATTTTCTCTCTGACCAAGTTTACCCCAGAAGGAGGTGATAACGCTTTTGCCCAGTTGACGAAGACCGGGATTATATTCAATTTTAGAAGGGTCCAGAGTTACACCCTCCTTGTCATAATATTCTTTTATGTAAACGTCCTTGTTCTCAATGGTCTCGCAGCTAGAAGGCCATCCAGAAGCCTGCGTTTTAATTTTCAGAAAATGAGTAATATAGTTGGTAAATAGACCGCCGGATTTAGTTTCAGGATTGTATTGCTCAGTTTGGTATTTCCAAACTTCATATATTTCTAAAATTTTGTAACCTTTCTCAAGAGCTTTCTTCACCTCATCTAGCACCCAGGTACCAATAAGTGCTCGTTCTTCCTCAATGTGTTCACAACAGTTGGCATTAAAGGTATTTCCACAGATTTTGCATAAAACAAACATTAATTTATTGTTCATTTTCGTTGGTAGAACA
Source organism: Hermaeophaga mercurialis (assembly GCA_951812935.1). NCBI lineage: Eukaryota > Metazoa > Arthropoda > Insecta > Coleoptera > Chrysomelidae > Hermaeophaga > Hermaeophaga mercurialis. The sequence continues at coordinate 32,467,477 of OX638364.1, forward strand.
GGGTGGAAAAGTTTCTGAGGGGGAAGTATTTTACATTTAATTAATCCACCATCTACTTCAAGTAAATTTAATTTGGAACATTCTTCACCAATAATTACTTGAGGATGTCCAATAGGGTATTTACCATACTTATTAATATAGGGATAAAGACTGCATACATCCATATATTTTATTTGCTCCCCATCTGAACAGACGTAATGCGTTCTGACATTACCTGTACGACCTCCATAAAAAGCATCACGTGGGTTAAGAGGTAAATTAAGTAGAATAGGGTGATTTTTTATGTAGAGTTCTAACCCCTTGTTTTCTTTTATAAGCCTGCGAAACTTGCACTCCCACATCTCAATAACCTCGTAGCCAAATTCTCTCAATTTTTTAATTTTTTCAACAGTAGCGTCATATCGTATATTTAAGGTATCAGAAGGATTATCATGAAGTGGGACGTCTCTCCGATATTTTAGACATTTACAACCATGCCAGATACAACCATGAAATTCAAAAATTTGTTTGGTCTCATTACAAAAACCATCAACCTTTACACCAGCAATAACATTTTCTGTATATTTTGCAGCATGGTTAATATTGATACTACGACATTTTTCCTCCCACAATAACCACTGAATGCCAATTTTGGATTGGTGATCTCTCCACCTATAACCATTTTTAGGAATAATACCAATCATACCTTCTTTCAGGAATTTTCGACGAAAAATTTTATTACACGCTGATGGCAATGTACTACTTTCTCTAAAAGGACAAACATTACCTTCATTAATCATTAACTGACGAAATTTTAAACAAGACTGTGTCAAAATATCAACATCTGATATGCAATACCCTATAAGCTCTTTTTGAAAATCAAAGACATAGTTTTCAGACACTTGTGCAGCATGCCAATCAAGTAATTTCTTTCTATCTTTTTCTTTAAAATTATCAGGGCTATAAAATTCCAGTGCGGGTATCGGTCCAATGTAATTATTGTTTTCAAGTCTATTAAATAGGTGAGGAAAATAACCCTTCTTTAACTCGTTCAAACCAAAAACGTTAGGAAGTTTAGACAAAGCCATTGGGAAGTAATTAAGAGAATCTAAGAATCTCACATTACCCACAGTCATTGAAATAAGTTTAGTTCCTCTCATAATGAGTTCTGGAGTAACATCTGTTTTTGTTATCATATAATTGAGTGTAAAGTGATGATCAAAACCACCACCATTATGTGCAATAACAATAACATTTTTGAATTTTTTTCTAAGAGTCAAAATATGGTGTAGAAACGGCGAAATTGGATCGCTACAACGAAGAATTTGTAGTCTAACACCACATTTGTGACATATACTTATATCTTTATCAATACAATCATCACAACACTGTCTAAAAACACAGAGATTTGGTTCGTGAAGAAGAGAACCGTTAGACGTTTTCTTCTCTTGACGGGTTTCCAAGTCATAAAAGATAAACAGTAAATCATCAGTTTTAGGACAACCACTGTCTACAGGCATAAAACAAAGATGATCTCCAGGTACATGAGACCTACATATTTTACAAAAAATTTCTCCACAAACATGTTTTCTATTTGATGGAACAGTCTTAAGACATTACCTGCATTTAATAATTTTATCACAAACTCGTTCCTTTAAATGATTTTCAAAACAATTTTGACCTCTAAATACCCTATTACATGTAGAACAATTAATTTTTGTGGATTTCAGTGAGCAAGGTGGAAACTGCTGGCAAGCAGGACATGTTTTACCACAACGATGGTCATTTTTTACATTATATGGGATATGACATTCTTCACAATAGTAGCTACAACAAAAAGCTGATGTCAAGGATGTAATTACATTATAATGGTTATGGTGATAAAGGAGATTAAGCCGTTTATTGCAGACAGGACCCTCAAACACTATATCGCGACCCTTATTACCATATTGGTAAACAATAATTTGATAAGCTTTCAGATAATCCTGAAATTTTTGCAACTCGAATAATCCACAACCTGATTCTAAAATGATAACACCAGCATCTTCTGTTAATTTTGTTGCTTTTTGAGTTTGTAGCCTTGAACTAGCTTTCCGAATGTTGTTGTACTCTAGATCCTTATCAGCATAAAACAGGGCAACAACTAGAGCACGAGGAAGACAAAGATTATCGTTATTATTTATTGTAATTATTCCTTTCCGACTTCTACACTCCTCATCAAAATCATTATAATGGTTTCCACGCCCTTTTCCTATCGGCATCTTCACTGATGTAACGCCAAGACAGAAAGTATCTGTATTTAATCCTACAGAGTTAGACTGATAAATTGATGAAATGCAGTCAAAAACCTCATTCATTTTAATATCAGACAAAGGTTTGAAATTAATCCAACCTTCTCCTCGTGAAAAATCTCTACTGCAGAACGTAAGCCCTACTTGATCGGACGGAGTAAGATCTTCAGTAGCTTTTTGAACAATTTGAGTTATAGCATCCTTTACCCATTTCACAGGGTCAGCATTGGATGGAATGGGACGAATCTTAAATTCCAGAGTACGACCATGAAGACCAAAACGCCGGACCTTTTTGATGGTATCCTTGGTAATCAAGAAATTTGCCATAACGGTTTTTACAAACTTTTGCTTTAATGATCTGTAATAGAATGTAAGATTAAAAGTGAACGCTACATTAAATATATTTTGGGCGGACGGAAGACTGAACGGTAACAAGGTTTCCATCCAGAAGAAAAATTAAAATTAAAAGCCCGCATTGTTACACTAAATATTCCAACCATTAACAGAGCATTGTTTTAATCTACAGGCAAGAAAACATGCAGAAACACTGTACATACTCAACTCAATAGGCGACAGCTCGGTTTGTAAGCGAGTCTAACCGACACCCTAAGTTTACAGTACTTCTCCCACAGTGTGGTACCTGGCGCATCTCTGCATGTGCAATACCGAAATACTTTTTAATTCATAATCGTAAAATTAATCTATCATTTAAAAACAATTACTATTAAAAGACATATATTTAACTAAGGAGGTCCTGCTACAAAATTATTTATAGCTTTTTAGCCCCTCGGAAGTCAATGGCACTACTCGGGAGGACCGAGGTATGTAGCAGAGTGATCAGAGACCACAGTAGGTCAACCATCAAATAATTTATAGCCTTAAAGACCCCTCGGAGTTCGATGGCACTACACAGAGGCCCGAGGTAGATGGTTTTCAACAAAGAAACTCATAGTGATCCGTATTAGCTAAGCCCCCAGTATCGATAGGTTTCTTTCGAAACATTTTGGCGTCGAATGTTACTATGAACCGAGCGCCACAACCAAAGGTTGCTCGACACATTTGGGTGATTACTATGAGAGACCTAGTACCTCCAAAGTTAAAAATATTTTCACCTAACTGCCTTAAAACATCTAAAAATATTAAAGTTATTTGAGGCTTTTAGGTTATTTGGGGCTTTAGTAAAACTTATAATTTTATCATTTTATAGTTCGACAAAAATTAAATTAGCAATCCAAACAATTAGTTTAAAAATATAACAATATTAGTTTACTAAGAAAAATCCTGCTACAAAATTATTTATAGCTTTTCAACCCCTCGGAAGTCAAAGGCACTACTCAGGAGGCCCGAGGTATGTAGCAGAGTGATCGGAGACCACAGTAGGTCAACCATCAAATGATTTATAGTCTTAAAGACCCCTCGGAGTTTGAAGGCACTACACAGAGGCCCGAGGTAGATGGTTTTCAACAAAGAAACTCATAGTATTAGCTAAGCCCCCAGTATCGATAGGTTTCTTTCAAAACATTTTGGCGTCGAATGTTACTATGAACCGAGCGCCACAACCAAAGGTTGCTCAACACATTTGGGTGATTACTATGAGAGACCTACTACTCTTCAAAGTTAAAAAATATTTAAACTATTTAATATTTTACGTTTAAAATTGCAAATGGCTAAATTAACAACCATTTAGACATTAAATTTCTTTCTGGAACGGTAGATTTTATTTTAAATGTAATGCTCATACGCAAATAATGGCTGTATAATCATGGACAATTTCTATCACCCCACCAACTGTCACCATATATATTTTTTAAAACTAGAGTCCCAAATGCAGCCCTAAGCACAAGATAATAGAATTTGACTCGAAAACGCACTTTATGATAAATCTTACGACATCCACCAAACCTCACAACTTTTTCCATATTTTATGCACTCAATTAACAACCAATACTCCCACCCCAACACCTGACACAATATTTTTGTAAACTAGACTCCCAAATGTCGCCCTGAAGACAAGAGTAGAAGTTCTCTTGTTGGACGAGAAAACACACTCTGATAAATCTTGCGACATCCTCTAAATCTCAAAACTTTTTTGATATTTTATGCAATCAGTTAACAACTAATACCCCCACCCCACTATGTCAATGCATATTTTTCAATATTTTTAAAAACTAGAGGCCCAAATTCAGCTCCAAGTACAAGATAGTAGAATTTGTCTTATTAGCCCAGAAATCACACTTTATGATAAATCCTGGGACATCCTCTAAATCTCAAAACTTTTTTGATATTTTATGCAATCAGTTAACAACTAATACCCCCACCCCACTATGTCAATGCATATTTTTCAATATTTTTAAAAACTAGAGGCCCAAATTCAGCTCCAAGTACAAGATAGTAGAATTTGTCTTATTAGCCCAGAAATCACACTTTATGATAAATCCTGGGACATCCGCTAAATCTCAAAACTGTTTTGATATTTTATGCAATCAGTTAACAACTAATACCCCCACCCCACCACCTCTATGCATATTTTTCAATATTTTTAAAAACTAGAGGCCCAAATTCAGCTCCAAGTACAAGATAGTAGAATTTAGCTTATAGCCCAGAAAACACACTTTATGATAAATCCTGGGACATCCTCTAAATCTCAAAACTTTTTTGATATTTTATGCAATCAGTTAACAACTAATACCCCCACCCCCACTACCTCAATGCATATTTTTCAATATTTTTAAAATCTAGAGGCCCAAATTCAGCCCCAAGTACAAGATAGTAGAATTTGTCTTATTAGCCCAGAAATCACACTTTATGATAAATCCTGGGACATCCGCTAAATCTCAAAACTGTTTTGATATTTTATGCAATCAGTTAACAACTAATACCCCCACCCCCACTACCTCAATGCATATTTTTCAATATTTTTAAAATCTAGAGGCCCAAATTCAGCCCCAAGTACAAGATAGTAGAATTTGTCTTATTAGCCCAGAAATCACACTTTATGATAAATCCTGGGACATCCGCTAAATCTCAAAACTGTTTTGATATTTTATGCAATCAGTTAACAACTAATACCCCCAACCCACCACCTCTATGCATATTTTTCAATATTTTTAAAAACTAGAGGCCCAAATTCAGCTCCAAGTACAAGATAGTTGAATTTAGCTTATAGCCCAGAAAACACACTTTATGATAAATCCTGGGACATCCTCTAAATCTCAAAACTGTTTTGATATTTTATGCAATCAGTTAACAACTAATACCCCCACCCCACCACCTCAATACATATTTTTAATATTCTTGAAAACTAGAGGTCCAAATTCAGCTCCAAGTACAAGATAGTAGAATTTGGCTTATAGCCCAGAAAACACACTTTATGATAAATCCAGGGACATCCTCTAAATCTTCAAACTGTTTTGATATTTTATGCAATCAGTTAACAACTAATACCCCCACCCCACCACCTCTATGCATATTTTTCAATATTTTTAAAAACTAGAGACCCAAATTCAGCTCCAAGTACAAGATAGAAGAATTTGGCTTATTAGCCCCAGAAAACACACTTTATGATAAATCCAGGAACATCCTCTAAATCTCCAAACTGTTTTGATATTTTATGCAATCAGTTAACAACTAATACCCCCACCCCCACCAACTCAATTCATATTTTTCAACATTTTTGAAAACTAGAGTCTCAAATTCAGCTCTAAGTACAAGTTAGTAGAATTTGTCTTATTATACCAGAAAAATACTCAAAATCTCTCAACTTTTTGATATTTTCATGCAATCAATTCACAAACAATACCCCACCACACGGTCTGACACCATATTTTTAAAAACAAAAGAACCAAATGTTACCATAATAAAACAGGTTTAATAAGTGTTTATTTACCACCTACCTGGACTTCCAACTTCCAGAACGATCCAAACACTAACACAGCACAAACACAACTGAAGAATTATTTAATCGTAAACGTGTGTTAAGAGGCAGGTCTAGACATGAAAATGGACCACTTCCACTGACGATTAAATAATTCTTCAGTTGTGTTTGTGCTGTGTTAGTGTTTGGATCGTTCTGGAAGTTGGAAGTCCAGGTAGGTGGTAAATAAACACTTATTAAACCTGTTTTATTATGGTAACATTTGGTTCTTTTGTTTTTAAAAATATGGTGTCAGACCGTGTGGTGGGGTATTGTTTGTGAATTGATTGCATGAAAATATCAAAAAGTTGAGAGATTTTGAGTATTTTTCGGGTATAATAAGACAAATTCTACTAACTTGTACTTAGAGCTGAATTTGAGACTCTAGTTTTCAAAAATGTTGAAAAATATGAATTGAGTTGGTGGGGGTGGGGGTATTAGTTGTTAACTGATTGCATAAAATATCAAAACAGTTTGGAGATTTAGAGGATGTTCCTGGATTTATCATAAAGTGTGTTTTCTGGGGCTAATAAGCCAAATTCTTCTATCTTGTACTTGGAGCTGAATTTGGGTCTCTAGTTTTTAAAAATATTGAAAAATATGCATAGAGGTGGTGGGGTGGGGGTATTAGTTGTTAACTGATTGCATAAAATATCAAAACAGTTTGAAGATTTAGAGGATGTCCCTGGATTTATCATAAAGTGTGTTTCTGGGCTAATAAGCCAAATTCTACTATCTTGTACTTGGAGCTGAATTTGGACCTCTAGTTTTCAAGAATATTAAAAATATGTATTGAGGTGGTGGGGTGGGGGTATTAGTTGTTAACTGATTGCATAAAATATCAAAACAGTTTTGAGATTTAGAGGATGTCCCAGGATTTATCATAAAGTGTGTTTTCTGGGCTATAAGCTAAATTCTACTATCTTGTACTTGGAGCTGAATTTGGGCCTCTAGTTTTTAAAAATATTGAAAAATATGCATAGAGGTGGTGGGTTGGGGGTATTAGTTGTTAACTGATTGCATAAAATACCAAAACAGTTTTGAGATTTAGCGGATGTCCCAGGATTTATCATAAAGTGTGATTTCTGGGCTAATAAGACAAATTCTACTATCTTGTACTTGGGGCTGAATTTGGGCCTCTAGATTTTAAAAATATTGAAAAATATGCATTGAGGTAGTGGGGGTGGGGGTATTAGTTGTTAACTGATTGCATAAAATATCAAAACAGTTTTGAGATTTAGCGGATGTCCCAGGATTTATCATAAAGTGTGATTTCTGGGCTAATAAGACAAATTCTACTATCTTGTACTTGGGGCTGAATTTGGGCCTCTAGATTTTAAAAATATTGAAAAATATGCATTGAGGTAGTGGGGGTGGGGGTATTAGTTGTTAACTGATTGCATAAAATATCAAAAAAGTTTTGAGATTTAGAGGATGTCCCAGGATTTATCATAAAGTGTGTTTTCTGGGCTATAAGCTAAATTCTACTATCTTGTACTTGGAGCTGAATTTGGGCCTCTAGTTTTTAAAAATATTGAAAAATATGCATAGAGGTGGTGGGGTGGGGGTATTAGTTGTTAACTGATTGCATAAAATATCAAAACAGTTTTGAGATTTAGCGGATGTCCCAGGATTTATCATAAAGTGTGATTTCTGGGCTAATAAGACAAATTCTACTATCTTGTACTTGGAGCTGAATTTGGGCCTCTAGTTTTTAAAAATATTGAAAAATATGCATTGACATAGTGGGGTGGGGGTATTAGTTGTTAACTGATTGCATAAAATATCAAAAAAGTTTTGAGATTTAGAGGATGTCCCAGGATTTATCATAAAGTGTGATTTCTGGGCTAATAAGACAAATTCTACTATCTTGTACTTGGAGCTGAATTTGGGCCTCTAGTTTTTAAAAATATTGAAAAATATGCATTGACATAGTGGGGTGGGGGTATTAGTTGTTAACTGATTGCATAAAATATCAAAAAAGTTTTGAGATTTAGAGGATGTCGCAAGATTTATCAGAGTGTGTTTTCTCGTCCAACAAGAGAACTTCTACTCTTGTCTTCAGGGCGACATTTGGGAGTCTAGTTTACAAAAATATTGTGTCAGGTGTTGGGGTGGGAGTATTGGTTGTTAATTGAGTGCATAAAATATGGAAAAAGTTGTGAGGTTTGGTGGATGTCGTAAGATTTATCATAAAGTGCGTTTTCGAGTCAAATTCTATTATCTTGTGCTTAGGGCTGCATTTGGGACTCTAGTTTTAAAAAATATATATGGTGACAGTTGGTGGGGTGATAGAAATTGTCCATGATTATACAGCCATTATTTGCGTATGAGCATTACATTTAAAATAAAATCTACCGTTCCAGAAAGAAATTTAATGTCTAAATGGTTGTTAATTTAGCCATTTGCAATTTTAAACGTAAAATATTAAATAGTTTAAATATTTTTTAACTTTGAAGAGTAGTAGGTCTCTCATAGTAATCACCCAAATGTGTTGAGCAACCTTTGGTTGTGGCGCTCGGTTCATAGTAACATTCGACGCCAAAATGTTTTGAAAGAAACCTATCGATACTGGGGGCTTAGCTAATACTATGAGTTTCTTTGTTGAAAACCATCTACCTCGGGCCTCTGTGTAGTGCCTTCAAACTCCGAGGGGTCTTTAAGACTATAAATCATTTGATGGTTGACCTACTGTGGTCTCCGATCACTCTGCTACATACCTCGGGCCTCCTGAGTAGTGCCTTTGACTTCCGAGGGGTTGAAAAGCTATAAATAATTTTGTAGCAGGATTTTTCTTAGTAAACTAATATTGTTATATTTTTAAACTAATTGTTTGGATTGCTAATTTAATTTTTGTAGAACTATAAAATGATAAAATTATAAGTTTTACTAAAGCCCCAAATAACCTAAAAGCCTCAAATAACTTTAATATTTTTAGATGTTTTAAGGCAGTTAGGTGAAAATATTTTTAACTTTGGAGGTACTAGGTCTCTCATAGTAATCACCCAAATGTGTCGAGCAACCTTTGGTTGTGGCGCTCGGTTCATAGTAACATTCGACGCCAAAATGTTTCGAAAGAAACCTATCGATACTGGGGGCTTAGCTAATACGGATCACTATGAGTTTCTTTGTTGAAAACCATCTACCTCGGGCCTCTGTGTAGTGCCATCGAACTCCGAGGGGTCTTTAAGGCTATAAATTATTTGATGGTTGACCTACTGTGGTCTCTGATCACTCTGCTACATACCTCGGTCCTCCCGAGTAGTGCCATTGACTTCCGAGGGGCTAAAAAGCTATAAATAATTTTGTAGCAGGACCTCCTTAGTTAAATATATGTCTTTTAATAGTAATTGTTTTTAAATGATAGATTAATTTTACGATTATGAATTAAAAAGTATTTCGGTATTGCACATGCAGAGATGCGCCAGGTACCACACTGTGGGAGAAGTACTGTAAACTTAGGGTGTCGGTTAGACTCGCTTACAAACCGAGCTGTCGCCTATTGAGTTGAGTATGTACAGTGTTTCTGCATGTTTTCTTGCCTGTAGATTAAAACAATGCTCTGTTAATGGTTGGAATATTTAGTGTAACAATGCGGGCTTTTAATTTTAATTTTTCTTCTGGATGGAAACCTTGTTACCGTTCAGTCTTCCGTCCGCCCAAAATATATTTAATGTAGCGTTCACTTTTAATCTTACATTCTATTACAGATCATTAAAGCAAAAGTTTGTAAAAACCGTTATGGCAAATTTCTTGATTACCAAGGATACCATCAAAAAGGTCCGGCGTTTTGGTCTTCATGGTCGTACTCTGGAATTTAAGATTCGTCCCATTCCATCCAATGCTGACCCTGTGAAATGGGTAAAGGATGCTATAACTCAAATTGTTCAAAAAGCTACTGAAGATCTTACTCCGTCCGATCAAGTAGGGCTTACGTTCTGCAGTAGAGATTTTTCACGAGGAGAAGGTTGGATTAATTTCAAACCTTTGTCTGATATTAAAATGAATGAGGTTTTTGACTGCATTTCATCAATTTATCAGTCTAACTCTGTAGGATTAAATACAGATACTTTCTGTCTTGGCGTTACATCAGTGAAGATGCCGATAGGAAAAGGGCGTGGAAACCATTATAATGATTTTGATGAGGAGTGTAGAAGTCGGAAAGGAATAATTACAATAAATAATAACGATAATCTTTGTCTTCCTCGTGCTCTAGTTGTTGCCCTGTTTTATGCTGATAAGGATCTAGAGTACAACAACATTCGGAAAGCTAGTTCAAGGCTACAAACTCAAAAAGCAACAAAATTAACAGAAGATGTTGGTGTTATCATTTTAGAATCAGGTTGTGGATTATTCGAGTTGCAAAAATTTCAGGATTATCTGAAAGCTTATCAAATTATTGTTTACCAATATGGTAATAAGGGTCGCGATATAGTGTTTGAGGGTCCTGTCTGCAATAAACGGCTTAATCTCCTTTATCACCATAACCATTATAATGTAATTACATCCTTGACATCAGCTTTTTGTTGTAGCTACTATTGTGAAGAATGTCATATCCCATATAATGTAAAAAATGACCATCGTTGTGGTAAAACATGTCCTGCTTGCCAGCAGTTTCCACCTTGCTCACTGAAATCCACAAAAATTAATTGTTCTACATGTAATAGGGTATTTAGAGGTCAAAATTGTTTTGAAAATCATTTAAAGGAACGAGTTTGTGATAAAATTATTAAATGCAGGTTATGTCTTAAGACTGTTCCATCAAATAGAAAACATGTTTGTGGAGAAATTTTTTGTAAAATATGTAGGTCTCATGTACCTGGAGATCATCTTTGTTTTATGCCTGTAGACAGTGGTTGTCCTAAAACTGATGATTTACTGTTTATCTTTTATGACTTGGAAACCCGTCAAGAGAAGAAAACGTCTAACGGTTCTCTTCTTCACGAACCAAATCTCTGTGTTTTTAGACAGTGTTGTGATGATTGTATTGATAAAGATATAAGTATATGTCACAAATGTGGTGTTAGACTACAAATTCTTCGTTGTAGCGATCCAATTTCGCCGTTTCTACACCATATTTTGACTCTTAGAAAAAAATTCAAAAATGTTATTGTTATTGCACATAATGGTGGTGGTTTTGATCATCACTTTACACTCAATTATATGATAACAAAAACAGATGTTACTCCAGAACTCATTATGAGAGGAACTAAACTTATTTCAATGACTGTGGGTAATGTGAGATTCTTAGATTCTCTTAATTACTTCCCAATGGCTTTGTCTAAACTTCCTAACGTTTTTGGTTTGAACGAGTTAAAGAAGGGTTATTTTCCTCACCTATTTAATAGACTTGAAAACAATAATTACATTGGACCGATACCCGCACTGGAATTTTATAGCCCTGATAATTTTAAAGAAAAAGATAGAAAGAAATTACTTGATTGGCATGCTGCACAAGTGTCTGAAAACTATGTCTTTGATTTTCAAAAAGAGCTTATAGGGTATTGCATATCAGATGTTGATATTTTGACACAGTCTTGTTTAAAATTTCGTCAGTTAATGATTAATGAAGGTAATGTTTGTCCTTTTAGAGAAAGTAGTACATTGCCATCAGCGTGTAATAAAATTTTTCGTCGAAAATTCCTGAAAGAAGGTATGATTGGTATTATTCCTAAAAATGGTTATAGGTGGAGAGATCACCAATCCAAAATTGGCATTCAGTGGTTATTGTGGGAGGAAAAATGTCGTAGTATCAATATTAACCATGCTGCAAAATATACAGAAAATGTTATTGCTGGTGTAAAGGTTGATGGTTTTTGTAATGAGACCAAACAAATTTTTGAATTTCATGGTTGTATCTGGCATGGTTGTAAATGTCTAAAATATCGGAGAGACGTCCCACTTCATGATAATCCTTCTGATACCTTAAATATACGATATGACGCTACTGTTGAAAAAATTAAAAGATTGAGAGAATTTGGCTACGAGGTTATTGAGATGTGGGAGTGCAAGTTTCGCAGGCTTATAAAAGAAAACAAGGGGTTAGAACTCTACATAAAAAATCACCCTATTCTACTTAATTTACCTCTTAACCCACGTGATGCTTTTTATGGAGGTCGTACAGGTAATGTCAGAACGCATTACGTCTGTTCAGATGGGGAGCAAATAAAATATATGGATGTATGCAGTCTTTATCCCTATATTAATAAGTATGGTAAATACCCTATTGGACATCCTCAAGTAATTATTGGTGAAGAATGTTCCAAATTAAATTTACTTGAAGTAGATGGTGGATTAATTAAATGTAAAATACTTCCCCCTCAGAAACTTTTCCACCCTGTTCTACCAACGAAAATGAACAATAAATTAATGTTTGTTTTATGCAAAACCTGTGGAAATACCTTTAATGCCAACTGTTGTGAACACATTGAGGAAGAACGAGCACTTATTGGTACCTGGGTGCTAGATGAGGTGAAGAAAGCTCTTGAGAAAGGTTACAAAATTTTAGAAATATATGAAGTTTGGAAATACCAAACTGAGCAATACAATCCTGAAACTAAATCCGGCGGTCTATTTACCAACTATATTACTCATTTTCTGAAAATTAAAACGCAGGCTTCTGGATGGCCTTCTAGCTGCGAGACCATTGAGAACAAGGACGTTTACATAAAAGAATATTATGACAAGGAGGGTGTAACTCTGGACCCTTCTAAAATTGAATATAATCCCGGTCTTCGTCAACTGGGCAAAAGCGTTATCACCTCCTTCTGGGGTAAACTTGGTCAGAGAGAAAATCAAACTCGAGCCTCTATTGTTAACCAACCATCGATGTTTTATAACATGTTAACGAACCCTTCAATTTTTGTTAATACTGTAATACCTGTAAACGATGATGTTCTAATAGTAAACTGGGAATACAAAGAAGAGACTTATGATAATCTTCCTACTGTTAATGTTTGTCTGGCTGCGTATACAACAGCCTTAGCAAGGTTAAAACTTTATAGTTATCTCGAGCAGTTGGGTGATAGGGTCTTGTATTTTGATACAGACAGCGTTCTTTATACATATCAACCTGGTCAGTGGGATATTCCTTCTGGGTCATTCTTAGGAGACCTGACAGACGAACTCGAAGAATATGGTTCAGGTTCTTTTATAACCGAATTCGTTTCAGGGGGTCCTAAAAATTATGCATACAAAGTTTGGTCAACCACAGAGAACGAATATAAAATTATTTGCAAAGTGAAAGGTATTTCCCTTTCCTACTCAGCATCTAACCTCATCAATTTCGATACTATTAAAAAGATGGTTACAGAAGAGGCCGACCCTATCTATGTCGGATTTACACAAATCCGCCGAACTAAAGATCATGGAGTCGTTTCAACCTATGTACAGAAGAAGTATCGTCCTATATCCACAAAGCGGCGATTCAAAGAAAATGGCTCATCTTATCCATATGGATTCAAAGAGTAGTAAATATCAGGAATTATTAACAAGTCCAATTCAATAGAAGAATTTCAAGAAAACTATTTTCGTGATGGAACCTAAAAACTAGATGACGTTGAATGTTTTAAATATATATATATATAAATTTTAATTTTGTAAATGATTTTATGTAAATACACGCCTTTCTTAAATATTCATCAATTTCGATACTATTAAAAAGATGGTTACAGAAGAGGCCGACCCTATCTATGTCGGATTTACATAAATCCGCCGAACTAAAGATCATGGAGTCGTTTCAGCCTATGTACAGAAGAAGTATCGCCCTATATCCACAAAGCGGCGATTCAAAGAAAATGGCTCATCTTATCCATATGGATTCAAAGAGTAGTAAATATCAGGAATTATTAACAAGTCCAATTCAATAGAAGAATTTCAAGAAAACTATTTTCGTGATGGAACCTAAAAACTAGATGACGTTGAATGTTTTAAATATATATATATAAATTTTAATTTTGTAAATGATTTTATGTAAATACACGCCTTTCTTAAATATTCATCAATTTCGATACTATTAAAAAGATGGTTACAGAAGAGGCCGACCCTATCTATGTCGGATTTACATAAATCCGCCGAACTAAAGATCATGGAGTCGTTTCAGCCTATGTACAGAAGAAGTATCGCCCTATATCCACAAAGCGGCGATTCAAAGAAAATGGCTCATCTTATCCATATGGATTCAAAGAGTAGTAAATATCAGGAATTATTAACAAGTCCAATTCAATAGAAGAATTTCAAGAAAACTATTTTCGTAATGGAACCTAAAAACTAGATGACGTTGAATGTTTTAAATATATATATATATAAATTTTAATTTTGTAAATGATTTTATGTAAATACACGCCTTTCTTAAATATTGTTTTATTTCTTAGTGGTGTGACAAATTGACAACCCATAGTTGTAGATTATACACACTAGCACATACATCGCAAATATACCACGTACGCCTACTCAGACACACACCAAACACACCCTATTCCTACACACTGGCAATATCCTTCACATTCATTTACATTTGGTACACAGTATGAGCTATATGGTTTTAAAGGGTATGGTATCCAACATCTAAAAAATAATGCCTTCAAAGTTGATGCTGGATCAGGAGAGGGATGAGTGGAGAGCCGATATTTGACCAATCAGAGAAGAGTTGGAGTTAAGTGGGCGTGGCCTAAGTTGGAAAAAGTAGAGTGGTGGGGGGTGTCTCAAGTGCCCTAATACCTACTAACAGGGTACTGGCCCCCGGTGTTGTACACTCTTCAGATCTCCCCGTCAACATTATAAAAGTATCAAACATTCGCTTTGAGTCCAACATTACGGAAGGTGCCTTCTACGGAAACAGGCCTGTCCACACCATCTTTGAATTTCCGATTACAGTTGACGCGGGCTACGCAATTGTAGAAAGACCTAATAACCCAATATATCTACCTGTTACGAATACCGGGGAAATTAGCAACATCACAGTGCTGGCGGTAGACCAAAACTTTAAGCCCATAAATTTTCGAGGAGAACAAAGTGTCCTTCATCTAGAGTTAGTAGGACGATCATAAATGGGTTTGGTGATAGATTATAAGAACAACGCGGTCAGTTCAATAACACCATTCACTGCTAGACCTCCTCCGGGTCGTCAACGAGAGCTAACACCCGCAAATAAATTGTTTCTTCAATCGCTTGGATTTACGCTAAAAACAAAATATGGCAAATCAATACGTACAAGCGGGAGACTATGGTAAACGTCCCCGTACCGAAAGCATTGATCCGAGTTTTAACCTCTACCAACAACCACGTTATGATGAGTCTATTAGAAGGATGGAATATCGAACGTGCTCACCCTTCATCAAATCCTTCAACAACAATGATGTGGTGGAATTTGTTGTCAATCAAGTTGATTCATTTTTTGCCATGAACGAGTCATTGATCGAAATCAAGGGTAAATTGGAGGTAACAGGAGGAGGAGAAGTTTCCCTAGTACCCAACTTTTGTGCCTTTCTCTTTGACTCGTGCACGTACAGCGAGAGCGCCAGAGAGATTGAAACGGTTCGTGATCCTGGAGTAGTGAGCGCTGTACGAGCTCTTCTCAACTACAGCGCATTAGATGCAAATCACATGGCTATCGCCGGTTGGAATGGTACTTCCAACCCTCCTATGGACACTTCCACAAAATCGTTTAGTTTTTTGGTACCGCTCAAGCATATTTTCAACATATTCAATGATTACCCCATGATCACTTGTGGAAGGCAAACAATTCGATTGGTTCGCGCTCGCGATGATAGTGATTGTCTTTTGATTAAAGAAAAAACTACTTCTAGTGGTACAACGGCAACAACAACCACTTCTGCAACAATTAAGATCGAAACCATTGATTTGAAAATCAAACATATATATCCCAATGATGAAATTAAAATAAAATTGATGGAGGCCATTAGAAGCGATACACCTATACTGATACCGTTCAGAAAATGGGAACTTAATGAGTTGCCTGCAGTTACGAGCGGTTCACGAAGAGAAATTTGGGCTGTTAAAACTACTAAGGCCGTTGAACGCCCAAGATTTGTTATTGTATGCTTCCAAACGAATAAACGAAACAATACTACACAAGATCCAATGGCTTTCGACAATGTCAATGTGACCAGCATTAGACTGTCAATGAACGGAGAGTATTGGCCCAACGAAAGAAACATGTTGGACTTTGTCAAAAACGACTACGCCATGGCTTACCATAACTATGCGGAATTTTACCCTAGCTATATGCACGGCTCAGCCGCCGCCGAAAAACATCCTATACTCACGTACAAGGAGTTCAAGAACAGAGCCCTATTTATCATAGATTGCTCGAAACAGGAAGAATCCATGAAGTCCTCCACTGTGGACGTAAGACTCGAACTCGAAACGGATATTGGATTTCCAGCAGGCAGCAAAGCCTACTGCATCATAATTCACGACTGTCTTATGGAGCACCGCCCACTAAGTGAAGTGGTTAAAAGTTTAAATTAAAAAAATATAATTTCTTTATTGTTAATAACTGAATTTTTGAGTTTTAATAAATGAAATGAAATGAATTTTTGAGTTTTAATGAAACACCCTGTATATTTTCTTAGTTGTTTATTGCAACATTACATGAGGATCGAAACCTTCTTTGAATACATTTATAAAGAAATTTTAGTAACAAAATACATATAGCAGATAACGTGAGGCACGATATTGTAAATGTCTTGTTAATTTCGCCATTTAATTGTCCATCCTTGGTGTCGTAGGAACTGGTGTTGGTTGTATTCGTCTTAAGGGGTAACAGCAACATAGTACTTTTTTAGGTATTCTTGTATTGTCCAAATTTAAATCGCCCATCTGCTTTATAACGTTTTCTTTGTCTTCGTACAGTTTAATATCTTTACGAAGTTGCTTGAGTCTTTCTTCAAATTTAAGGACTTTTTCCCAAATATGTTTGTCTTGACGACGCATGTCTTAAAGCACTAATCCCCCACAGCGTTATTAATAAATATTATATAATAACCCCCTCTAGATCACGTGACATAATTATCCAATCATGATCAAGCAATTTTTTTCATAAATTTGACATCTACGCCACTCATAGATAATGCCTGTCTTTTCCGCGATTCAATTGGACCAATAGCAGCAAAGTTAAGCGCTTTGTGCCCTTATGACAACCATCATTGCGCATGTTTTTTCTTTAAATTTGACATCTACGCCACTCATAGATAATGCCTGTCTTTTCCGCGATTCAATTGGACCAATAGCAGCAAAGTTAAGCGCTTTGTGCCCTTATGACAACCATCATTGCGCATGTTTTTTCTTTAAATTTGACATCTACGCCACTCATAGATAATGCCTGTCTTTTCCGCGATTCAATTGGACCAATAGCAGCAAAGTTAAGCGCTTTGTGCCCTTATGGCAACCATCATTGCGCATGTTTTTTCTTTAAATTTAACATCTACGTTACTTATAGATAATGCCTGTTTTTTCCGCGATTCAATTGGACCAATAACAAGGAAGTTAAGCACTAATGCCCTTTCGGCAACGTTCATTGCGCCATCTAGTAGTGGTGGCAGTTTCTGGAACTTCAGCATAATTGGACTAAAAATGGCCGCCGCCGCCGCCGCCGCTCTCCAACGCCATCTACTAACACTTTGTGGAACTTTGGCACCACCAACGCCATCTACTAACACTTTGTGGAACTTTGACATAATTGGACTAAACATGGCCGCCTGGACTAAAAATGGCCGCTCTCGAAATTTGAATTTGCCGCGCAACAGCGACACTAGCGCCACCAACGCCCCTGGTGGCAGTTTCTGGAACTTTTATTTAGAACGAACTTTGCTACACTACTGAAGTAGATAAAATAAAGGATGAGGTTGATGGTGTACCTATAGAGTTCTTTTATGGTACAGGTGCTAAAGATTAATGTGTAAAATCAAACAAACTATTTAAAAAATAGAAGGGGGTATGAAAAACAGTCATAAAAAATAAAATATATCTAAATGATTACTTTCAAGTTGTGGAAAATGGTGCAACTATTTTTAGAAAAGTGTATGTATTTGTTTCAAATTTACATACCATATAGATTGAGTTACAAAACCTTTTCCACCAAAAATGATAAGAGATTTATTACCTCTGGAGATGTCGAAATTTTAGCATGGGGGCATCATCTAATTAGTCCAGAGGGCAACATGGGACTTTAGAATTTTAGATGACTTACTTGAAGCCATTGATGAAGAGTGTGATTTGGACTCTATAAAGAAAGCAAACCAAAATATTGTAAAATACATTACAATTTAAACAAAACTAATTGAAGTCTTCTTTTACATAAAAGTTATTTTGCTTGAGATAGTGGTGAGAAATCAAATTCAGTTGTCCATTTCGGTCAATTAAAATGAAAATAACAACATAATTTTTTTCGAAGATGAAAATTTTGCTTATATTATTGAGAAAGTTTATTCCATACATTCGGTAACTCAGTTGAGTCGTTGAATTGAAGTAAATACTCCAGAGAAAAATACTGCAGCTCTTGTTGTGTAAAATCACATAATTATCTCCTACCGCTTATATGATCGTCCATCAAGTCCCCATAAAACATTTAGAGCAGTTGTACATTTTTTCAAAGATTTACACAACAAAATAAGTATTAATAATGATGACCACAATGTTGTTACCAAGAGTAACCAATATATTGTCGGGTCTACTTTTTTTATAGGGTTTCTAATGATGACTCAATCAATCAGTGCTCTTGATAACGTAATTTTCCATTAAAAAGCGCAACTTGTAGTAGGTGCTATTTTCCGGTATAAAAGAGCTCATTGTTGGAAGGTTATTAATCGTATAAGGTGTCATTCTCAACCAATTTGAAGGCCAGCTGTAGTTTTTGATTCTATTTGATTCGAAACAAATAAAAACATCTTTAGCCTCATAAGGGTGATGAATATACAATGACTGATAGAATAATATAATGCATCGCCAGCATTTTTAGATTGATTACAGTATTTAAACATTCTACTATTTATACATGTTTTGTAAATCAAAAAGAGATTGTTAAATAAATCATTACTTTTTAAAAATCTTTTTTCATCTTCTAGATGAAGTTTTCTTAGAGTTTCTTTTTCTTTAATATTTTGTCGATGTGTCTCTTCTAAGCATTTTTCTTGTAATCGAAATACTTACGTTTGCTTGTTGTCGTTCCTTGCATAATATCTATTTTTTCGACATCTTTTCTCATCATCTATTTTAAGAAATCTACAGCTATTCTTCTATATTTTAAAACCACACAGTCTCACACAGTTTTGACCTGTATGCTGATCTTGGAGCACCCATGTAATGTTTCTTAAAATCTGTCTTTTAACACCCTGTACAGCTAGAGTTTAACTACTTGAAGAGTTCTTGAGGTATCACAAAAACATGAGTCACTTTATTCTTTTCCAATCTGTGATCGATTCCGATTAACTCACTAACTGTTCTTATCGTCTCGGAAACTTTATCAGCTGCTAATCTTTGGAGAATACGTTCACTATTTTTAACTTCCCACTTACTTGCACATCTAATGTCAACGGTAGCTGTTTCGAGACGGATCACGACTTGATTATCAAAATTTTTACGCACGGACTGAGGTGTTAAAGATTTCCTACCACAATGAGCTCTCTCCCACTACTAATATGATAAAAAACCATTTAGTCTTCCGTCCGATAAAAATTTTGGTTTATTTTAAATTTTTTTGAGAAATATCCAAAATAAGATTAAAAGCAAAATTATACCACGCCCATTCCAAACACCAACAAAGTATGAAATCATTAAGCAATCAATATAATATCCTTCCAAATTAAACATATCTGTTGTATTAGGAAAAATTTCTATCCAATCAGTTTCTTCACTGTTATTTTTAAAAAATAACTTGTAAATCGAACTATTGGCCTGTATACGAACTCCCAACAAAGAAATGTTGTTTGGGGAGTAAGCTTGCATATCTTCCCTGTGGCAAGTGTTATATGCACCCTTAAAAAAAAAGGAGAGCAAACTAAAAGATGACCTTCCCAAATGGCGTGTAATATCAACAGTCTGCTGCCTATGATGTCAAAATAATAACTTAGATACATTTTCTCAAAATAAAACAAGAATGTAAAATGACTTTATTCATGCATCATAAAAGTATCACATAAAAAAATATATTTATCATTTTTATGGTAAAAACATTTTGGCTCCGATGGTTGAAGTACTGGAAATTCATCAACCTCATAAACTGGAGTAGTGGAGTATTTTCTAATATTGCAGGCCTTCTCCAAACCTTTAACATATACCATTTCAACATTTTGAGTTAGAGATTCCAGAATATTGGCAAATTGGTTGAAACCCGCATTCCAGTCAATACAATAATGATTTTTTATTACCGAAACTGCCTGTTTATGAAAATCAGGAGATAGCATTTTATTGGAAATAATCCCTTGAAGACAAAATAACTGGCTCGATTACTATCAAAACCAACAAACTCTTTAACAATAAACGTATTATTTTCAATTTTAAAACTTTGAATATCTGCAATTAATCGCATATTTTTCAAAGAGTTTAACCAGTTCTCTTATTTTTTTGTAATGCTTAATATCACGTTTAAGTTTTTCAGTATTTTCACGATACTCTTGAAGTCTTCTGTTGTACTCGTGTTCTAAAGGATGTACTTCAATTATTATATTACGATCATTATACGAAGCATGCCTTTTAGTACTGCTTGACAATTTTTGTAGAGGGGTTATATAAAAATTCTTTTTCATGAGGAATTAGGCAATAAACTGATGTTTCTGCAGAAATTGGATCTTTAGTTTCAAATTCAATTCTCAATACAATATTGTCTACTTGTATTACCTCTTTTTGTCTTGAACAATCAATATGAATCAATGGAGCTATATCTTTAAACACTTGAGGATGAAGATGGGTTGATTTGTTTTGAAATTATAATAATGTTCTTGCAAACTGGCAAACATTTAATAAAAGGTAGCATATTTATTAGATGAAAAAATAGAGAAACATATCATTATATGGGAATCTTTCAGAATTTAAAAAGATTTTGATGTTTGACAAATTAATATTATCATACGAGTATATATATTTTTCTATTGGATTATTCAATTTGTTGAAAATTCGATAATTACATGACGTTGTGTTTTTATTTTTGAACTTGTCTTAACCGCCCAAGTATGCCTAATTGAAGTGTTTAGTGAAGGCTATTCGATCATTTGCTACGAACGAAATTTAATTGGGAGTTCTTTATTACTATTTGTGATATTTGTTAAGCGTAATTGTTGGCTAAACAGATGCGGAACATTCCAGTGGAGTTTACTCAATACAATTTTAGGTTTTTCAGTCTCATTCACGTTTGTAACAAAATCAATATTACTGCTTGATCTGATTCTAGAAACAAAAATGCTATCTCATTAATAAATGTTAGTTTTGTTGGTACTGCACTAGTATCTGTAAATAATATACAAGTAACTATTTCATTATAATTAATATTCCCACTAATGTTCGCTTGATAGGTATGAAAATGACCATTTTCAATCGAGTTGTCACCTAATAGTTGACCAGTTACATGGAGTACACCCATTATACTATTACTTTAAATCACAGGGAAACTTTTTATTTTCCGTTGTCATTCCTTCAACCCCTTGGGAGGAACTATCTCTTTTTATATAAGGGTTAAAAAATTTCAAAACCATTTTTATAATTGTATTGTTCTAATATGTAAAGTAACTGTTATCTTTTCTTCTTAAAAATTTATAAGATTTTATGATTGATCAATAACTTTAATAGTAATATTGTTAATTGTCTTGACGCTTACGGAGTAATATAAAATATTTTGTGGTGATTCCACTATTTTATACCTATTCGGGACTATGGGAAAAAATTAATGTATGATGTGAACAGGTTTTTGATTTAAGTAGGAACTTTCAGCAATATTACAACCAATACCTATGCTATTCACCTTTAAAAATTTTATATTTATCTGAAGAAGTAATTTGTTTAGGTTTAATTGTATCAGTAAATCCAAGTAAACTGCCAATAGATTGTGATCACTGAAAAGAAATGTCTCGATTACTACTAATACTAACTTTTGAAATGCTAAGGCCTGGGATCATTTCAATCCAAGCATCTTTGTCAATAACAGCCATGTGTTTTTTTATAATTTATAATTATATATATCATCTAATGCATATGCACCAATTGGAACCGAAACCTAGGAAGACCTTAATGCATATTAAAACGCTTTGGAAGTCTGTGGAAATTCAAGATAAGTATTATTTATCTTACCATATTAATAAATAGATTGAACTCTGTCATAATTATAAATTATTTAAATGTTTCCTTTACTGTTAGCTCAACTAATTTTTAATTTTTTGGGTGCATTATCTCTCATAAATATGGTATCTGCTAAATCTTTAGAAAGTGTTTTAAACCTGTATCGGTAAACGCCCGATGGGCCAATTTTGTTTTTTTGATTTAATTCCATTTCCTTTATACAGTCTTAAATATATACCCGTTCCTTTGGATTCCATCTTAAGATCATGAAGTAGTTTTTAATCCGTTATGAACTGGTTTTAAACAGGAACTGATTTATTTCAGTTAATATCTGTTTAAGTATATCATTGTATGAAGTGGTCAAAATCCCTTATGATATCTATCATTGTTAATGGGATTGTCTTTAGAAATGGCTAAAAATCCGTACATAGGTTGCCAACATAAAGAAGAAACATTTTCTAATTCTTCAAAAGTCATGTCAAGAAGGCTTATTATTAAATTGGTTTTGCCTCAATTAGATTGGCCTCCAATTTATCTTTCTTTTCTACTTGTAGGTCATGGTTCTAACCATTTATCCCAGTTTTTTGGGAAACTAATTTAATTTTTTTCGTGGCAAGTAACATGATTGAAATGGATATAAATGAGTAGAGAAGGATATGTTATATTTATTTTATTCGCAACTATTAAACATAAAATACTATTTAAGGGAAGGTTTTGTAAAAAGTGCTATTAATAATTTACCCTTTGAGATGCATGTCCCAGGTGGTTATCTGTATTGTTTATTTTCAAAATCGAACATTAAAGAGAGATTTTACAGGTACTGCAGCCCCGGAACAAAGCAAAAGAAGCGTTTAGCACGTGGAGACCCTGGAACTAGATAATTTATTTAAAGAACATGATGCTTATAGTAATACAAATGATTTAAAAGTATGCCATGAAGCTAATAGAATACTTGAATAAAAAAGCTTATGAACGATTTAAATCAGGTGATGCATCTTTCGGAGAGAAATTGGCAGCATTAGGGGTAACAGGAGCAATGTTAGATTAGAACTAATTAAGAAGTTCGAATTAAGTGAAATAAAAAGACATCCACGTCGACCTAAATAAAACGTCATGATGATGATGATAGGGATGGTGATGATGATGATGATAACTATGATGTTAATAATAATACTAATAATGGATCCATAAAAAGAAAAAGAGATATATACATAAATAATTACTTACTTTAGTGCAGTACAAGTTGAACGTTATAATAGCTAGAATGAATAAGAAAATAAAAGAAAAACCTACCACAAAAAATCCATGAAAAATAAAACAAAATTAAAAAAATCAAAATTGAAAAACGAGTCCTTTAACGTTATTTTAAGAGAAATTAAAAAAAAATATCATTCCGTAAACCAAAATATTTGGCTAGTGGTATTTGTCTAGCTCTGAAAGAGATTGTTTGCCGGTTTATCAGCTTTAGAGGGACTAACTGGGGGAGCCGTAGGGGTTGCTAAAGCCATTATTGACGCGAAGAACGCTAAACAAGAATTAGAAGAAGCTCACCGAGATAATCAAACAATGGAATCAATAGCTCGGGAAAAGGGATTGTTTTTGAAGCCTAACAAAAGCAGAATGGGTATTTTTTTAGGCGAACCAAAAAAACTACACCTAGAAATGCTCCTCTCACTAATATAGACATAAATAAATTAGCAAAAATCACGAAAATTTTATATTTTAGGGGTTTATTTATGAGGAATAAATTACCAAAGAAAATAAGACATAACGAAAGTGGTATAATAAATTAAGATGACAAAAATAGATCTGGGATACACTGGACAGCATATAAAAAAATTGATTAATAGTGATTTATTTCGATTCATTTGTAAATTTAAGATCATCTAACGGAGTAATAAATTATTTTCAGTCTAACCAACCTTGTAAGATTTTATACAATCATGACGATTATCCAATATTTAACTGTTATAAATGTATTCCTAAGCTTTGTTGTGACACCATGTCTTACACATTTACTTTATCTGCAAAAAAATCCGGTCTTAGAGCAAAAATATATCCCAGTATAACGCTAAAATAAAACACGTTTAATTGATTTCATATATTTCATATAATTCTATTCCAAATGTAAATCAATCAAACAATATATTTTATTATGGTACCCAAGTAATTGAAATCCCTGACGGAATAAATACTGTGAGGTGTGAAATAAAATGTAATAAACCCATAGATTTGTCAAAACCTCGAAATATTGGTAGCCTATTAGGTTTTGAACCAAAGCTACATCAGAAACTCGATAAAATTATATCTGAAAAAAGAATTGATATTTTTAAAGTAAATGTGTTCGTATTGAATGTAACCTTAGTACTCGTACTAATATGTATAACAATGAAAAAATTTCACATATGATTCATATATTTTACCCGAGTGTACACCAGGTTAAAAAAGAAGGGGACATGGTCAATTTTAATGGTAATTTAATGGTAAGTCATCACGATAAGACTACATTTAAAAAAAGTCACGAAATCATGGTGTCTTGTATAATACGTGCCCAAATATAATTTATAAAAGTATTATAAAAGAAAGAAGTGGACTAGAATATTTTAGTTTTAAACCTAAAACCATACCGTTAACAAGAAAAAATATTCTATTTTTATAATCTCTTAGTTTAAAAGTCTATACTAAAAATTAGGAAGAAAAGAATTTGGTGCAGGTGTAAAATTACATTAAGTTAAAAGTATGAAAAATATTTTTATTAAATTGTAATTGTAAAATTCGAGGAAAAAATGAAATGTACTAAATATTGGTAATGCTGTGAAGATTGATGAATCGATCGTAAATGCAGAATATGATACTTATTTGCCTTATTCAAATACATCATTAGGCAGAATGATTAGATAAGCATTCCCATTCATTACCAAAATATTTATACATATCCCAGTGACAACTTTTTAATATTAGAGGGTAAAATTTTAAACGAAAAAGGAGCATCTAGTGAGAAAATACAATCAATAATGGTCCCCTTCATTTATTTGACGAATGTCGATATGACATAGGTGGAAATACCATTGCACGATCTAGAGAACCCGGTATAACTTCAACATTAAAAGGGCTTGTTTTGTATAGCTCAAATGATAGTGTTAGATTACAGAATGCTGGTTGGTGTCCTGTATCTTTGCCCAATTTTATACAATATCAGAGTGGTTATTTTAATGTATGTATACCTTTAAAAATGATCTTGGGATTCGCCGAAGATTTTAAGAAGGTTATTAGTAATTTACATCAGGATTTAATTCTTATTAGGAGTCATACAGATTATGACGGAACGTATACTACAGATGCTGTAAATGATGACCCCAAGATTACTCTCACTAAAATAGTGTGAAAAGTTCCTCACATATCTGTAGCTGATGAACAACAGTTACAGATTCTAAAATATGTAGAAAAAAAAAATATCATTTAGAAATTGATCTTTACAAAAATTACCACTTATTCCCAAAACAAAAAGTTACAGATGGTCAATTATGACCGTAAAACAAACTGAGGTTCCTCGATTCATAATTATTGCATTTCAAACTAATCGAGAAAATAATCGATCTTCCAATAATGGCGAGTTTGACCATTGCAATATAACTAATTTAAAAGTATATTTGAATTCTAACGTTTATGCTTATGACAATTTAAACCTTGATTTTAAAAAGAGACAAGCTTTGTTGTATGAAATGTATGCTAGGTTTCAAGAGTCATATTATGGAAAGCATCATGGTTAAATGTTTAGATTCATATGTTACCAACATAGGGACGCCCTTTGAAAAGTTCCAAATCTTTTTAGGACACCTGAGGATTAAAGTAAGTGCATCATTTAAAAAAGAAACATAGTTTTAGTTAATACTGCTATTCGAAATAATTTTAAATATATTAAAAGTCACATAGGGTCGAACCCAAGCAACACATTTAGTACCTGCTACGTAGTAAGGACTAAATATGTCACTCCATAGTGGTTTGCCTTAGTTGCCACTAAGTCATAGGAACGGATTGAATCCGTTCCTGGTACCAAAGTGGGGAAGAAATGTCACGTAGCCAAGTCGTATTTGCTACGTTCCGGCTACAGTCCCTACAACTTCATGGAACCTCACGGCTACGTTGTAGGAACTCTTCCAGGGTAGTTCCCGTGTAGTAGCGTTCACTTCCGATATTTTCCATGTTTGTTGTCTTTGTTTCTCATATTTCTGGATAATACTTTTATCTCAACTTAACTTGTTCTTCCATTCACTAAGGTTTCCATAACATCATACTTTTAAACTTATACTTAATATGGCGGTAATTGATAATATCTATATAATTCATGTGTTGTTCATATCGGATACAAATTTTACAAACGAATGAAAGTTTATCGTAAATTTTTGAAAATTAGGTTGAAAAAATAAAAGCTCCTTCAATATATACACTTATTAAATAAAATATACTTAAATATCATAACAAATTTTCTTCTTTTTTATATATATTTTTAATATTAGTATAAATGTATAATTGGAGAAAGTATAATAAGATTCTTTTGTTATTTTATCAAAAATAGCATCTATATTAACACTTTTTGAACTGAAAAACAATGGTGTGTTTCCATATTTTAATTTTTTAAATAGCGTAAATGGTACCTATGTACCTCAAAGTACCTTTTGCTACTTCTATGGTATATTAGCCATCTATAAGGTGGCAAATTCCAACCGTTTTGTCTTTTAAAGTATTCGCTACGATAAAGTAACAATCGGAACCACCCTAATGTAACTATATGGTAGCAGTTTCTACCTTGCTACTACAAAGATACTAATAAACTGAAGTACGAATTTGAAATTTGAAATTTGTCGAGGCTGATAAGTAACAATTAAAAAAAAATAATAAGAAGAAATGGATTCGCGATCTGTTTTTAAATCGTTTTACAAGTAAATATATACTAAGAAAACACTGGATGGATTGCTTTCGATTAAATATAACAAAACTGATTATTCCTCCTGTAAACAAACAAAATTTAAAATTCTCAAATGTAAAAAATAAATTAAAAATAGAATTTGCTGTTTATGCAGACATAGAGTGTCTTTTAGTTAAATTTTATGATTCAAATTTAACATCTAATACTCAAAAGTATCAACAACATATTCCCTTTAGCGTAGCTTATTATCTGAAATGCAGTTATGATGTATCTATTTATTTATTTATTTATTTATACGGGCAAGCCCAATTCAGAATACAGAAATATGTTATTGACAATAAATATATATATAAAATAAGAATGTACAACAAACATATATAACAAGAAAAAAAACCAATTAATTGCAAAAAAATAAAGTATACAAACAATAAAAAAACAATGTATATAATGATTGTTAAATACTCAAATTCATTATGTGGTTCTTAAAAATAGCAACAGAGTTACCAAAAAGTAATAGGTCATCCAGAGAATTAGCAAGTCTTAGTGTTCTTGCAATAAAAGTATAATATGAGTAATTATATCTGTGAAAAGAAATGTTAAAAGTTTGAGTTTGCCTTGTTGCACGTTGTGGAACAAACAACAACACTTTAGCTAGGAGTTCAGGACAGTTATATATGCCATTGACAATATTGAACAGTACTGTAAGATCTTTTCGGTCTCTACGGATAGAAAGAGAAGAGATATTCAAGTATTGCTCCATGTTTGTATAATTGCAGTTGATGTGCATTTTGAAACCAATAAATCTAAGAAAGTTTTGTTGAACATTATCCAATTTGCTCTTGAGATGCAAGTAGTGTGGGGACCAGACAGGAGAACAGTATTCGAGGTATGCCCTGACTAGAGAACAGTAGAGAGTTTTAATAGCTAGCACGTTAGTAAAGTCTCGGGTTGTTCTTTTGATAAAACCAAGCATTTTCATGGATTTTTTAATAATATTATTGATGTGAAGGTTAAAGCTAAGAGAACGGTCGAATATAATACCCAAGTCTTTAATTTTCTCTACAGTATCCAATAATTTATCATTTATGGTATAATTAAATGTTGACAAGTGATGATGCCGACAAAACCAAATAACGTGACATTTGCTAACATTTAATTCCATCCCATTAAGAAGACACCAGTTGGCTAGATCGTCCAAATCTGATTGCAATGACACTGCATTGCTTCGATTATTAATGATTTTGAAGCATTTAAGGTCGTCGGCAAATAAGAGAGCAGAAGTATTAGAAAAACAGACAATGATATCATTGATAAACAGGTTAAACAATATTGGACCCACGTGTGACCCTTGGGGGATACCAGAAGTCACTGAGATGGTGTTAGAGTAATGATGTTTAACTCTAACCTGCTGAGTTCTATTAGTTAGGAAACTGCCTATCCATTTTAACACTTGACCTCCTATACCGTATAATTTAAGCTTTTGCAGCAATAGATCGTGGTTCACCGTGTCGAAAGCTTTGGAAAAATCTGTATAAACCGAATCAACCTGTAATCCTTTCTCCAGAGCTTCGGACAAGGTATCAACATTAAGCAGCAAACTGAGTTCTGTCGATTTACCAGAAGAAAATCCGAACTGTTGAGGATTCAATATAGAAGTGCAGTCGTGCTTAAGAAAATCAGTAACGATACTTTCGAATACCTTGGGAATCGTGCCGAGAATAGAGATAGGGCGATAATTCTTTATGTCCGCTTTATTGCCCGCTTTGTATATTGGAGTAACATAGGACAGTTTTCAAAAGTCAGAAACTCCCCTAAGTGCAGTGATTTGTTAAAAATGTGAAAAAGCTGCCGAGAAAGAATAAAGCAGAATTCTTTCAGAAAGATGGGAGGAATACCATCAGGTCCAGGACCTTTATTGACATTAAGGGTTGAAAGTTTTACATATATTTTCGAGATTGGTATGAAATAGGAACTTTAGGCTATATACTGGTGAGGATTGTATTACATGGTTTGTGGAAGAATTACGTAACATTAATAAAAAAGTAAATATATTTTCAGTTATGGTTTCCATATTACCTAATGCAGAAATAAAATATCACAGTTCCGCTAATAATTGTTACCTTTGTCAAAATTATTTCTCAGAAGATGATGTGAAGTCATAAAACAGGGGTTTATAGAGGTAGTAGACATACTTCTTGTAATTTGAAATTACAGGAAACCTTTACAGTACCACTGGTATTTCACAACATGAGCGGTTACGATTCACACTTTCTCATAAAAAAATTGAAGGTAACATCCAATTATTACCGATAAATAAGGAATAATATATTTCTTTTACAAGGTACATAAAAGGTTAAAAAATATGTTTATTTGATATATATCAGATTTATTCATTCATATAGGTTTCTATCGAGAAGCATTGCCCACCTTGTATCATACTTAATAGTTCACAAAAAAGATCGTTAAAAAAAGAATTTAAATTACTTAGCCACAAAGGTATTTTCCCTTTTAAATATAGGGATTCATGGGAAAAACTAAATGAAAATGAATTATCTCGAAAAGATTCATATTATAGTGAACTTAATAAAACGAATATCACTGATGATGACTATAATCACGCATGTAACGGATGGAGTACTTTTGATTGTAATTCCTTAAAAGATTTTGCTGAAATTTATTTGACAACTGACTTCTTATTATTAGTAGATATTTTTGAAAATTTTAGAGAAAATTGTTTAAAAGTACATACAACCCCTCGACAATCATTTGACTCTTGTTTAAAAATAACAAATATTGAAATTAATTTGTTAGATGATATCTTAGGGGCGGAATTTCCCAAGTATCTAATAGATATGGGAGAGCTAATAATAAATTTATGAGATATAATTATAATCCACAAGAACCACCATCTTTTGTAATGTATTGGGACTACAATAATCTATATGGAACTGTGGTGTGTATGCCACTCCTTTATGGAGGGTTTGAGTGGATCGATCCTTATGAAAAGCCAAAACTTGAAAATATTCCTGAAAACGGAAATATTGGATATATAGTAGTATACTGTGATATTCTTTATCCTAAAGAATTATTTAATAGTCACAAAGATTTACCACTTTGTCTGCAACATTTAATACCGCCTACTTCAACGTCAAAAATTTCAAAGTTATTAACTACTCTTTATGATAAAGAACGATATGTTATTCATTACAGAGCAACCCTTCAACTAGCAATACAATTAGGATTAAAAGTAAAACAAATTCATGGAGTTTTAAAATTTAAACAGGAACTCTGGATAAAAAAAAATATATAGAATTAAATACATAACTTAGGAAAAAAGCACAAACGACTCTGAAAAAACAATTATAAACTTATGAATCATGCATTCTTCGGTAAAACTTTACGAAAATATAAAGACTAAAGTCGTTAGACAATGGGATGGTTGTTATGGAGTTCGATATTATATTTCCCAGCCAAATTTTTACAGCTTGACATTATCATATTTGATACGTCAGATTTTCCAATAGATAATATTTACGGTATTCCCCATGCAAATAAAAAAATATTGGGGAAAATGAAGGATGAAAACTAAGGAAATATTATGGTAGAATTCATAGGTGTACGCTCTAAAATGTATGCAATAAAGACTATAAAAAAGAACAAAAATTAATATATTATAATAAATACCAAGGGAATAAAAACATGTGAAATTAATACTTTTGAAGATTATTACAACTGTTTATTCCATAATTTATTAAAAGAAACGTCACAAAATTTAATTATTTCTAACAAACTTGAATTATACACAATAAAACAAATTCAAAATAAGTTATTACATATAATTATAATATAAGTGCTAAAGAAGCTTAGGCTTGTTAAGGTTTCCAGGAAATTGTATGTATTGCAAAACAATTTGTTACGTCATTGAAAATAAAGCTCGTTAAGTTTTTTATCTTGTTTTTATTTCAATACCCTCTAATTACCATAAAATGCAATTCTCTATAATTATACATAATGATTCAATAGCAGCTATTAAAACAATTAGCTCATACATATGCATAAATATATTGCATAAATATATTAATAGTCAACAACAATTCTTGTGACTTGTCACAGAACCCAGCTAGCTATACTACTGCTATTATATTGTTGTAGCACCATATCTTTCTTCCCAATCTAGAGACTAATTTTACATTACGGTGTTTTTTAACATTCTCCATATATTTACCGTTTATGGAGTTTTTAAGTTTAAAATGACTTTTTTCAAACTCAATTTTAACTTGATCTCGAAAAGCTTTTTTTAAGATCTATATAGGGTTTTAACCAATCAATCTGAAAGACTATGAATTTTCGTAATTTTTAAACAGTACTATTATTTGTTTAAGAGCTCTTTAGTGAATCACATATTTCTGTTTATTATACAATGTTAAAACGTTAAAAAATTTGGTAACTTTGATCCTGGAGAAATCAAATGTTGAACATAAAATGGAAAATCTTTATGTGAATCGTCAAGTAAATTAGGATAGTTGAGGTCTACTTCTAAAAAGTATACTTGAGGTGAACCATCTGGTATTCCAGTAATGTCAATGTTTGTATCAACCTATTTAAATTCCCCTTGGAGAAGGGTTGTAACATAGCCCAGCCATATAAATTGTTCACATCTACGTAAAATAAATAGTTGTCTGGTATTGAAGAATCATAATTATCCATGTATTTATACTTTTCCGAATATCTACATGAACATTGAGTGATTCCACCTCGAAAACCATGTTCAACAAAGAGGGTCATATCAACATCATTTAAAAGTTCCAATTCATTTTGTATACTTTATGAAAATTTTCAAACATATCTGCAAGTAACAGGATATTTGTTTTTATATGCAAATCTGAATATTGACCTAAATTTTGAATGTTAAACTTTTCTCAGATGGTTTGAGCATAGTGATACCGATCTTCAATAATGTGCTCGTCACATAATTTATTATAAAACTCAGAAGGGTTGAGTAATTTAATTTCATCCAGTCTCTCGAAACTATCAAAATAATTATAACAAAATACACTTTTGCGAGTTAGCATATCAAATTTTTCATCAGTACAGAATCGGAACTGTTCCTATAAATTAGTTAAATTTACTTTATCTAAAGTTGATATTAATATGTCTAGAGAGGCTTCGATAAATCTAATAAATCGAAATTTAATATTATTACTAAAATGTTGAGCAAAATATGTATATTTTTCCTTATTGATTGGAAGAAGAGTAATTTTACATATTTTAGCAAGATTTCGAATTATGAAATGACTATCGTATCCACTTAAATTATGGAAAATAACGGGTACGACAAATTGTTTTTGAAAATTTAAGTTGCACACTTCCTGAGCGAATCCCCGGAAGTCACCCGTAAAATGATTGTGATCACGAACTACTATATCACCCTTTCTAAACATCACAAATATGACATGAGTATGCATTAGTTGTTAAAAGTCTTTCTTTCATAGGAACAATATATTCAAATTTATTACCTCAGAACAATGTGTTATTTTTTTGGCAAACCATTGCATACAGTCTTCACCACGATAACTATTAAACTATGACAGATTATTATCATACTCACATTTAACGTAATATCGACAACTAAATGCATTAGGATTTTGATATTTTATTGCAACTTTTTCCAAATTATGCCCAAACGGTTTCAATACTCATTCAAAATCTGCATACATAACAAAAGGCGCCCGCTGTTTATTTACCTAATTATTAAATTTAATTATAGGATATTTCGGAAGAGATATTTTATAATGATTGATTTTTTCACAAGGGTCGTTTGCATTTTCGACAATATATAAAGTCAAAGCGTTCCAGATTCGGAGTAAAAATTTTTAGCCTATGTACCCCGGATGGATATATGTACAGCTTTGAAATTTACACAGGACAAGGTCAGCAGCAGTTTGCCCTTCCCGACGACGTTGGTAATGCTAGAGTATCACTTTCAGAAAGAATAGTAGTTCATCTTGGTAGAAACTTGCTAAACTTGGGTTATTCTTTTTATACGGATAATTGGTACACTAGCACTCGGCTTGCTGAATATTTATTGGAGAGAGAAACGCTACTTACTGGTACGATACGTTCGGATAGAGGGGTCCCAAATGCGCTAAAAAATTCTCCACTCAATAGACACCAGTCAGCATTTGCAAGAAAAGAAAATGTAATTGTTTTGAAATATTTTGATAACAGGGACGTTTATGTTCTATCAACAGAGTTCAGTGCAGAACTTACCGAAAGAGAGAGATATGTTGTAGGTGGTCAACGAGAATTTTTTATGAAACCCGCAGTAATTCAGCAATACACTCATTGTATGAGAGGCGTAGATAAAATAGATCAATTATTGCATTCATATAATTGCTGCCGTAAATCCTACACCTGGTTCAAGAAATTAGGAATACATTTTGTTCAACGTGCAATATTGAATTCACATAATGTTTACAAAGAATTGAGCGACAAAAATATAACATTACTGACCTACACAAATTTTGTTATCGATTATTTTGCGGAAGGGCGTTCGGAAGAAATCGAACGATTGGATGCAAATCAGCCACTTCCTAGAAGACGTCGAAGGCAACAGATTGAAATTCGTCATGAACCTGTCGTTCATACTCCTTCAACATTTCCATCTAACTCCTCGTCGTCAGCGTCCTCAACGAAGATGTGTTATGTGTTCGTCAAATAATATCAGACGCGATACTAGATACTTCTGTAATTTGTGCCCTACTAAACCTGCATTGTGTATGCCAAACTGCTTCAACAATTATAACCATTTTTTTTAAATTTCATGTAAAATAAATTAACTATAATGAATTTTAATAAAATATATTTTTATTACAGTTTTCAGTGTACATTCATTTCTATGACGTACGGCGTACGTTCGTTGGTATATAAGCTTGAAAACGTACGTCATACGTCTGAACCTAAAATCGCTGGGATTATTTACTTCAAATAAAAATAGTAGCTGGGGCTGAAAGGGTTAAACGTGATAAATCTTTAATATAACAATAGTGATATTTTATATTAGCAACTTCATGCTCCTCTGGTAAAGAATCAAAGTTATTAGATTTAGGAAAATATTTATCAAGTCAATAATAAACTGACATATCTGAGTTTTCAGTAAATTCAATTATCTTTACTTATACCTTGAGATGATACTTAGTATTAGTATAAGAAAAGTAGATTTTTTCCTTTACACCGTGCTCAAAATTACAGGTAGTAAGATTTTTGTCGCTTATCGTTAATATTATCTTCAATAGTTTTATCTTTTCTTTCAACTTTTATCTGTTTTCAAGACAAAATAAATTACTCTTGCCAAATTTAACTTCATTTGTTTTCTACATAATTATTTTCTTGAAATATATCATATATACCAGATGTTTCACAACTTTTACCGATTTTGACGCTATTTTCTTTTTTTACCGATTATGATGGATTCCTAATAGTTCACAATCTCGAAATGGTTTATTAGGTGTCAAAATTATCTTTGTTTGTTTTTTTTTATTTGTACATAGGCCTAATTTGTAGTGGGTATGAGAAAATACCGAAAATCTTCTTTCAATAGAGACCTTACTTCCAGGGTATCACGTTGGGATGCCAAATGCAGTTTCTGGTGGGCTTATTACTACTGCGATGATACCAACATAATCTTAGGTGACCTTCGATATGTAGTTCTCACAGTACTGCATCAATGAATACACTATTAACGTAACTTTTTAATAATTTAGGTTAAAATTTTAGCTTGGTGCATGCTATAATATACTATGGTTTACTTGATGATCCTGGATGCGTCCAAACTCAAAATTTTCATTTACCTTTTTTTTGATCTTATCAAGTGTGTTCACATTTGCTAGTTTATATTATTAAGGCTTTGATGGATACAATCTGCATTTTGCGAAAGGAAGGTGCGGTGTTCATAGAAGTTAACCACGATGCTTTTTATCACCCTTAGCGAGCCCTTCTGTAGAACTTCTTTTTTCACTAGATAGGGGGTTGTTATTGTACTCTTCAAATGTTAATACTTTTATCTGTATCTTTCGATAATGTCGAATTTATCTTCATTGTTACAAGTGAGTTTTACCTTGTGAGTTTGTGTACTCAGAACTAGATGTGCTTCTTAGATCGTGCAATTCCAAAATTTGGTAGTCTTTAACATTGTAACTTTCCATTGATTATTCAACAAGCTGAGGTAGTTTGTTTCAAGTAGAGTGACAGAATTCCGCTTATATGAAAATGGTGTGTTGTTTTTTTTTATTATATTATCGTCCCTTGTATAACTGTTTTGTTACATTTTTAGTAACTACGTGAAGGATTCGAAATAATTGTCTTAAATGGAAAGTCTTCTCTATAGTGAACCATTTGGAGTGTATTCTAGATGTTCAGACATCTTGAAAACATAGAGTTGAGTCTGGATGCACTACTGCACTTATGTCAACATGGTGGATATATTGTTCCGAGGATTTACATTCAGTACTAGTTCTTGGTTACCTACTCAGTTAACACGCGTAGTATTAACTGCTTTAACAAGTACTGATACATAATAATAATTGTTTTCCCGCTTCAGCTTGAGAGAACTTTACTCTGTTGGGTAGTTTCTCAACTTTCCCTGTTTTTAAACCTAAACTAAAAATGTATCTACTCATTCATTTTATTATTTTCCACAATACATTAGTATTAGTGCCTTAGGTGTTAAAATTTTTTTTGTAATTTTTTTTTCTAGTAGGGGCTGTAACGTAAAATTTATAAATTTAGTATTGAACTTCGCCCTCTAGAGCTGGACATGTAAACTTGAAAATAATTTCCAGGTTTTTCTCAAGGTCACTATTATAATTTTTTTTACTATACACGGTTTCCAAGATATAGCCGAGAGCCATTCTTATTGGACACCTAGTATATTTTTGAAAATATCTTAATAAACTGTCTTCAACTACGTATACTATTTATGAACTAAATGGGTTAAGTACAGGGTGAAATTTTGCATTTCCTTCCTTTAAGAGAAAATAAATACATACTTGATTTAGTTAATTGTACTACGAATACATTAAAATAAATGTTCAAAATGTGGCTCTGAAACTAACAGAATGCGATTCAGATCATAAAACAGAATTATGTGAATAATTAATGAAACAATTGGGCAAGAATGAGATA
This sequence comes from Hermaeophaga mercurialis, assembly GCA_951812935.1. Lineage (NCBI taxonomy): Eukaryota > Metazoa > Arthropoda > Insecta > Coleoptera > Chrysomelidae > Hermaeophaga > Hermaeophaga mercurialis. Next base: position 32,504,057 of record OX638364.1, read on the forward strand.
ACCCTTGTTTGCAAGTAGACTCGCAAAACTCTAGGTATTGATTAGAGGAGAATTTTAGTTGGATGTGTAAGACGAATACCCAATATGATTTATATCCTAATGCATTAGAATCAGTTTTTTAAGGTTAGCTTTCTTATAACAGGTTTGTTAATTAATTTTCTAACATCGTAATTTACTCTTTACAGTTTCTTTTAAATATTATCGAAATCATCGTGGTTAATCGAAAATATTGTCACATTTCTAAGGGCACGCATATTAATTAAACAAAGAGCTGTAAGAGAAAAGAGATTTAACAGGAATAACAATTTAATAACCGCTAAAAAATGGATCAATCAATAATATTTTCTTATATACTGTCCTTATTGGTATATTACAAAAGGTATCGGGATGAGGACCAAACAATAACAACTAAACTATTTGAAAATTTGGCCGACGTTTCGAAGCCTTGCGTTTCTTTAACAAGGCTAAAAAAGAAATTTATTTTACATATTTTTACATAATAAATATGAGTATAAAATACAATTCTGATAGTATATGTATATAGAAATATAAATGCGCTGTTAATTCGTCCAAAAAAAACTTTTTATTTTCAGACAATAAGTAAAATGCCTCGTAAAAAGTGTGTTAATCCTATTTAATAACTCGGGTGTCGTCTCCTATTCCTGAAAAATGCAGCCTTGTATTTCTTGTAAATCCGTTGCTTTTGGTGACATTTTTCCTCCCTTCTTTAGTCCTGACTTCGTCCTTGAAGACCTTGTAAGTAAGTCCTGCAGGATCTAGATTTATTGAAGTTGAAGTTTGCATCCAAACAGGATTTCCGAAATTCTACGCCTTTTCTTTGCTAAAATCATTCTCAGGGTCGCTAAAACAGAAATTATTAAGAATATGGCAGTGGCTCCTAGTCCCGTTAAAATATATAGCTGGATTGGCTGTGCCTAGCCGTGATTTTACGAAATTTTCAACTTCGGGTATTGGAATTTCTTGAAGGGTTTTTGCGGCGAATTGAATTCCCTCTGTAACTATTGCTTCGTCTGACATTACGATGCTGCTTGCTTGGCTTCCTTCCTGTTGAATTTTGGTTCACTTGACTACTCCTAGTAATATAATTTTACTGATTTCTTACACAAAATTTTCTGTAACCAATGATTTAGTACAATTTTGAACAATAGGTATCCTGTATGAGGATTTCACGGGTTTCGTCCATATGATGTATTCTGCTTGGCCGGTACATGTATCGAACCATTTGTTGTTTACGTTGTAAAGAGCAGGTGGTAAAATCATGACGCGATCGTTATTTAAATTTAAATTTTGAAGATTGAATAAGAGTTTTCTTGGAGGATTGGTATCTGTAGGATTATGAGCATTGTTTTAGAAGGTGTTCGTCGTCAATTAGGAGACCATTTCTAGAAAAGATTTAAATTTTCTTTTAAGTTTTCAAGTTCATTTAATGTAAAATATTCGATATTAAAATAAAATATCTTCTTTTGTGTTTTATAGTTATTTTTTGTAAATTGTTCACGGTTTCATTGTGTATGTGGTTGTACTGAGATTAAAGTAAAGCAAGTGGTCCATATTGATCGTCGGAGTTTTGCAATAGTCGTTCGGGTTAATGTCTAAAGTTTCTTCCAATTTTTGTACGTTGATATGTAAAACGTGTCTATGGTAATGGGAAATTTCTCTAGATTTACCAATTTCTTTATTATCCGTTATTCGGAATCTGTTGAATTTTGACAAGTCCCTGAAGGCAGGGGAATAGGGTTGTCCTCTAAAGAATTTCTGTTTTGTAAATTTTTCTCGTTAGTTTTTGTAACTCTTTTGACAAATTTTAAATAAGTATTTCTATCGTTTTTTTTATCGGTTTTATCAATAATTTGATTTCATTTTGTTTTACGGGGTGTATAGTAGAATAGTGTGTTTGTAGCTTTGGTAAATATTTTTTCTTAGTTACGTAAAGGGTTTGTTTAAGATTATTTTCTAGTGTGTCGGTACAACTATAAAATATTTAACCGAGAATCCAGACGACTCGGATTTAAATTGATTAACATCTCATATTACCATCATAGAACTAAAACAAAACGAAATTCAGTAATCTCTATGACAAATTACCAATGATACTATAGCACTTGTTTTAGCAATTAATAAATTATGAACCGATGTCGACAGTTACGCAGCACTTCATAACGAAAATCTAAATCTTCAAAACATAAATGAATTCTAAATGAAATTGATCCAAACTATTACTTTGTCTCATTTGAACATTTCTAATATTGAACTCTTCACATTAAGAGAACTTGAAAATTTAATAAAAATAAAAAACCCAATGAATCTTCTAGATCTCTAATCTGTGTTACATCTTCTATAATAATGGTCATAATCCTAAAGATACCAATACTCTACAAAATTTACCCTATTCCCTAAAATTAAATCCTAATGCAGCATACCTAATAATTAAAATTGTATTAAATAACTAGTTATAGAAAATTGCGCACAAAAAATCGGTAAGTATTATTAGGAGTAGTCAAGCCAAACAAAATTCAACAGGAAGAAAGCCGAACATGCAGCATCGTAATGTCAGACAAAACAATAGTTATAGAGGGAATTCAGTTCGCCGCAAGAACCTTTCAAGAAATTCTAATACCCGAAGCTATTCCAATTAAATTAACCCATGAGTATGAACTGAAAATAGAAAAATTGAAAATTCCGGAAAACCGCGGCCAGATATAGCCCATCATGACAATGGAAATCCTGCAAGACATTTCAGCGGTACTAGGAGCCACTGCCATATTCTTAATAATTTCTGTTTTTGTGATACTGATAATAATCTTAGCACAGAAAAGGCGTAGAGTTTCTAAAATTCTGTTTGGAGCCAAACCATGGATTTACAAAAAATGCAAGGGTGTAAGAATAGGAGACGGCATAGGAGTTGTTAAATAGGATGGACACACTTTTTGTGAGGCTATTTTTCTTTTATCTTACTTAGAGATAGTTAGTTTTATACTCGTATTCATAATAAAAATCATTTTTGTAAAAGGATTATTTTTTGAATATAAAAAGTTTTTTTGGAAGAATTATAAGTTCGTTAACATTTATATTATATATATATATTTAGTTATGTTCCTAATTTAAAAATTTACAAAATTTATACGGTTAATTTACAATTTTTACCTACAACTACAATTGTAGAAATTTATATGTAGGAGTACCGATCTTCTAAAGTGAACTGTAATTGTTTATTGTACGTACTGCATATATAAATTCTTATATATATATATATATATATATATATACTATACACTTTGTGTCGATCTCAATTTATCACAGATGGCAAAAAAACTTTCACAAACTGCACTACTTCCATTACTAACAACTTTCCATTGAGTTTCTGAAGATATATTAAAATGGGTACATTTGAGATTTACTAATCTACATTATTGGTGAAAACAAATAACATTTTCTTGGGGGTGAATGTGCATTAACATTGTGTGTGTATTGTGTAGGTGACTCAAAACGACTATTTTTTTAAGTAGATTAGGAACTAACTTAGCGAGGGTGTGTGTGTTAGTGTATATACTCTTCGGTGTATTAGGCACCACTCCATTCGCGGGCTTAAACTGGAGTTGATCGTGAGATGCGTGAGGAAGGAAATCAGATCGGATTGGTTAGATGTGAGGACAGGAAGGGCGAATCCTGAAAGTTTTGTATATAGTGTCATAGAAAGTTCTCGAACGTATACGGGACGGAACAAAAATAATTGAATAGTGTTTCTACTTTTTTAAAATAAGTGAATTTTAAACATAAGGCGCGTACGCGCGGCGATATGGAATGGACACTGAGCAAATATTTTAATTTTATATGGCTTAATTTTGGAATTTTATTGGATATGAACCTTTATTTCACATTTGAGTTTAATGAATAACCTTTTGTTTCCTTTTCAAATATATGCGAACTGAAGAAAAATAAAATGAAATGAGTTATTTGTGCATTATTTCGTTTGTGGCATTCAATGTGTTAAAATCCATTAGTAGATTTAATTCTACGCGTTCAATAGTTTTGTTATATTCTGGGTGTTCAGACATCTCAAAGAATCCTGTTTTGAAAACTCAGACTTTTACCTGGATGCACTACTACGCTTATGCCAACATGGTGGATATGTTGTTTTGAGGATTTACATTTAGGTCTACTACTTGATTACCTACTCAGTTAACTCCCGTGGTATTAGCTACCAGAACTATACTCTGTTGGGTAGTTTCTCGACTTTCCCTGGTTTTAAACCTAAACTAAAAATGTATCTACTCATATGTTCTGGTCTTAGAGAAAACTTTTTTTAAACTTATTATAAGGTTGATTACACCCTTAGATTCAGTTTTTTATTTTCCATATTACCATAGAATTATTACCATGAGTTTCTAGAAACACAAGGCTATAGATTCATCATAGGGGGTGATTTCAATGCCAAACACACCCATTGGGGATCAAGGCTCATTACAACTAAAGGAAGAGAACTCTTTAATGCAACTAAACAGTTGAATTGCGAAACCTTATCAACAGGAAAGCCAACATATTGGCCTACCGATCTGAATAAAATTCCAGATTTGATTGACTTCTTCATAACAAGAAATATATCAGTAAACTACATGCAAGTAGAAGAGGCATGGGATATGAACTCTGACCACTCTCCCATCCTACTTACACTTAGTGACTCAGTCATACAAAGGCAAAACCCTCCAAGTCTTGTCAACAGGCAAACAGACTGGCGGAGTTTCCAAATTCTGCTGGAAGAACAAATTAATCTCTCAGTAAAACCTAAAACAAAAGAAGAGATAGATAAGGATGTCGAGTTACTGAACAACTGCATCCAGCAAGCTGCATTGGACAGTACCCCTAATTTAATTGCAAGAACAAAGGGCAATAACTACCCAAAGGAAATAAGAGAACTGATTCGCGAAAAGCGCAAGTTAAGACGGAAGTGGCAACAAACTAGAGCACCAGAAGACAAAACTAGATTGAACAATGCCACCCAGCAGCTGAAAAGGGATATTCAGAGTATGAAGAATAATGCTATAAGCGAATATTTAACAGATTTGACAAACGACAAAAATACAGATTACTCATTATGGAAAGCGACTAAAAGACTAAAAAGACCAATTGTCCAAAATCCACCAATCAGAAATGAAGGTGGAAGTTGGGCTAGAAACAATCAACAAAAAGCAAATAGATTTGCAGAGCACCTAGCAAACACATTTACAGCCAACGAAGGAGAAGAGCAACTAGGTCAAATAATATTAAATCAGAACAATTTGGAAATAACCCTTACTACTCCGAAGGAAATATCCACAATGATCAAAGAAAATATCAATCCGAGGAAAGCACCTGGATTTGACCTAATTACAGGTGAAATACTTAAACACTTACCAAAGAAAGCTATAGTTAAATTAACATATATTATCAATGCAGCCTTCAAACTCAAGTATGTACCTATCTTGTGGAAAGTAGCTGAAGTTATAATGATTCCCAAACCAGGGAAGCCACCAAATGTAGTATCATCTTACAGGCCAATATCTCTATTACCAGTGATATCAAAACTATTTGAGAAAATACTACTGAAAAGATTAAATCCTATACTTGAAGAAAGAAAGTTAATACCATCGCATCAGTTTGGCTTCAGAAAAAGTCACTCCACCATAGACCAAGTACACAGGATAACTGATGTCATAGAAAAATCATTAGAAGAAAAGAAGGTCTGCTCCTCTGTCTTCTTAGACGTGGCTCAGGCATTTGATAAGGTTTGGCATGAAGGACTCAAATACAAATTGAACAAACTCTTGCCCAAACAATATGCACAACTATTAGACTCATATATATCACACCGAGCTTTTAGAATAAAGCAGGAAGATGTTTATTCAGATCTAAAAGAAATTAATGCGGGTGTGCCACAAGGAAGTGTGCTAGGACCAGTCCTGTACCTGCTGTACACTAGTGACATCCCTCAGTTAGACAACGATACCATTGCTACATTTGCTGACGACACAGCCATATTGGCCATAGGCAATAACCACGAAGAAGCAGCAAATAACCTGCAGACATCACTTAATAAAATTAATAACTGGACGAAAAAATGGAGAATTACCCTAAACAAGAATAAATCGGTACATGTTAATTTCACAAACAAAAGGGAACAATATGTACCAAGATGATGAACAGATACCACATGCTAACACAGCAAAATACCTGGGACTAACTCTAGACGCGAAGCTTCGCTGGAAAGCTCACATCAAAAAGAAACGTGAAGAACTCGGAATTAGATACAAGAAAATATATTGGCTGCTGGGAAGAAAATCCACTCTGACAATATACAATAAATTATTAATATATAAACAGATCTTAAAACCGATATGGACCTATGGGATCCAACTATGGGGTTGCGCTAGCGAAAGCAACACCCAAATCATCCAGAGATTCCAAAATAAAGTGCTGAGGAACATCGTCGATGCACCCTGGTACTTCCGAAATAGTGACCTCCACCGGGACTTGGAGATGGACAATGTTAAACAGGTAACCACCATATTTGCCAAGAGTCATGAACAGCGACTCTTAGATCACGTGAATGTTGAGGCAATCCAGCTCCTCGACAACACCAACCAGACGAGAAGACTCAAGAGGACAAAGCCATTTGAGTTAGTTATTTAAGTGCCTAGTGTAAAAGCAGAGCAAAGTGCGAAATTTTATACGATAGTGTTAGTGTTATTTTTAGTACAATCTAAGGAACTTCTACTGAGTAAGACCCTTAGTTTTAAGACATTCGTAGTAATTTAGGCTAGAATAAAATTGTTCATTGATCGCGCTGATGATCAGATCACAATGATAAGAAATTCCCTACAGGTGTTTCTAAAAAAAAAAAAAAAAAAAAAAAAAAAAAAAAAAAAAAAAATAAGGTTGATTACACCCTTAGATTCAGTTTTTTATTTTCCATATTACCATAGAATTCGTGCTTTAGGTGTTAAAATTACAAATTTTACGTTACGTCAGTTTTGTAAATTTAGAAAAAGTTTAATTAGAAAATTTTGAATTTTTCTGTTTATGTGAACTTTGTCTTGCCGACTGATATGAGTGTAGGGGATTATGCCATAATAATATATCATTTACAAATAGGTTTAGATATTTATGAAAATTATTGCTTAATCAGCCCTGGTTGCAGAACTAGACAGACGTTAAATAAATATATAAATGATTTGTTGTTATACTTATATGTTAAGCAAAAATGTTGATATTCTGCTAAATCATTCTAAAAAAGACCATCTATAATTAAATAGAAATTGATAAAATATTCATCGGAATGAAGCGAATTATTCTTATTAGATTTCTTATATAGCATGGGTGCATTGTGTGTGTGTACATGAAGTGATACAGGGCGTTTCTTTGGGAAAGGGCCTAACTTTAACTGTAGATGGACATCACTTTGGTGGGGTCAAAGAACCTATATTTAATTTATTTATCTATTTATTTATTTTATCAATTAAGCCTATTTTTTTCGGAGTTCATAACTTCCAAATTACTCTGTATATTATTTTGATATTTGGTACACGTAATAACCATTATCTACGGCTACGTTTACACAAGCATCATTTAAAAGCACCGGCACAATAGGGTACAAAAATTTGGATTATTATTAACAATATTCAAAATATTTTGTTCCATAATTAAAAGCATTCTTTCTTGATATTTATTTCACGCAACCGTTGGGAAACTGCCGTGTTCTCCTTAGTAATTAAAAACAAGTATAAATCTTTATGATTTGGTAATCTTTGGTCAGGGAACCTTCTTCCATATTTAGTTTCTGCAGCTGTAGTACTACCATTACACAAAAGAAAATATATTAAAACACTGTAAGAACTTGAAATCACCAAACACTGCTTGCCAGAAACTTAAATTTGCAAACAAATGACACACATTTCATTGTATCTAGTCCATGGAATACTAGAAGTGTATATACCCTACGCAGGTTAGAAATGGATGGTTTCCAAATATCCTCATACAGTAGGTTCGAAACATTAGAAACATAAATAATTATGTTCTAAGTACGGCACTGTAGTCACATTTTCCAATGGTCCGTATTTACAAAAATACAAACTCAATTCAATTTTTGGAATGCTTGTCTAGATAAGTTAAGTAAATTTTATTTTAACCGACAAATTAACAAAAATCTCTCCGATACCATTTTTTAACCTCCAAAATGCTTATAAATTATACCTTGAAGCTAAAATGTTGGTAATAATATTGTGTGCTCTTTCGAATTATAAAAAGAAATTTAAAAAAAAATCGACATAAAGGCTATTGTTTTTTTGAAAGACGAATTTTTAAATTTTTTGTTAAGCCAGCCCCAGATTTTCGTGTTGGTAGTATTTTGATAGATTATACAGGTAACGATTATTACGAGTGTCAAATATCAAAATAATATACCGATTAATTCAGAAGTTATGAGCTCCGAAAGAAATAAGCCAACTTGATACAACATCCTGTATCTGAGTTATAAAGGGTGGAAAACCCATTAAAAATAGGTTATTTGGAACTACCAAACTGTAGATGGACAGTTAAAGTTCCCAATGAAACACCCTGCATGTATTGTACAAGACCAGGGTTTATTTGTCACAAATATGTCTCAATTCTTATTAAATAGTAGTAATGCCGTCCCGTCGTACGTAGTATTAGCTTTATTGAAACAACCCCGAGTGTTCTAGTGTCAGTCAGCTGAAGCGTAACATTACTTTATTGCATCCTCCTAGCGTGGTCCCTATTTTGTTGATGCATACCAGCCGGGACCCCGAATATTTTCGGTTACACGCAATTTAACATTTGATAAAGTGTGTATGACACGTCGCGTCGCCTATCTTGTAAAGGTTTTAGGCTCGAGTGCTAATGTCTACCGGAACACTACATGAATAACTGTTGTCAAATTGCTTATTATGAAAATGAGTTTAAGAAATATTTGTCACATTAGATAAAACTTTTTCCTCTCCCGCATTTTGGTGTATATTGAAGGAACAAAACACTGAAAACGATTAATTTTCGCGAAAAATTGTCAAGAATTGTCAAAAATGTACAAAATTTATATAAAACAATACGAACATCTATGTTTTGTAATTGCCAATTTTGTTTGATTTATAGTTTAATAAACAGTAAATCAGGATCAATAAAAAATATGTATTTCCGTATCCCCTAAGGAAAGAAAACTTCCAAAAAAATAAAGTAGATGATATAAGGATAGGAAGAAATAAACAAGTAATCTAAAATAGTGTATAGTGTATAGTAGTATAGTATAGTTTAACTCATAAACAGTAAACGATATCTTGGTTACAATCTCCGCTTTTTCATGTACATGTATTTTCATGTTTTTTAAATTATAAATTATTACTCTGAATTAGGTTAAAATTCTGTAAACTCGTAGTTCTTGCATTACAATCAGTTTAAAGGAAAAACGCTATTTCGCGCTATTTATTAATTCTTTTTTCTCGCTGAAAACTTATAGCCTAAAAGAATGTGAGATAATTGATTATATTATCTGTTTTATTGCCGGGAAGTTAACGGACAGCATTTTAAACATTCATTTAGGTGTTCTTGCGCTTCATGTATTTAATTTTCTGAATAAATAAAGCATATGACTTTTTTTACAAAATTTTATTTTGTCATACAAGTAGTGTTCATACTGAAAAAAACGATTTAGTCGCCAATGGGTGCTTCAATGTAACAAATTTGGTATCACCATAAAGCCCTGCCCAAGGTGTCAAGCGAATCGCTATTAGTTTAAAAGACAAAACTTTCCCCCTCCATACTAAAGTTGATGTGTCTAAGCATTTTCACATGACTTCTTTGCGAACCGAAAAAGTGCCTATTCGTTTTCGTTGGCACACCCTGCATATAGTCTACATTTCTGATTTTACTAATCTATGTTGAGATCTTATTTCTGTGTGATTATTCACTTTTGTTCTTTTATTAGTATAGTATACAGGGTTGGGTTAAAGTATGGAACCAAGTAAATATCTGTAAAACGTAACGGACGATATTTATGAAATTTTGTAGGTAAGTGCAATGGGCCAAAATGCATCTGATGTACATTTTTTTATTAAAATATACTTCCGGTTTAACCGAAAATACCCTCAACTTTTTTAATTTAAATGGGACACCCTGTATATTTTTGTAGATTTTGAAAGAGCTTGATATTTCTCTAATTTGTACATATTGGGTTTAGTGGAAATAATTTGTAAAAACGAGAAATAACTCACTTTTATTTGTAGAATAAGTAAATTTATTTACTTTAGACTAATGAGAATAACAATTTAAACAAAATTAATTCAAATGTTCAAAATTCTCTCCTTTCACCTCCTGATAATATGCCAGCCTATTAACAAATTCTTGAGTAACTCTTTCCAAGACTTCTCCACGTATTAGTTCACATTCATCAATAATTCTTTGTCTCAATTCCTGTAAGCATGTTGGTCGTTTAACGTAAATACGTGATTTTAGATAACCCCAAAGAAAAAAATCTGATGGGCTTTGATCCGGAGAACGAGCAGGCCGCTTTATGAATCCATCACCATAACCGATCATCATTAATATTTCAATACGATCTTTTCACTTAAATGAACCATTCTTAATCGTACAATTTATTTCCGTAAATGACAATTTGACAGTTTGGCAATTGTTAGCTACTAGCTAGTACTCGTTTATTTCTTACTATTAATACAAACCAAATCAATTTGTTTATCTAAATGGTATTTTACTCTAATGTATAAAAACTTAAAAGAGTGATTAAAAATCAGATGGGATTTTAAATTTTTTATCACTCTGTTTCAAATATTTTTTAATACCATAGCATAGAATTTGACAAGTTAGGATAGGAATATGTAAGCCGTTTTTATTGATTTTACAGAGATCTAAATTCAAAAAAATGTGATTTTCAGGGGGCTGTAGATCCTTTTTTTAAACATAATAGATATAAAGTGTGATACATCGTTGAAATGAGCTCTGCAAGAGATTTATAAAAATGTAAAAATGTTCGGAGTGTTCCATTTAAAAAATCGAAATTTTTGTCTGGCACTGCGTTCGTGAGCACACTGTATATTTGGGACTAATTTTAAAATGTGAATCTTAAGACTGCCTACACTTTTTTTAAAAACTTTTTTTTCGTAGCTTCAATAATAGCAAACTAATCGTACTTCGACGCAATAATGCCACATCCTGTATATACAGTACATTCATTTCAAAACCAACCAGTCGAAATAACTTTTAATTTTACGTATATTTAAGAAAAACAAAATGCTCCTCAAACTTTATAGTAAGGGATACCTATTTCTAAATTATTTTCAACCGTCATACGGCATTCCCTTTCATCAATCACGTTAACCAATACAATTTAAATAGGAGAAAGTACTAAGTATACTACATCATTTTATGGGTAATTCAGCAATATGATTGTTCTTTGCATTCTTTTTGATTTTAGCACGTATTCCAACATGTGATACTTCATATAAAGGCTAATTTCATTAATAATTCAATGCATAACATAACAAAATGTAATTAAAAAATTCAATATATTGACTCTTATACTCTTCCATGTAATAGTTACCTTTATTTAGAGGGGAAATTCTTAACGGAACAAAATAAGACACCAACAAAATTTCATTTTATGAACAATGGTATAGCACATCTCTTTAGGGAAATAAGATATGAAATGAATGGCGTAATAATTGATTAGCTTAGAGGTATTCGCTTAGCGTCTACCCTGAAAAACTATCTCTCAAACAATGAAAATGAGAGCAAATTACTTCAAAATGCAGCCTGGTTCCCTAAAGATGGTTTAAAACATTCTGCCGGAAAGACAATTGCATTAATCAATAAAGTTTTAATTGATAATCACGGTAATTTTAATGTTTACATACCATTAAAACTTTTTTCTGGCTTTTTTGAAGATTTTCGTAAAATTGTTTTAAATGTGAAGCAGGAATTAATTGTCATTCCCGAAAAAGATTATGTGGATCGTGTCATTGCAACAGATGAGACAGAAAAACCAAAAATTGAAATTAGCAAGATATATTGGAATATTCCACATATTACTCCTAGTATAAGTCAACAACTTCGATTAAATAAAATAATTCAGAGTAATGTAGACTTTCCAATTAAATTTAGAAGTTGGGAACTAATAGAATATTCCACATTAAACGATTCCACACGTCATACTTGGAATGATAAAACTTCCACAAAATTAGAAAGTCCTAGACATATTATAGTCGCCTTTCAAGATGATTGTAAAGGAAAATTGTTGAAAAAGTATGAGTTACTTTAAACACTGGAATCTAACAAATATTCGTATCTTTCTCAACTCGGAACGATATCGGTATCATGATTTAAATTTAGATATTGATTCTAATAGTTTGGCTACTGCTTATGAAATGTTTGCTAATTTTCAACAATCCTACCATCATTTACCAACAAATCAACCAATTTCTTTACCGGAAGAATTTAAAAATAATGCTCCAATATTTCATATCGACTGTGCTAAGAATTCAATTTGAAAACAGTAAAAATGTGGGTAAAAATGTCTCTACTTATTGTCTTATTTTACATGAAAAGGAATTTATGTACAATCCTCTAACAAAAATTGTACGGCAGGTTTCACACGCATGCTCCTTATTTAATATAAATGTCTGGTTGTAACGTTCAGTTAATTCAGTTCAGTATTTTGATTATTAGCAGTTAGTGGTAGATGTACAATGTTTTAAAATTGAAAATAATAAATTTATTGTAAAGGAATTTGCTGCATACAATGGTTCTCAAATTTGTCATTATGTGTTTAAACCACCATTTTCTTTGAGAATGCTGTCTCCTGATTTGTATAAGCAAGCATCTTGGTTAATTCATAACCATCACTGTATTTAATGGAATTCCGGCTTTACACCACTCCATCAGATTTTCAAAATTTAAGACATTACCAAAGATGCAGACTTTATTTATGTTGAAGGATTAGAAAAGACAAATAATTTAAAAACATGCTCCTGTGTTTGGATTTGACGAGTTACCCAACCTTCAACTAAAGGAACCTGCATCTCTTTACCACACAACGGACAAAAGTATTTGCGCTTTAGCACATGTATATTTTTATACAACAATTTTTTAATGAAATAAAAAACTATTTATTAATATGTGTTTTATTTTAAAATATTTACAATGGACTGTTACCAATTTTTCAGCTTCTTTATATGATAAAGTATCCAACGGTTTCATTTCTTCGTCTGTATCAACATCATCATCATTTTCTTCTATATAGTAAGCATCCCTCAAATAAATTGGTAGATATTTGGAAATTTCTGGTCGTGTATTTAAATTTAGGTTGTCCAAAATATTGAGTAAACAGCAAAGATGAAGCTCACCCTCAAGATAGTCATTATAGACTGAAGAGGCTTTTTCATGTTGTATAACTTTTTCCCTACATTCTTCTACAGAGTACCATCTATTTCTACTATAGATTGCTTCATGTTCCCATTCAAAGTTGTCTTCTCCATAAGTTTTTGCAAAATAGGTGATTGCAGATTTTAAATCTACTACCTTTACTTGGGTTGTATAGGCTCGCCACATTTTGATAATCTGATCATTTTTAGATTTTTTATACATTTTATGGATGGTGGGGATAAGATGAAATAACCTTCAATTCTATTGGTCTCCAAATAGGTAGTGGTACTTATCTGGGATCCTTAGGATATTTATTATATATTTTCGTCAGTGTTATTATGTCTCGATCTAGTGTAATCGGACGTTCACTATCACTATATAATATAATCGGAATCCCATCTTGAAAATCTTCAAATTTTAAATTTTCAAAATTTTGTTGTGCCCAACGTTCTTTATTAATCGAAGACATGGTTTGCGTCCTCGTTTCAATAGTACATGTCTTTATATTTATAAAACCGGTTGACCTTGGACTCAAGTTGTACAACGTTCACGTATAGCTATTTAGAATAACCTTGGGATAGTTATAAAATAAGTAAAATAATATTTTTTAAATCACTTCTACCAAATTTGCATTCTCATCAGTCAACCCACTTTTGTACAATGTATTTCGAATATGAATTTGGTGTAAAATAAAAATATGCTCAAAATTAGCTATTTAGAATAAAATTGCCCTTGGTAGTTATAAAATAATATTAGTTTTTTAAAACACTACCAAATTTGTTTACGTTCAAGTACATCAACCCACTTTTGTGAAATTTGTACAATCTATTTCGAATAAAAATGACCTTCTTGAGCTACTTAGAATAAGACTGACCTTGGTAGGTATAAAATATTAATTTTTCACCAAATTTTTACAACTTGGTTCACGTACATCAATTGGTATCATCTCTATAGATTTCGAATAAGAATGGTGTAAAAAAATCTGTTTAAGTAAAATTTATTTATTTTCTAAACTACATATCGAACAAAATCTTACATATCCTTTACACACATTATGTCCGCATGATAACACTTGACTGGTACACCTTCTTTGCCCATCTCGAACAATTGCTACTAGTTTGACATGACAAATAGTATAATACTTTACTCTTGTACCACATTCTACACAACAACACAACAAACCCTATGACTACAGGGAAGGAATAATACTTTTATTGCCTTCTCTTTACAAATATAACATGTTTGTAAACCATTTATCCAGCGATGTACCTCAGGTGGACTATCTGGAACTGAATTTGGAAATACCTCGCTAAAGCTCATTGTAGACTAACTGTCTAGATTTTGTTGACATATTTTTATAGATGGTAAAGTAAAATATATATTAATTATATTTATTTTTCAACAAATTTATAGACATTTTTCAAATTTGAATAGAGATATTCATTTCCCCATTGACAAACTTTTTTCTCCAGCATAGATTATGGAATAATCACCATTCCCCAATTCACTTAAGTAGAGTTTCAAAAATGCAGTTGATCTCCCCGGTAAATATATTCTGTTATGGGCAAGTTCCACCAACACTGCTGCTTCTCCATTTTTATTGATTTTAATTTGTGTGGAATATTGGGTTGTAGCTGGTTTAATTTCATCATTTCTTTGTGCTCTACATCTAACATTAGCTGTTCGTTAACTTTTTGTAGATCCATTTTGAAGTTGTCGAGTACAATACTCTGTGATGTTTTGGTCAACTATATTTATAATGAATCCCCCTCTACTTCACTTATTTCCAATTTTTCAAAACACTTTTAAGGTTTTGCATTTTCTCGTATTTTATTATGTCTTGTTTAAGTTTAAATACTATTTTTTAAAATCCATCTAATCTCTGTTCGTACTAACAAGGCATTGTGAACTGAAAAATCCGCGCTCGCTTGTCGGATTTTAACCTATTTACCTTGACCTTGGCCTTAGCCTTAGCCTTAGCCTTGGGCCTTTGGAAAACCGGTTTATGGGCTGGTATCCCCCTTGTTTACCTAGTTCTATGCATACAGATAGCCATGTTTGTAAATGTTTTTTTATACTGATAATCTTGCGATTAATGTAGTCTATATTTGACCTAATCTACTACTTTATACGAATATTTAATAAAAAAAACGCATATGGAACAAAAATTTTTTTCTCGTAAACGGTTTACTTTATCGATGTCGATGAAGAGTACCTTTTTTTTAGTTTAAGGTTTCAGCTGTTCAATAGTATTATTGATATGCCTCTATCATACAGGGTGTAAAAAAAATAAGCATTATTCTGTTAAAGCTAGTCCGTCCCTGGAAAACTAAATAAGCCGATTAAAATTAAAATGGTTCATTTTGAGGAGACTTACCTAGCAACCATCATACTGAAAAATTATTAAATTACACCAAGTACTTTAAGAATTATTCAAGATAAACCGATTTCCAGAGGCGTCCTTCAGGGGCTTATATCTCAGTAGGGAGGGCCTGTAGGAAATTTTTTTATGGGAACTTGTCATATTATTTTTTCATATTTTATCCGAATCCTGGAGATTGCCCACATATTCTGGGACACCCTGTATGTCCTAGATATTCCCAGTGGTCCACATTTAAGTATCACATTCCACACAATGTTTCGTTTTGTCTTCTAAGGGTGTTAAGATTGGGACAATCACCTCTTTATATTTGAATTTGTAGGATATATTGGCTAAATATAACTCTTGTCGAGACAAAAAAATTAATAAATATGAAAAGATAAATTATACTTATATGAATTTCCAAAGCGTTTTAAAAATGTATTCAAATCGACCCATGTTTCAGTATCTGAAATACCATTTTCCAAGTTTGATAGATCTGTTAAACGTTAATAATTTTATTCATAAACATCACAACCAATTATTATTATGCAATATTCTTCTTTTTCCAAAAATATATTTGGTTAGCATTATATAGGTATTTAGTTCAAAAGTGGTTTTCATAATTCTGGTTGTTTTAATCTATAAGCTCGTAAGTGTTCACAGTACCGTATTTTAAAATTTCTTAGGGTCTGGCCAAGATAGATGAAGTTACAATTCGGACAATTTAGTTTGTAAATACCCGAGTTTGAAAATTTCATAATTTTAGGATTTACATTTAATAAAAATGAACCTACATTATTTCTAACTTTTAAAGAAATTGTTGAAGATGTTGTACGACATATAATTTTTGATATTTTGTTTGAAATGTATCCATAATATGTAATTATTCTGTATGATCCGGTTTTTTCGGAAAGATCAGATAAATATAAGATCTAAAACGTTACAGTTTCAACACGACCCCTTAAACTTTTTGGATAGGAATCTTTGTAATACCTATCTCTGTAATAAACTTTTTATGTTTAGTAAGAACATCGGTATTCATCTCAGTGGTTGGTTTATATGTTAAGGTGACTCGTCCTGCACCGACAGCTTCTCGAATGAAATCAAAGCGAATGTTAATATGCTTGGTCCGGTTGTGAAACTTTGGGAAATCTTCGTAGCACTCTGATTATCCGTATACAGACTTCTTATAGGCAGCATTTTCTATGTTTATATTTACTCATTTGTTATAGGCTCTGGATGCCTGTTTTAGCCCATATATAGCTTTTTTTAAGAGACATACTTTAGATTTATCACCTTTTTTGATAAAAAAATATGATTGTTCCATGTACACTTGCTCTTCTAACTCACCATTTAGAAAAGCGGTAGTGACATCAAAGTATTTAATTATTAAGTCAAGCTGAATAGTTAAAGCGATAAGCAGCCTTTAAGTTGAATTGCGAAACCGGTGAAAAAAGCCAAAATAAACGATACCAGATTTTGAAAAGTCTTGAGCTACTAATCTTGCCTTATACCTAATATTATTTTCACAATTTTTCTTCAACTTGAAAACCTATTTACTGCCAACTATGTTTTTATTTTGAGGACGATCAATTAGTGTCCATATATAATTTTTAATAAATGATTAATATTCAGTTTTCATGGTCTCGATCCAATTCTTATCAGAACTATTAAAAGCATCATCTGCCAATATGGGCTAATTAAATTTTTTTTTTTTTTATTTCTCCAATTTATTTAACAATCTGTGCCTCTTAGGAACAATAAGTTAAAATTATGACATTGCTAAATGGGACATGTAGGGAGGATTTCCAGTGAAAACTTCCCTTTTGCAAACTTACGAACTAATGTCTAAAATATTTACAAGAATGTTTAAAATGTTTAAAATCCACAAAAATATTTAAAATGTTTAAAAAAAATTTTTTTAAGTCTAAAAGAATGTTTGAAATGTTTAAAATCTGGAAGGTAGGTCGGATGGTTTGAAACGTTTCAGTCTACGCACTTCACCATGGGTATTAAATAATTCACTAGCAAACGCGTTTGGGTGCACACTTAGTCTTGCTTCATACTTATTGCTGTATTTGCTGATTTCTTCTTTAATGCTGGGAACTTTCAGGTCTCTCTCTATTATTCTGTTAGGGACATACCACGGAGCGGCTACTATGGTCCTTAACACTTTGTTTTGAAAGCGCTGTAAAATCTCTAGGTTCGAGTTACTGGCTGAGCCCCATAGCTGGATGCCATAGGTCCATATAGGTTTTATTATGCTTTTGTATATAAGAAGCTTGTTTTCGAGTGATAATCGTGATTGCCTGCCAATTATCCAGTACATTTGTTGGAATTTGAGCCCAAGTTGTTTTATCTTGGTGAATATGTGCTTCTTCCAGGTTAGCCTTTTGTCCAGATGTATGCCCAGGTATTTGGTAGAGTCTGTCTCTGCTAGTTGTTTGTTGTTTAGATAGACGGGTGGACATGTCTCTCGACGTAATGTAAATGTCATATGGGTGGATTTTGCCTCGTTTGCTTTTATTTTCCATTTTTGTAGCCATTTTTCTATTTTGTAGAGATTGGCTTGTAAATTTCTGGATGCTCCTTGAGGATTTGAATGAGAGGCAATAATGGCTGTGTCATCTGCGTAAGTTGCGACTGTCGTTAGTCGGGTTGTTGGTAGGTCAGAAGTGAACATCAGATATAGTACTGGTCCAAGTACACTACCTTGCGGGACGCCAGCCTCTATTTTGAATATTTCCGAGCGTGAATCTTGTTGTTTTACCAATGAATAACGGTTCATTAGATACGATTTGATCATTAGATAAAAGTCCTGAGGAAGGTTTTGCTTTAGTTTGTAAAGAAGTCCTTCATGCCACACCTTATCAAACGCTTGACTAATGTCTATGAAAGCTGCGCTGCAGTATCTTTTATTTTCCAAGTCATTATTTATTTGTTTGACTAGTCGATGTGTTTGTTCTATCGTTCCATGTTTACTGCGGAAGCCGAATTGGTGCTGTGGGATTAGAGATTTTTCTGATATTATCGGTTCTAATCGCTTTAGAAAAAGTTTTTCGAAGACCTTGGAAATAATAGGTAGGAGACTAATGGGTCTGTATGAGGCCAAGTCATTGGGATTTTTTCCAGGTTTCGGTATCATGATAATCTCTGCAACTTTCCACTGTTCAGGAAAATGTGTGAGTGTCAATATTGCATTGAATATTTGTGTTAATGCCGTTATTGTCTTTTTGGTTATATTTTGCAGTATCTTACCAGTGATGAGGTCGTATCCTGGTGCCTTTTTTGGATTTAGTTCTTTAATTACCGATTTAATCTCGTTGGGTTTGAACTTTTTTATAGGGAGATCCATTTGGCAAGGTATGTCGAGAAAGTTCTTTATTTCATTATTATCTTCTTCATTAGTACTCATTTTGTGTGGTTTAAAGACATTGCTTAAGTATTGTGCGAAGGCATTTGCCTTTTCGCTGGAGCTTCTGGACCATCTTCCCTTGATGTCTTTTACAGGAGGTATTTGTTGTACAGGCCTTTTCATTTTTCGTGTTGCTCGCCACAAGGAATAATCCGTTGCTTCTGTGGGTGTCAATTTTTCGAGGAAATCTTGAATGTTTTGGTTTTTAATAGTTTGTAAGAGCTTTTTCAATTCAGTTGCAGCTTTGTTGTAGTTTCTTTTGTTGATTTCAGTTCTATGTTTTTGCCATTTTTTTCGAAGTTTTCTTTTTTCTATAATTTTTTCTCTGACAATAATTGGGTTTTCATTTTTAGTTTTACTATTGGTCTCATTAGGTGTTGCGTACCAAGCTGCTTTTTGAATGCCTTTCGTCAGATCGTTTACAGCTTTTTCAATATTCTGTGGTGTCTTGAGTGGAATATTTAATTCAATGTTTTCATCGAGTTTTTCTCGAAATAAATCCCAGTTAGTGTTAATATTATGTAGGTACGGCTCTTTCTGTTTTTCCATCAATTTATCATGTAGGGTTAATATTATAGGGGAGTGATCGGAGGAAAGATCAAAACTGCCTTCAATATTTAGATAGTGTGGGTTGATTCCCTTTATGATGAAAAAATCGATTGCATCTGGTATTTTTGCGGGGTCAGTAGGCCAGTAGGTAGGTTCTCCTGTTGCTTTGATATGAAGATTGTTACCTGTGATTGTGGTCATTAGTTCTTTACCCTTAGTGTTTGTCATACGAGATCCTCATTGTATATGCTTAGCATTGTAGTCTCCGCCACTTATAAATTTATTTCCAAGTGTTCTTATGTAGTTAGTGTACTCCGTATTTTTATTGTTATGCTTGGGCGGGCAATACACTGCTGATAAAATTAGGATGCCTGTGTTGCTGTCTAGTGCTACGCTGGTGGCTTGAATGTGTTCTTTTTTATAGCCTTCTAGTTCATGATGTTTTATACTGCTGCGAATTATTATTGCCGTTCCTCCATGGGCAGTGTTGTCTGGATGATTTGTGTGATATACGTTATATTTAGGTATTTTTAAATAATTTTTATTGGTAAAGTGTGTTTCTGCGATTAGGAATACGTCAATGTTGTAGTTGGTAATGAATGTTTTGATTTCATGAGCGTGAGAACTCATGCCGTTGGCATTCCATTCGACTACCTTGAGCGTTTGTATTGTATTCATTTTGAAAGTTTCGTCACTAGTGTTGTAATGAGATTCATGATCATCCCCATTTGTGAAATTAAATCTTTCATCATACTTTTTAGTTCTGATAGGTCGTTGGGTTGTTGAAAGTTTACTGCTGCATTTGCATTGTTTACTGTATTTGTTTGATTTTGGGATGTCACGGCTTGCGCAAATGTTATACTTGGGTTTACCGGGCAGTGTGGTCTATTTATGTTCCTTGTCTGTTTTTCTCTTAGTTTTGGATACATTTTTTCTTGTAGCTCTTTATGTATTTTGCAACCTCTGTAGTTAGCCGGATGGTTTTCCAAACAGTTTACACATTTTACTGTATTGTCTTTTATAATTCTTGGACACTCAGATGTGTGGTGAGGTTCAGTGCATTTTACACATCTGTAGTTACGTTGGCAGAAATTTTTTGTGTGACCGTACCTTTGACAGCGAGTACATTGTGGTATTATCCTCTTAGGGTGGGGTGGTTCAAAGATTACACTTGTATTCATAAACAGTTTGGTGTTGTAAAGTTCTTTATTATTTTCTTTAACTTGTAGATCTACAAAGAAAATTGGTAGTGGAGTTTTTGTTCTATTTTGTTTAACATTCCATATTTGTACTACTTCGTGTCCCATAAGTTGTAGATTATTTTTAATTTCTTCAAGATCAGTTGAATGGTGCAGGTTCTTTAATGCTATTCTAAAGCTTTTTTCTTGTTTTGGTTTGTAGGTATGAAATTCTGTCTTCTTATCCTGTAGAGCTTTTATAATTTTATTATATGCTTCTCCAGTTTTTGGTTGTAACTTGACATTCTGTTCTCCTAGGGCTTTTATTATGTACTGCTCAGGACATAATGTTGTTAGAAGGGTTATTAATGGGTTGATATTGGCTACTTTGTCGATAAATATTGGGGGGGGCTTGGGCTCATACGGTTTTTCTTCGGCATCTTTATTGTCGTTGACTTCATCTTCGATTTCAAGATTGTTGAATATGTTTCCAGCTTTTTCGTTGGTACCCAGCCAGTAATCTTTTATTTTTGTTTGTCTCTGTATTCTAGTATTCTCTTCTGGGCTTCGTAGTCTCTTTTTATTGGTCACAGTTTGCCACTGTTGATCTGATTGCTGTGGTGGCTGAGATACGCTTGTACAAGGCATTGTTTGTGGATAAGTATTGATTTGATGCGTTTGTTGTTGTGTGATTGGCTGTGTTTGTTGATGGTTTGGCATCATTATTATGTTTGGTAGGTTATTTGCTTGCGTTGGTAGTGGTTGGTAGGATGTCAAACCTTGATTAACTAACATTTGTCCATTCTGATCGTATTGAACAGCTGGGTTGGGTTGTACAAATTGCATTCCATTGGAACTATACATGTCGACTTTTCGACATCACCCTGTATCCATTGGAAGCACTTTTAAACAGTGCTAATTAAATGATATATAACTCATAAAAATCATCAGAGTCATGTATATAATTTTTGTCCACATAGGTGTACATTAAACTCTAATACAAAATGTTGAAGGTAATTTCTGTTCTGATTCAGGAGAATCATAGTCTTCGTTTGAGAAAATATGTTCTTCACTATGAACTTTCAGCTATTGAATACTCATTCCCCTCATTACAATGATTAATATTAGAAATACATATATTAGAATTAGATGAATAACTTACATATTCATCTACAGTATCATCTCAGAAACAATATTGGCGTCTATAACAGAAAAATAACATCTCAGTAGAGGTCGCGACGGCCTAGGCCTATCTCTCTGCTACCCTTCAATAAGTTGAAACCAACCATTCCATGTTTTTCAACACCTTCACTTCTTAGTTGACTGTTTCAACTATTTTTATGAGTGGATTACAATAGACCACCCCCACTCTACCTCTTTTAGTGTTACAATTTCTAACAGATTTTTATTTTTCCACCACTTTTGAAAAATATATAATAAGTTCTTATCTTTCTTCTTTAGCAAGTTTAATAAATTAAAAGTATTAATATTTATATGTGCCACCCATCCCAAGTAAAAATAGTTGATTTGGAAAGTGGTGTTAAAAATGATGTATTCAGTGAGCTGAGATTTGACGCTGATAATCAATCATTTTTTTGTGCAGCTATAATGAGTAATAAGAGAAAGCAAATAGGAATCGACCTCATGTATTCTGCAAATTCTGCATAACTAGCTAAAAAGTGACGTAGAAGAACAATCATTAGTTGTATTGTATTCTGGCTAGATAGATACACTACAATTTAAGATCTATTGTAACCCCTAATTCTATTATATCCTGTAAGGAGTTATCTCAGTAGCTATAGCAAATCTTTTAATTTAAGCACACTAAAAAAGATTATGATTTGAGAGTCTTTTTCTTTAATCTTGTGCGTACTTAGGTGAGTAGCCCTTGGATTCCTAAGGGAAGCATATTATGCAAGAATGTGTATGGATATTTCGTTTTCTTCAGTAGAGAATCTGAAATTTTTATCGTCTTCTAATTGGAGTTTCTTTAGGAGTCCTTTCAATCGGCAATGACCTATCAGGACTCTTACTGAGACTTATGGTGGCTCTCGATCTTTTATGGTTATAATGTCCCATTAGCTTGTCAAAGCATTTGAAGAACTGAGAGCTCTAGGGCTAAATGCTTGCTGCTGATGATGATATTTAATTCGAGGTCCATATACTCGTATTGCAGTTCCATCCTTATTCTTGTTTGATGGTAAACGTTTTCACGAAGCTATACTTTTTCTTCATTTTATGCAGTCTCGGAGTTGCTATTCTGGGATAGATCGTGTCGATTTACGACTGATCAGTAGGGTATATTTGTATGTGCTACGGGAGCAGCGATAAAAATCATGTATGTGGTACGGGAGCAATGACAAGTTCTTACAAGTTAGAATTTAAAAAAATATCCATAACAATAAATATAACCCAGTATAATGGATAAAGAAGAAGGAACTAGATATTCAAGAAGGGTGACAATAATTACAGATGCATACCATTAGTTAGTACAATAGTGAAGATATTCGAACAAATAATAGAATCAAGACTGAGAAAGCAAATTCAAGCAACATTATCAGAAGAACAGAGTGGATTCCTTATGACAAAAAGTACTCAAGATTATATTTTTACCGTAAATGAAATTATAAGCAGAAGGATAGCAAGATTTAAATCAGTGTATTTAGGATTTATTGGTATAGAAAAAGCCTTCAACAAAGTCACAAGAAACAGAATATGGGAAAGTTTAAAGAAAAGAGGAGTAAACGATAAGTTGGTTAGAGTCACGAGATGTCCATACAATTTTATGATCCGTTCCGATTTTTAGCAAGTTCTTTAGACAAGCTTAGTGAAACTCTGAGTAAAAAAATTAGGGAACACTTCCCATATGACTCACAGTTCAATTTGATTCTTTTGAAAAGTTAAGTTCTCTGATACTTTAAAAGGAGAAGATATTTCAGACGATGACTATGAAGGAACTCAAAAGGTTTGTAACATACTTAAGGATTACAGTATGCTGTATTTGAAAACTGATGTTCTTTTATTGGCAGATGTGTTTGAAAACTTTAGAAAAACGTGTGTTGATATATACAAGCTGTATCCTACTCAGTACCTAACTGCTCCTTCTCTATGCTTGGATGCTATGTTTAAAAATAGACGAATTGAACTTGAACATTTAATGGATATAGATAGGTTCATTGTTTTTAAGCAATTAAATTATAGGAGGTGTTGCACAATGTAGTAAAAGAAAAGCTATTGCGAACAACTAGGTTTTACCTACCTATTAGCGATTAAAACATAATGTATTTAGACGCTCTTAATCTCTATGGCTGTGCAATGAAAAAGTATCTACCCTATGGAAATTTTATATAGCTGACTGAAAGAGAAATTAAAAACTTTAATGTTATGACTGTGGAAGAAAATTTTTCCAAGGCTTACGTGTTAGAAGTAGATTTAGAATATCCAACCAATGTTCAGTTTACCCACCTATTCTGAAAGTTTAACACCTCCAAATAGTAAATATTCAAAGCCGATTCCAAATTTATATGATAAAATAAAGTATATTACTCATTACGGAAATCTGAAGCAGTGCTTAAAGTATGGTTTAAAGCTAAGAAGCATTTATAGAGTAATGGAATTCTCCCAGTCAGCATGGCTGAAACATTATATTGACTTAAATACCAATTTACGAAATAAATTTGAAAGGGAAAGACTATGGAAACCGACGAGATAAGGAAGGATATTTGCCTCTGATCAAGTTGGAGAACTAAGATAAATTCTCCAGGTGCAAGATCTTTAATAGCAAATCCAGAATTTAAATCAGCGTCCGTTTTTAATAAAAACTTGGTAGTCCTCCAGTTAAACCAAGTTAAGATAGTTTACGATAAACCTCTTTACATTGGCTTTTCAATTTTGGATATCTCCAAAACCATAATTTATTATTTTTATTATGGCTAAATTAAAAAATGTATAAAGACAACGTGGAACTTTTATAAACTAACATCGATTCTTTAATTTTAGTATTTACAAACAATTTTTATGAAAATATGAAAAAAATCTTCAACATTTTGAAAATTCCAATTACCCAATTGATAACATTTATAGCATACCAAAATCAGTGTCCATTATTGAATAAATGAAGGATGAATTCAAAGGAACACCAGTTGAATATTTTTATGGAACAGGTACTAAAGCATAATTCGTTAAATTAGCTAAACCACTTAAAAAACATGATGAACAGTCAAATATATTAAAAAATACTGAAGGAGTGTCCAAACATATCACCAAAACACAACTACAGTTAAATGATTATATTAATATAGTTGAAACTGATGGCGTTAATATTAGAAAATTGTTCGTTTTCCTTTAAAAATTGCGTACGATTTACACAGAACTTAAAAATAAAGTGGCCTTGTCTTCTAAAAATGACAAGAGGTATGTAATACCCAATGATGTAAAAACATTGACATGGGGGTACTTACTTATCAATTCCAAGACAAGCAGATGCACTTTGGATGAATTGGTTGAAGCATATGATGATATTGATAATATTGATGTAAAAGATTCTTACGTTTCAGAAATACTTTATGACTTATATTTACAATTAAAACAATATATCCTTATCTTTGTTTTATTTATTTTCTAAAAATATTTTACATTTACTCTTTGAAGAGCAAATTTACGAAGGTGACAACTATCTTGGGAATTTGATGGACGATCAACAATGTTCTCCATTCAGGTCAATTATGGTGAATAAAACAAGGTAATTTAGTTGAAAGATGAAAATTTCGTGTATATTCTTTGGGTATTTTGTACCACGAATATAAGAGCTCAGAAGGACTTGCTTTCTCCAGTAAGTACTTTAACAGAAAATATTTAAGTTCCTTTTCCGTAAATTCAATAGTTGATTTTTGAGATCTCGGTCCTCATTTATCACATCCATTCTTATACATCCAGTACAGTACATTTTTGAAAAAGCACTTTTTCTACATTATAATTAAAAAAAACATACAACGCTAATAATTAGACACATTGTGTATTAACCCTTTGCACTCGTGTATATGTTCTGTTGTGATTACACTGTACTCGGACTATTATTTTATCTACTTATCTATCTACTCGGAATTTTTTTTATATGCGAATTTTTTTAAAATGCGCTAAAATTGCATAGTAGATACACTTAGTGTAAAACAAAATAAAAATATGGAAAATGTGTTATTGTTTTAGAAAAAAAAGCAAAAATCGCTCAATGTCAAAAACTATGGGATGTTTTTTAAAAAATAATATTTTTTGCACAGATGTTTATTCAAATTAGACACAATAATTTATTACCATTAGAACATGAAAAATAACTAAATAAAAAAAAACTTGAAAAACTCTAAATAAAAAAATTAAAGTTTACAAAAATTACAAATCTTGAGGAGAGAGGTACACAAATAAAACCTAACATTATCATAATCACTACCATTATTATCAAATACATTTATAGACAAGTTAAAAAAATTACATTTTATAATGTTGTAGTGTATGGTACCGTTCGAAGCAGTCACCAATATGTAGTCCAGGCTTACGGGTGCAAGTGTCACAAATGTACTTAGTTTCCCGCCTGCCGCCTTGTATTTTGCGGTTAGAACATATCGCACAGTCTTTTTTCTTCCTATCATTTTGGCGTAAAATATGTAGTGTACGATTTAACCGCTCTTCTGTATCTACAGATGATGGTCTCCCAGAAGTTTTGGACCCCTGTCGAAAGTTTTTTGTCAGCTCGTCAACCAATTCCCGAACAAACTTTAGATGTGTCATAGGTTTTTTGTTTTGGCCCCGTTGTTAAATTTTATATAATAAATAAGCATTGACACTGGACATTTCG
This sequence comes from Hermaeophaga mercurialis, assembly GCA_951812935.1. NCBI lineage: Eukaryota > Metazoa > Arthropoda > Insecta > Coleoptera > Chrysomelidae > Hermaeophaga > Hermaeophaga mercurialis. The sequence continues at coordinate 32,530,849 of OX638364.1, forward strand.
AGTCCCCAGAAAAATAACTTTCGCCACCATTTCAATGACTTCCTCAGGAAACAGTATGACGCTGAATAAGAGTCTGCTCGGTCGACACCTCCCATAAATTTATTGTAATTGACCACTACATTTGGCTTATTTACAACTTGTAAGTTACCTCCACGTATTCTTCTGTTGATAGGCTGTGTTCCTGAAATATCCTACGAAGTAAGTGTAGTAACGATCCTTTTATCTTTCCATGCCAATAACATCAAATTACCTGATCTGCATGCAAAGGTGTTATCTTCGGCAAATGTTGGTTTTTTGATTGAATCAGGTATAAATATGCGGTTGTATTGAATAGTGCCTGTTAAATGAACATTTAGTTTTAACAACTCTTCTGCAAGTGGCAAGCTTGTATAGTATCTATCGGTGTAAAAATGATACCCTTTACATCCTGGGTTATTGTCCAAAAAATTTTGACAAAGATGTAATACAATCCTTGTAGTTACAGGTAGGTCAGGTCTCACTAAATCTTCTGAAGTCAAGCTTCCGTAGTACGGCAAAATTGAAAAACATACCCGGTGTTAGCATCTGCCATTACATATATTCTGATCCCCCATTTCGTAGGCTTGTTAGGGTTGTAAGTTAAAAAACTAATTTTACCCTTAAATCCAACAACAGATTCGTCTACTGATATCTCTCTTGACGGAACAAAATGTTCTTTGAACTGTTTGTCCAAATGCTCTAAATAGTGGCTGACTTTTTGAGTTCGAGCCCTAAGGGTTCGGTCATTTGGATCGTTTTGATGCAAGTGGAGCATCCAAAAAATTTGTAAAAATCGTTCCCTTTTAAATATGCTACTAAAAAAAGGTATGTTGGCGTTAAACTGTTGTGACCAATACTCTTGGAGACTAGATACGGTTATCGTACCCATATTTAGGACAACCCCAATAAAAGCAGTAAACTCTTCTACAGTAGTATCTACCCACGTGTGCCATGTAGAACATTTTGACAACCTCTTCTGTGCTATTTTATGTCTAGCGTAATTATTTGTTTGTTCCACTATTTTTATTATTAGCTCATCGGTAAAAAAGAGCTTGAAGAAATCTATAGGTTTTGTACAGGTATCTGGAATTTGAGATCCTACCATTTTATCCCCAGAAGTAAATTGAATCCTGTCTGGTACCTGATCCTGACATGTAACGTCCTGCCAAGGTCCGAAATTACTCGGTTGTGTTATATTCTGGTCTTCTTCACTGCTGCTTGAACTTGATAGTAAAGGCATGGTTCTCTGTCTTTTAGTAATTATATCACTACCACTACTAGAGTCACTTTCTTCACTGATATTACCACTATCCCATCTATCATTTTTAGGCGAGTCAATATAAAATTCATCGTCACTAGTTTGCAAATCATTTTCAATTTCATCTTGTAAAAATCTCTTGGTCATTTCAAATATTTTTTTTTTAAATATACCGAAAAAACACACTATACCCAATCGTGTTAGTTATAAAACTGAGTAATATTCAAAACGCAAAAATAGTGCACATGTGAATACCGAAGTGGTTGTAATATATACATCAGCAGATATAAAATATAATATATAAAATATCAGCTTAGGATAGCAAGTTATATGCCTTGTTATCTTTTATTTTTTCATAAACATGTACTCAAAGAAGGTTTAAGAAAGCAATTTAGAAATATTAGACATGGGCTTAGGGGATGACAGACAAGCCAACCCTCTGTAATGATAAGACATGGTATGCCGCCTATACGGCGACATACGAGTGCAACGGTAAAACACACCTTGCCGCTCCTACGGCGACATACGAGTGCAACGGTAAAACGCATCTTGCCGCTACTACGGCGACATACGAGTGCAACGGTAAAACGCATCTTGCCGCTCCTACGGCGACATACGAGTGCAAAGGGTTAAGGTTAAATCTTTTTTATTATTAAATACATTTTTCCATTTCTCGTCTAGTTCATTTAATAAGCTTTTGTTGATTTCAACTTTTTTGTGATATTTCTATTTTTAAACGCGGTACATCCTGGACCTGGTTCTACCATATGAAAGAATATCCATCTTTTCCATATTGAAAAGATCAAATGACGCCGGGGTGGTGATTTTCGTCACCAGTAACTCTATTTAGTTGTAAGAGTCCAATCCTCTACGTGTATAACTGGTTTACTTTGATTGCAAAAACGTCCACAATAACCAATAAATATACAATTTTTAGTTTCAAAATTATTTCTCAGAAATTGTAACTTAAACGACTTTGACAAACACTACAGATTGTATTAAATTCATGTTTTTTCCCAATAGTATTTGTTTATACGACATACCAACATCTAATGCAAACAAAATATTTATTTTCATAATTTTTACTCTGATTAAAAATTACCTCATATCTAATAATAGAATATCCGGTATTATGTAATCTCTAAAAATAGAAAATTACCTCATATCTAAAAATAGAATAGCCGGTATTATGTAATCTCTAAAAATAGAAAATTACCTCATATCTGAAAATAGAATAGCCGATATTATGTAGTGTCTAAAAATAGAAAATTGCCTCATATCTAAATTATTAGAATTTTCTATTACTTTTTAAATGATAGAGGCAAACTGATGTACAGAGAACTAAAACCGATATTCCAATCGATGCAATGATAGTTTTTCATTAGCCACACTACTTGTCTGTGTAAATCCGGTTACAGCAGATTTAGTGCGAAAGGTAGTTTAAAGATAGTGACTTCCATCATATGCGGCAAATTCTTTTACCAAAAATGTATAATTTTCTATTTTAAAACACTGAATATCAACTACTAGTCGCATATTTTCAGTTTTTCAAATGATTTTTTTAATTCTTTCATCTGTTTACGAAACTCTCCCTTTAGTTTTTCTAGATTTTGTGAAAATTTTACAAGCCTTTCTTCGAAGAACTTGTACACAGACTGTTGTAAAATAACCCGAATTGTATTGATATTGCTTTACAATTTTAGTGGTGGGGTTATAGAAAAATTCTTTTTCATGAATTATTAGGCAATAGTCCAGTTGAATCAGTTGTGGTTGGTTCTTTAGTTTCAAACTCTTTTCTTAGAATAATATTACCTGTTTGCACAACTTCCATTTGCCATGAACAATCGACATAAATCATTGGTGCAATATCTTTGAATACTTTTGCATTGAAAATAGGTTCATTCCATATAAAGTAGCAAATCTATTAATATCAAAATCAACATACATATCATTATATGGAATTTAATAAAAATCGTATATTTGTGAGATTTAAAATGATTAAATTGACTCATATTTGCCGTTATTTTTCCTTTCCATTTTTTTGAAAACCTATTATTACGTGTCGTGTAGATTTTATTTTGAACTTGTTTTGACAGCTCATGTATGTATAATAGAATTACTTAATGAAGGATACTCAATAATTTGCTAAGATTGAAATTTAATAGATATATCAATATTATTTTTAGCAATCTTTGTTAAACGAAGTTGATGACTTAAACTTAGTTTTAAATGAGGCACATTTCAAAATAATTTTGATATTTCGATTTTTAGCTTTTCAGATGTACTGATAGTACCAATAATAGCATCATCGGCACGAATTAGGACTATTTCTAATTAGGAATAATTCTTGTTTCATGTTCATATTGATTTTCTGATAATCTTCAAAGAAACCACTCAATAGTTTTAAAGGAATTCAGATATTAAAATGTCCTTGAGGGTTTACTAAAATTAGTTCTTCTTTTAAATGTAAGTTACCAGCGGTTTTCTTTTCAATTTTTTCTAACAGTTTTGAGAACCATCCAGCATTTTGAAGTAAAATACTTTCGTTTTCATTAAGACTCAAATAATTTTTATAATAGATCCAACAACATTTAGTTCATATCTAAGTTCACGAAACAAATATGTAACTCCATTGTTAATAAATTTTAGTTTAGTGGGCACTTGATCAACTTCTGTAAGCAAATTATCTTCGATGTATAGGTAACTCTTACAAGGTACTGTTCACGCATCTAAATCTTCAATTGATATACGGATTTCATTATTATAATTAATATTTCCCGTTACGTTTTGTTAATAAGTATTAAATTGATCATTTGTAATGAACAGATCATCATATGGTTGATCAGTCATGTCCAGAAACTCCATTTTATACCAGGACTTTAAAACCAAGAGAAATTAAAAAATTATTGGTACGTGATATTATTTTATCAACAGGGTGCCGGACTGCTCTTTTTATTTTTTATAGATATTATTTTATAGATTTGTGGAAAATATGCATGGAAGAATCTAAGCACCATATTTATACACTTCTAATATGCAAAGTAAGAGTGATATCGTGACACACTCTGTATGTTTTGTTTTTTTAGATTGCAAATTTCAAGACGATTCCAAAAATATATATTCTAACATCTAACGCTTATGTATCTTATCTTAAGAAAGCTGCATTTCTAGTTTTGGCATATGTTTTGTATGAAAAAATCTGTTTCAAGATAGGGGCCATGTTAATTATTCATTTTTTATTAAATTATCTTTTTAACTTAGTACTATTCTAAAAGATCGTACTTTAAAAAAATTCATTCATATCATATTCTTGAATAAATCACTCAATTTTATGCAGTCAACTATTAAACGACTTTATTGCAAGTTCAGCGCGTTCAGAGTGGGGTAAAATAAATAAAAATACGTTTGTTAATTAATATTACTGGTAGGAATTTAAATGGTTTCATGCAACATCAGCATGAACTATCCTTTACTTTATAATATCAAAACATAGATATTATCTTAATTTATTTGTAACATATTTACAATAAATGTAAAATGTTACCAAATTTATCATGGATTCGTCAAATGCAGCCAAAGCTGCTGCATCTGTCTTGTCAATAATACATCGTATAGCGTATGACACTGCATAACAATTATCCCAAGGAAATAAAAGACGTAGGTAACAAGGTACGGACTACAAGCTTTGGAATAAACCAGAAAATCGAACGACAGTCAAAATATATTCAGCTTTAATTTACGAAAAACAAGATATAGACTAAGAAGTTAAACCACAAGCAGACTTATTCACTGATTACTTGGAGAACATCTTTAAATTGCACGACGAAGAAGGGGATAACACCTGAACCCCTGAAGCCATAATGATTATAAAAAATAAATATGAAAAGATAAATTGTACTCATTTGAATTTCCACCGTATTATAAAGCTTTTTAAAAAATATTTATCTGACCACGGTTTCCTCACTACTGTAACATTTTGAGAGACAAGTAAGATTGACAGATTTTGACAAGCGTAAACAACTTCACATCACAAATATTTCAACCCACCATTAAGCAATATATAAAATATTCTTCGTTTAATTAAATTAAAACGATCTGAAACTAAGCTTTCTACTAGCTTTATATTATTATATTTGGACCAATACACAAAACTGCTTCTAATGCTTAAAAATCATTTATAAAAATATCGAATAAATTATATATTGACATTGACAACGACGATATATGAAACCAAACTGTAGTAACCATAGTAATAAGTAATTAACATATCCCACTTAATACATAAGTTAAATAATAGGGATTACTTTTGAATGATAAACTTAAATGGAAATTTTACATAGAAAAGAAAAACTAACTCTCAACTCTCAATATCACATAAATGTTTTTCTAAATAATAAATATATGAAAAATTTCTTAATATTATCTTAAGGGTGTTTTAGCCCACTACATAACTTGGTTAATGGAAATTAAACAGGCTGAGTAAACACAATAACAATTTATTTAACTAAAGAAAACAACTAATATAAAATACAAGGGCAACTTACACATTCAAATAACTAATACATTTAATCGCAGAGGTAGATACTATCAACTTATCGATCATTCGAGAACCCAAACTTGGCTCCCGATCTCCGTTTATGTTTCTAACCAAGAAAACCCAAATGTTTTTAATTTTGAGGACTCTACAAAAAATATTTATTTTATATTCGATGGGGGCTTTGTCCCATAACTCTCACTCACATAATATTAAATAAATAGTAATTATTATAACTTGGAAAATAAAAAATAAGTTTTATGTACAGGGCGATATTTAACTAAATCCCTGTATATACTCGTAACAATATTAACCGTATTTTCATTCGGGGGTTCCAGATCCTCTTCCTTAATATTATAGTAAACCTGTCCTGGTACGTGCGAAACAAAAATCTTCCTCGCGAAGTTGAAGTAATAAAAATGCGGCACAGTCTATAAGTTTTATTTATTATAGAAAGAACTATAGCCAAATAGTTTGGTTCAAGATTTATAATAGTCCATTCGACTATTTTACAATATCGGTAATTTCGTTATCTTATTTTTTACTAAACTAAGAACTAGAACTATACTAAAAACTAAGGTACTAAACCTATTACTAAAAATAACTTTTATTAACTACAAAAAGTAAAAATTATAAAATCATTCTGAACCTCATAATATCATCACAAACACAACCGTTACTCACAAATCCTATAAAAAAGTTATTTACATTTATCTTACACCAATCTATTTGTTTTTTATTACAAAATTTTTGTGATTTGAACCTGAAGATGTGGCCCAGTTTGCTACGAAACCGGTAGTTCTTTCTATGATAAATAAAACTTAAAGTCTGTGAGACTAAAGTACCTATTTTTTTCTCCATTTTTCGCCTATTTTTACAACATTGGTAAATGCCTTACTTAAATTCTACTAAACTAACGAATACTATACTTAAAAACTAATGTACCAAAAACTAAACTCTATAACTGAAAGTAATTCCTATCAATTATAAAAATAAATATTAAATTACAATAATTTTTTTAAATATAAAAATAAAATCATATACAATATGTTTCCCTAAGTTGGAATCATATGGAAAACTTTTTTATTATTAATTTTAGGAAAAAAAGTTATTCTTCATAAAAAGTTCTGCATTATCTAAAACCTAGAATACAGTCATCAAATATCAAATTTTTTCAGTGGTACACGAGGTTTTTAAAAAAATATGAGTTTTACTCAAGAGTAAAGTACCTTTAAATTTGACAATATCGAAAAATGTTACTAAAAAAAGAATCAGAATTAAAAATTACGTTTAAATATGCAAGTACATCCAATTAAATTAAAACTTCAGATTATTTTATTTTTTACTAATATTTTTATTTTGAATGAACATTTATGTCTTGTGATTACGAAACACATGATAACCTTTTAGTTTTTCGATGTTTTCTAATAATTTTGCAATTAAAAGCGTAATAAGTGCACTACAGTTAAATTTGTATTATTGTAGACATACGTTTTAAAAATAATTTTATTAATATATATATATATATATATATAAACTATTTGTTTTTTTAATTACAGAATTTTTGTGAACCTGAAGATGTGGCCCATTTTGCCAAAAAATCAGTAGTTCTTTTTCTATGACAAATAAAACTTATAGATTGAGAGACTAAAGGATATATTTTCCCAATTTTCCTTGTGTTAATATATACTCACATATGGCAACAACCACTCATTTAAGTCTATAAATTATTTTCTTAATTATCTACTAATTCTTGGACTTTCTTGTGTTTTTATTCTATACATTTCTCCCACTAATTCTCATATTTCATCAGATGGAATTTCAAATTTTTGATCACTCTGTATCAAATATTTTTTAATACCATAGCATAGAACTTGAAGAGTTAGGATAAGAACATGTAAGCCGTTTTTATTGATTTTCAACGTTTTGGCTGCTACGTACATCTAAATTAAAAAAAATGTGATTTTCAGATGGCTGTAGATCCTTTATTAAACATAATAGACATGAAGTGTGATACATCGTTGAAATTAGCTCGGCAAGAGGTTTATAAAAATGTAAAAATATACGGGGTATTCCATTTCAAAAACAAAATTTTACTGCGTTCCTGAACACGCTGTATATTTGGGACTAATTTTAAAATGTGAATCTTAAAACTGCCTACACTTTTTATAAAAAACTTTTTTTCGTAACTTCAATAATAGCGGACTAATCGTACTTCGTCGTATTAATGCCGCTCCCTGTATATGAAATATTAGGGTTGTTCCAAATCATGAAAGCCCTTTTAGCTACAATTGTATGGTATACAATAATACGGCTTGGAGTGATTCTCTCGTAAATTAGTCACAACTATAAAGTCGTACGAGTAAGAACCATTTTTTTAAATTTTTTGATTTAGAGCTTACTAATTTTTGTGTATATTTCAATTCTATTAAACAGTTTTAGTCTTAATACAATTAATTAATTCCTCAAAAATTCTTCGAATATTATATTTATTTTCGATATTCTAGTATACCGGTTTTCCCTAGTGTCATATTTAATATATTTTACAAATTTGCGGATTTCCCGAAGTTATTTTCGCTAGACTAGAGCGTTTGAGCAGCAAACATATCTTCCCGTATAATTTTCTCGATTCTAGTATACCTGTTGTCCCACGGTCTATATTTCATACTTTGTACATTTGTTACGGGATTTTTGGTGTTAAAAGGGTGAGTTCAAAAATTTAGACTATATTAGATTGAATTTATATAAAAAGTTTGTAATTCTCCCTCAACAATTAATTCCATATCTTTATTTTTAAGTGGTGGGGGGCTGAGTCGCCGTCGGCTTAACCCCCAACAAAGAATGTTAAATTCCTATTCAGAATTAGCTCAAATATTTTAATTTACAGAATAAGCTCATAAACAACTGGTAATTTAACGTAATTCGTATTTTTTATTTATTATATATATAATATTAATAAAATAAAACGAATTACAAAAAAAATTAATATGTGTAATTACAATAGAATACTTATTCTACGGATTCATAAGATAATTATGAGATAAAGCTCTCAAATAATCAATACTATTACGAGCCCTGTATTCCCTGATAATTGTTTTTATTCTGTTATCATAATTGCGATGTTTTTAATTTCGTAGGTGGCTAGTGCCCTGCAAGTAATTGCTCATAATGAAGATCCCTACTTGATTGAACTCTTTTTAGAGCGTCGATAAATTTCCAAATTGTTATATGGTCCATAGCCATTTCATTTTTCAACTTCCTTCTATCGGCAGCTTCTGCATGATTGTGAGTCCTATCTATATGGTTCATGACTCTATTATTCACGGACCAAAGAGACGGAGGGAATAATGCCTGTCGCCTTCCATTTCCTCGTCGTTGTTGACGGCTCAAGTAAGAATCCTCGAACATTACAGCAAAGGTAGTAGCTGTTGACATAGTTCATCTCATAGGTGGTCGCATCTAAATCTACGGTGAGAATAAAAGATAACGAAGTTATTATTCGAGCTTGCAAACTAAAATCGGATTCGTTGTTATAACGAGTCATCAAATTCAACTGCACCAAATGTCAAATGTTTTTTCATGTTTCTGACCAAATGAAAGGAACAACCAAGTATCTCGGCATTTGGGAAAGCTTGAAGGCATTTATGGCACCCAGTTCAAAATCGCATGATATCTTCTCCGGGTGAACATCTGGTTGTAATTGTTGTAACATGGTTATTGAGACACAAAAAAAAAAAAGAAAATTAACATGTTCTTATAAAATGGGAAATATCTCATCACAGATAGGTATAGACAATGGCACTCAAAAATGAAGGAGCTATTTATGGTCTATGTAAATATTGTATAAAATATGTTTCGTTTAAATAATTTAAGAAAATTTATGTTCTGAATTTTGACTTACTACAGAGTAAACTACAGAGTAATTTAAAGGTTCTGTCAAAAAATTATAAAACAATTGAAAGTAGAGCACGTACCTATACTACTATATAAATACTAGAGAAAAACAATTGTTTATATTCAGATACAAGTTGGCCAGTATACAACGATTTTGATATAAAAGTGATCATAACTTTTGAAAAGTCCAGTATATATCTAACAAACATTACATTCGGAGACTTAAAAAATTCATCAGAATTCAAATAAGTAATAAAAAATGTATTATTGTATTTTTAAAAATGTATGTTTAGGTTGGCCTGAAGCTACGGAACACTCTGTACAAGTAAAAATAATTTTGGATGTTGCAAAGCTTAATGCCCCCGACAATTTTACTATGCAAAATTTTTTGGTTCCTTTTACACACTATTGGGACGCTGTATATAACGATTAATGTAATATAAATATTTTTATCTCTGATGTTTGTAGTGAATAGATTTATTTCACAGAGTATGAGTTGAAATAATCATTGTAATAATATTATTTCTTACCTTTAAGTTTTGTTGACGTCCAAAAATTAATATTCTCTATGGAGCAGGGCCGCTATCGTTCAAGAGAAAATTTTCTTCGATATTATTGGAAGCTATATACAGGGTTGGGATAAAATATGGAACCAAGTAAATATCATTAAAACGAAACGGACGATATTTATGAAATTTTGTAGGTAAATGCAATAGGCCAAAATGCATCTGATATACATTATTTTGGTTAAGAATATACCTCCGGTTTAACCGGAAATACCTTCAACTTTTTTAATTTAAATGGGACACCCTGTATATTTTTGCAGATTTTAAAGACCTTGTTATTTCTCGAATTTGTACATACTGGGTTTAGTGGAAATAATTTGTAAAAACTAGAAATAACTCACTTTTAGTTGTAGAATAAGTAAATTTATTTACTTTAGAGTAATGAGAATAATAATTTAAACAAAATTAATTCAAATGTTTAAAATGTTCTCCGTTCACTTCCTGATAATATGCCAGCCTATTAACAAATTAATGAGTCGCTCTTTCCATGACTTCTCCACGTATTAGTTCACATTCATCAATAATTCTTTGTCTCAATTCCTGCAGCACGTGATTTTAGATGACCCCAAAGAAAAAAATCTAATGGGCTCAGATCCGGAAAACGAGCAGGCCACTCTATGAATCGATCACCATAACCGATCATCATTAATATTTCAATACGATCTTTTTTACTTAAACGAACCATTCTTAATCGTACAATTTATTTCCATAAATTACAATTTTACAGTTTGTCAACAGTTACCTACTAGATAGTACTCGTTTATTTCTTCCTATTAATACAAACAATATCAATTTGTTTATCTAAATGGTATTTTACTCCAATGTATAAAAACTTAAAAGTGGTTTATTAATGTAATTCCTCGTTTTTACAGATTTTTTACACTAAATCCAATATGTACGAATTCGAAATAACAAGATCTTTCAAAATCTGCAAAAATATAGAAGGTGTACCATTTAAATTAAAAAGTGGAGGGTATTTCCGGTTGAACCGGAAGTATATTATTAATAAAAAAATGTACATCAGCTGCATTTTGCCCCATTGCACTTATTTGTAAAATTTCAAAAATATCGTCAGTTTCGTTTTAAAGATATTTACTTGGTTCCATACTTTACCCCAACCATGTATACTTCTCTAGCACTCGGAGATTATTAATTCTCCAGCAGTGAGTGGGAACTGCGGTGTTATAGTAAGTAATTTTCTATCATATAATTTTACACAATACGTCTAGTTTACATATAAATATATTGGTCCTGTCCCGGCGTCGAAACGTCTTCGCTTCGAAACTGTCCCATCAAAACGTCCCATTCCGGACATATGTTAAAACTCGTAAGTTTCACGAAAGCATGGTACCGTTAGTAGTGCTTCACACACCTGTTTCAAAGATGGCGTAAGGAGCTAATTAAATTAATTGGTTTTAAATATTTCAAAAGAGGACAGAAACAATTTTAGATACACAAACTGAAAAATTATTAAAAAAAAAACAAATAAATCACAAATTACCAAAATGAAAGTTTATAATATGTGAAATTTTAATTTTGTGTTATTTAATGTCAATATTTTTACATTTTTCACATATTTTATTTTGGCATATTCTAAATATACATATACATAGTGAAACGAAAAAGTACTTTAAGACTTCAATCATCCCGTATATTAATTTTTTTTAGCATTATTTTAAATTATTTAAATATGAATAGAAAAGGTCATGGTTTCTCATGGTTACTGACGCTGATATTCGAAACCTTCTAACGAATTTTTAATCCAAAATCGATAGAGAATAGTAATATACTCTGGAAAATAACAGTACCTACCATTCTTTGAAAAAATAGTTAATTTCATTTAAATGAAAAAGAAAAGTGCGAGCCAATTCGTGATAATTCAAAGATATTAGTCAAAACAAACTTATAGTATTTAAACATAATATGTGTGTATATTTTATCTGTTTAAGACAATGTTTGATACCAAGCAGTAGCCAGTCCAAGGCGGTTAAACTCTTTTAATACCATAACATGAGGGTATTCAAGCCAATGGTACCCGGAATTAATTTAATTTTAAACACAGAAGCAGAATGTATACATTATTAATTACGATAGTCCAAAGTGATATGCGCTAAATGATAGTCTTTTTTAACTTAACTAATAGCTGCAATTATAATAAATTATGGCAATAGCTAAGTGCCGCGGTACCCAGACTTTTTAGAAACTAATGAAAAATTGTCTATAAATGCATGGGAGTGTGTGTTTTAATAACCCGTATGCTTTTGATGACAGAACAGAACAAGACAATTTTAAAATCATACGGCATTATTTATGCGTTATATAATAAAAACCCGTAAAAGGTGAATTTCAGATTCGACTTAAGCAGGTGTGAAATCTAATTATGTTTAATAACGTAGGGAAAAAATAGAAAAAATAATAACGGAAATTTTGTTTCAAAACTAACTAAATTTTTTAATACCAAATTCAAAAACATATCCCTAATGTTTAAATAATAATATCTTCAGAGCCTAGTTTAACTTAAGAATCTCCATCTCCAATTTATCCAGAAATAAAAATAAAAACACCATCACAATTATAGATAGGATAGAACAGGATAGAATTATCAAAGCCTACTTCACAGAAAATTACTTTGAAAATTAATATATTTACGCGGATGTCATGAAAAATTTTCGGCCTGCACTTTAATGAGTTGTGAATTTGATCATTTGTTTTTAGTTTTATTTAATGTCATACGTCGCTAGTTTGTTTGAAAAATATGTGTTTAGTGATTTCTATTTGATACATCACAATAATAATCGAGCTCTAAGTTTTCTGAATAATTGCGAAACTCGAAGTACCAGCTGTTATAAAATTTTGTCACATTAAGGGTTTAAGTCCCATGGAAATAAAATTGAGCTCGACTCAACTTTAGGTGAGTCAACTCCATTATATCCAAAGATCAAAACATGGGTCGCCGATTTTAAAGATACACAGAAAACAGAAAAGATGGGCTGAATAAAATTTGAATTTGTACAAAACAAATGTTTTTTTTTTTGAATAGGGTCAAACAAACCTGTATCTGAGGGAAATATAGTACTTGTTTTATTACTTATTTTATATTTATTTGGTAGAAATAAAAACCTTATTTTATAGAAATATACGAAAAATAGCGAAAAAGTCTAGCAACAAGGGTATTTTCTTGCAAACGAATGAATGTATAATTATGAAATTCTATAGTGATGATTGGTATTGTATTATATATTTTCCAAAATTAGTTGTGGAATAGCCAATGAATAATGTTTACCTTACCTAGATCCTGGCATCTGTTGAATTTGAATATTGTACAGTAGATTTTTCAACACATTATAAGACAGTACCTAAAAAGAAGCTTACATACTTAAAAATCTATAAATAAATTATAAATATAAATATAAGTTAAATTTTAAAGTTAACCTTAGAATAATTAAACATAACAACTAATTACTCAACAACTGGTTTTACTACTGATTAATTATTTCATGGAAGAAAGCTCGTTCAGTTATTAAGATGAATGTTTTGAAAGTTTTTTAAAAAGCGGGATGCTATTTATTGTATTAAAATAGGTTTTGTAAATGTCTGGTAATTTATTATATATTTTAGTAGGACGATATACGCTGCACGGCTAAATTATGGAATAAGATCATTATTTCGAAAATCGTTGAATTTTAAGAAAATCCCGAAACAGGTCGATTTTTGTTGTAAAATACCCATGTTAGAATGAATTTACATAGAGTAGGGATGACGTCACCGGTGTTGGTGTAGTGACGTAATCGTTTTTTTAAATAGAACTCGATATCACGTAATACCTCATTTGCAAGGGATTTTAAATCTCTATTTAACGACATTACATTTGTAACTAAATTATTTTGTACAGAGTGGGAAAAATGTTTATTTTATTTAAACTTAAAAAAGAATAATGGACACAAAAAAGAGCTCTCAAAAACACTGAATAAGTTTTTTGTCAAATGATAATTATCCAGAAAAGGATAGTCGCGCCGTAAATGTTTTGATTTTGTGAATTGTCATTAGTTATCAATTTTGGACTTTTTACTTTTGAATAGTAAATTATGGCTCACCTTAGTGAAACACAACGCATAGAAATATTAATCCTTAGCGGATGCGAAGATTGAAAAAGAACACAGCAAGAGGTATGCAATTTATTTAATGCAAAACTGGACATCATTACTTTATTTAACTTTATGAAATTAAAAACAATTTTGTGGTAAAAATATTGAAGTTTCTAATCCCCAATACCACATTTGAGAAAATGGATAATATTCATCAATTCAAAGTTAACTGCTTAGAAAATACTATTTTTGCAAAGCATGTGCAAAAAATATTAACTTATTCTTGCATTCTTTTTATAAGTAGGTATATTTATTTCCTCAATATATTGGATTAATAATTTAACTGTTTAAAAATCTAAAAATTCTAGAAGTTGTCTATATCCAGTTCAACAGATATTAGGGCTTATTGTAGGATAAAGTAATGCATTACATAGAATTATTAATTTAAAAATATGAATAATGATCACAGTATAACGTTTACAAATGTCTTTAAGTCCGATTTTATATAATGCATAATTAAAATCAACATGATGTAATTTTAAGTTTTTCTTAACTTGGAACTTTGGCCATGAATGACACAAATCACATTCTTTTAAAAATCGTTCCATTTTTATATAAATGTCTTTTCGGCAAAAGCCAGTGTATATAGCAAAACAAAAATATTGTTGGTATAAATAAATCATAGCCATCAACCAGCCAAACAACTCAATTTGTTTGGGCTAAACAATCCTTTTTTTGTGTGTAACCGTACAAGCACTAAGAATGCACAGAACCCAGGTCGACTACAATTGACTATGATGGAATATATGGTCCTTAACCTATTTTGAGCGATCGCAGTTTGAAGTTGGTGGAGATCGCTGAGGCTCTTGGGATTTCAAAAGAGCTACCACATATTAGGGGAAATTTTGGAAATGAGAAAACTTTTCGCAATACGTGTGCCGCGATTGCTCATTTTGTTCCAAATATCATTCGTATTAACGTTTCAGAATAGCTTTTGTTGCTATTTAAACACAATCCAAAATACTTTTTGTACAGATTTATAAATATGGACAAGACTTGGTTTATCCATTATTTTAAGAGCCATGTAATGCTGTAAAATTACTTACAGCAATGAGTAATTAATTACTTTATTATCTACTATACGAATTTTTCTTATTTTTATTTTTTATTAAATTTAAAAACAAAAATTTAAGAGAAACAGTACCTACAAAGTATTGAAATTAACTGATTATAATAACCACAGATACCATTAAACAAGTCTTTACTGTATGTCTACACTACTGATAACCTATAGGTCTATTGGTATTGCGTCTAATATTCTAATTTTTCGTAAGAATAAATTAAGACTCTGACACGATGCATGTATAACTGTCGTATAATTAGATAGGATCTATTACTGAAAATAATTACTATCAACTAAAAAAATAAAATAAAATTCTATAAAATTTAGGATAAGCCTATTTTGGGATACGGATATTCCAGATTTGACATTTCCACTGTTGCTAGATTTGCTGTTTCTCTGATATTATTCCTCACTTTCGTTTTTTAAATACATCACCCTGTATATTCAGTTATTTTTGGAATTTTGAAAGAACGAATTACTATTCTAATGATGAGAGGGTACGGCGACAGAAAAAGCTCTTATAGTGAAGTAGCCAACTTGTTCAACGATACTTTCCCCAACCGATCTCGTATCCATAAGGCGACGGTACAAAAAACTGTAAAGCGCTTTGAGGACTCTGGAGTAGTAAAAGATAGATACCGATCAGGTAGACCAAACATAGTTATGAATAATAACAAAACTTATAATATAATGCAGAGTTTCGTTGAAGATCCACATACATCCTAACGCGGTGGTGCACAAGTACATGATGTAGGTCATTCTTCAGTGTTGCGTGTATTACATAAGAATAAATTTCAACCATACAAAATTTATTTATTGCAAGAATTAAGTGATGATGACTTCGACCGTATATTGAAGTTTACTGAGGCAATGATGGATAAAATTGAAAATGGTGAACACTTCGTTAACAACTTATGTTCTTCTGATGAAGCAACCTTTACACTATGTGGGAGTGTAAATGAACATAATTTAAGGTACTGGAGTGACGTAAATTCACACAAAAATTAAATGTATGGTGAGGTTTAATGGGTACTCAGTCAATTGAGCCGTTCTTTATCGAAGGAAATTTAACGTCAGATACAAACGAAATGCTACTAGAAATAAAATTATACCTACACGGAGAAACTTGTTTGGGGCTAATTTTAATCAGAGATGGTTTCAGCAGGCTGGAGCTCCATCTCATTTTGATGGACATGTTTTAGGTTATTTAGAAGAGATATTTCCCAGACAATGGATTGGTAGACGAAGGTTGTATTGAGTGGCCTCCACGTTCACCTGATTTCAATCCTAAAGATTATTTTTATTGGGAATACTTGAAAAGTTCAGTTTACAAAACTAAACGAACAAGTCTTGAAGTGCTAAGGCAACGATTAATTTCTAAACAATCATGGAGAAATGTGGTAGACTCATTCTACCATGGATTAGGGTACTGTCAACTCACAAACGGAGCACATTTTGAACACTTGATTAAGTAATCATTATTTTAAAAATGTTGTAATCTTTCAATTGTTACGTTTTAATGTAGTTAAAAATAGTTTGTATTAAAAAATTTATTGACACAATTAGGCGTTGCCAGACTTTTTTATTTATTTAAGATCTTCTAGACTACATAAAATCAGATGTTACAGATGGTTGAACTCGTACGGAAGAGAAAATTCCAAAAATGACTGAATATACAGGATGATCTATTTAAAAAACTAAAGTGACTAATAATATCAGAGAAACGGCAAATCTAGCAACATTGCAAATGTCAAATCTGAAATCTCCTTATCCCAAAATAAGCTTATTTCAAATTTTGTAGAATTCTGACTAGCAATTTACAAGGTAATGGGCCGTTTCCAGACTTTTGGTCCACTCTATATATAAATTATCTACTTCACACCAAACTACCCGCATTTGTTGTTTTTTAATTACAGAATTTTTGTGATTTAAACCTGAAGATGTAGCCCATTTTGCCACGAAACCGGTAGTTCTCTTTTTTCTATGACAAATAATATCTTACTTTTTTTTATAAATATTTTTATTTGGGGCTAATTTTTTATTTGAATTGAAAAATGGATCAAACTTAAAAATTCTTAAACGATTTGTTACAAACACTACTGATGCTCTAAAAATTTTAACAGAAAATTTCCCTGAACGTAGGGAAAATCTGGTTTAAAAAATTAAACAGTAACACCGCCTTATGTAATTGGGAAATTGGATGAGTTCTTTTAATTATTGGATCCAAAATAAATAAATAAGTAAAATAGAGAAAATGTGTCTGTTTATTAAACATTTATTTTTAAAGGGATAGAATTGTTTCTGGTTTTACAGGTAAAATTATAATAGGTGTTATAATAAATCTAATTAAAATATACAGTATGTACCTACATAAAGTATGGAATAAATTCATCTTAAGCTAAACAAACAATTTTGAGGAAAAATCCTGAGACAAATCGGATTTTGATTTTAATTTAATATATTTTTACATAACAATGAAATGTTAGTGAGTAACGATGTCATCGACAATTTTTTCAAATGGCATACCCTGTATATTTTATTTTTTTAGATTGCAAATTTCAAGACGATTCCAAAAATATATCATATTAATGTTCGGTAATTAATAGTTTTGAAGATACGATAATTTTAAAATGAATACCGGCATACCTTTGGTTATCATTATTGTAAAAACTTGTCAGGTGTAAAAAGTTGTTATAATAACTCAGTAGGCTACCCTTTAACACTAACTAATCACAGTGAAGAACAACCTATAAGTCAGTCAACAGTGAGCAAAATTGAAAAAAAATTCGGGAAGTTTTGTACCGTAGAAGATCTACCTAAATCAGGCCAGTCCGTTCAGCACTTGCCGAGGATACTAAATTAAACGTTTTATTGGCTATGGAAGAAAATCCACAGCGTTCGGCAAGTTAGTCGAGAACATGATGTACCTTTTACTTCTATTCATAAAGTATTAAAACATGAAAAGTGGCATCCCTTTAAGCTGCACCTTGTACAAGAACTATCAGATGACGACCCGGAAATATCGATGAAAGTCTGTGGTATCAACAAAACGGGGCCCCGCCACATTATGCAGCCGCCGTTCAAACATATCTTGACGAAGTTTTCCCCAATAAGTGCATCGCTAGACGTGGACTCATTGAGTGGCTACCAAGGTCTTCGGATCTTACGCTATTAGATATTTTTTTGGGGTCATCTAAAAAATGTTGTGTATAAAAGTAAACCCGACGACATAAATGATTTAAAAGATAGAATAAGGCCAGAAATAAATAATATTTCTCAGGAAACCATTAATAAAGTTCAACAGGAATTTATTAATCGCTTAGAACACAAGCACGAAAAGGAAGACAATTCGAACATTTACTATAATTTATTGTGTGGCAGTATATTGTTACTGTTGTATTATTTTGTTATTTTAATTTAATTAAAGGTCTTCAAAAATACAGATTTTAAAATTATCCTATTTTCAAAAGTATTAATTACCGAACACAAGTATGATATATTTTCGGAATCGTCTTGAAAACGGCAATCTAAAAAAATAAAATATTCAGGGCGTGCCATTTAAAAAAAATTCACGTTACTCACAAATGGTTTACCCTGTATATTTCATTGCTATGTAAAATATATTAAATTAAAATCAAAAACCGACCTGTCTCAGAATGTTTCCTAAAAATTGATGTTTAGCATAAAATTAATTTATTCCATTCTTTATGTACACACTGTATAGATCTTTCGCCGTTTTTCGAAGATTTCTTCAAAATATTTTATTAAAAAAAAATAATATGCTTAAAGTACGTAACTTCAATAAATCGATTTAAAACATTCTAATATTGAAAAAGCAAATATTGATCTAGGGACGAAAATTGAAGATTTGTTATGAAATCCACCTAGTTGATAAAATTCTAAATAAACCATCTGAATTTCAAGGACGCCGACCTAGTTAGGCTTCAAGTAAATAATTGCCTTAGAAATAAAATAAATTAGAAATAGACAGAGCATTATTTTATTTTTACCTACATACATTTCAAATGAAAATGCATGTTTTAATGGAGCAAAAAACGATGAGGCTTGTTTTTATTGAGCAATCGTAAGTACATTATATCCAGCAAGACATTTAGATTCAGATTATGCAGACTATGCCTTTATCTCAAATTTGTAAATTTGAAAAAAGTTATACTTCTGTAAACGTACATATTATAGAACTAAATAAAACAAAAAATAATGCACTTTATAAAGTAACGACTGCTAGGTTAACTAAAATCAAATAAAAAATTTTACAAATTGAAAGTTGAACATCTGATTTCAAAAGCATAGAAGTACAAATAATATAATAGCTGAAATAAGAAAAAGGCAAAACTGAAATTCCTGTAATTTAAAGATTAATGTATAAAAAACAAATATATAAAAATGATAAAATAAAGATGGGCCGACGAATTTTCTTCATATAAACGTTATTCGATTCTATTCTCTCTTCTATTATCCTATTAGAATAACTAGAAGATAAATATATGATATAATAAATAGTCCATATAATAATAGGACTATGAATATTTATGGGTTTTTTATATTGTCCATAACAAATATAAAAAGATAAATTGTACTTAACTGAATTTTTAAAAAGCTATATAATACTATGGAAATTCAGATAAGTATAATTTATCTTTTTATGTTTTTTAATCTTTATTTAATCATTTTGAACTTCAAAACTTTTTTATGTTTTTAATATGTTTTAAATAAACACTGTCTAGTTTAAAGAATTTGTTTTAATCAAAATTATCATCGGAAAGATATTAAAAGTCTAATTTTGGATCATAGAGCACTGTAAAATCTCATCTAGGGTCTTTCAAGATTTTAATGTTGAAGTCTTTTATTTTCACGACACAAAATGGATTCATTTTCTCTACTTTGAATAGAATAGTATATATAATTTACCGCACTGAATTTATTTAATTACACATTACGTCTAATAAATGAGTTAATTAATAAAAAGGAAGAAAGGGATATCGTTAATCTGATTTTTCCGAAATAACGTAAAAATGACGGGTCCTACAGAACAATTACATATTTTGGAGATATTTCAAACAAAATATCAAAAATTATATCTCGCACAACATCTTCAACAATTTCTTTTAAAGTAAGAAATAATGTAGGTTCATTTTTATTAAATGTGAAACCCAAAATTATTAAATTTTCAAAGTCGGGTATTTACAAACTAAATTATCCGGATTGTAACGCCATTATCTTGACTAGACCCTCAGAAATTTTAACATAAGGTAGTGTGAATACTTATATATGAAATAAATAAATAAATACCTAAAACGTCCTCAATATAGAGTATTGAATGAACAATTAAACCTGAGAAGTTCAACCATCTTAGATTATCTTTTAGACTAAATACGTAACCAAAAATATTTTTTAGAAAAAGGAAGAATAATGTATATATTGCTTAGTGATGATTGATTAAAATATTTATGACATGAAATTATGCTGGTTAAAAATCTGTTAATCTTCTATTAAATCTTGAAAATAATGTTGCCAGACATCAAAACCTGGGTAGATTGAATATAACTAAAAAAGCCTTGGAATACTGTGAAAATTCAGATAAGTATAATTTATCTTATTCATATTTATTTCTCCTGTGATTTTCACACAGACGACTTGGCACATCGTGAGGTTAGCAAAATATTTGATCACACGGACTTTATATGGCATACCTTTTTCTAATAGGTGTAGAGTCGGCTCTTCATAATAAATTAATTCTTGTGTGATATTTCCTTGGCATCTGCTGTCTGAGATCATATGATCATATGATCGCCAAGGATTAGATGTATGGATAATGGGATTATTAGTTTTAAAGGACTCTTTGGGTGTTGTAGGTAAGGGGTATGAATGGTAATATTTATAATTTTTAGTCTCCACTACGGGAATATCAATTATAAAAATTATTTTGTTTATTAAAATTTTTAAGATTCATAATTTTTTTGGTAAAGTATTTTCTAGATACGCTTCGAAAGGTAATTTATTCAGTTTCAAGTGTTGACTTACAAATTTAATTTTGGTTAATAATTCTGTAACATAAAATTTGTAAATTTTAATAATTCACTTCATTTTGAATTTTAACACTGATGGCTCTCTTGAATAAATTATATTTTGTGTGTATTTTGTAGGTTGCTTTTATTAATTTGGTAATAACGATACATATATTTTGTTATTTGTATTTCTTTTAGTATGTTATGTAGAAGTTAGGATAAAGAAATATATATAAGATACCCGTTTATCTTAATACCAAAACGACATGATTAACAGCTGCGCACTCTGTTAGTACCACTATCCAGAGTTTTCGTAGAGGAAAAAGTTGGGAGTTTCGATATAACGAAGCTACTCACAAAAATTTTGCCTGTTATAATCACTTTTAATAAGGCACGATCGGTCCTGTTTAAATTCAATCTTTACTTATAAGTTGAGATGATACTTAGTATTAGTATAAGAAAGGTAGACTGTTTCCTTTGTACCGAGCTCAAAATTACAGGTAGTATGATTTTTGCTGTTTATCGTTAATAGCTAAAAAGCTAATATGTTGTAAGATAATGAAGATCACTCTTTTTTCAATAAAGAATATATAGACAAAAATAGATTAAAAGTTATTAAATGTTTTAACAGGCTATTTTTATTTTAAAAATAATTTTATACGCAGGGTCAGCACGAGTTAAATAAGGAACCATAAAAATACAAATGTTTAGCTAAATATTTTGTAAAATATAACTGTACATAAATTTTATATATTTTCTTAAAACTGTTCATCATCATTTATAAACCAAACCTGAACCGAGAACATTATTTTCTGTGATAATAGTTGGTATGTTTAATACTGTTCAAATTCTCTTGGACGCGCTGAAGTCTCTGAGACTTTATGATCTATAATATTAAGTGAATAGTAAAAAAAAATTCAGAATTTAGGACAACACAGAGAGGCGTTTCTCTTTGGGTATCAACGTTTTGATCATTTATTTGCTTTTTTTCAGGCTAAAACAATATGATATAAATATGGGATTGATTACATATATATTTTTTTCCAAAACACAAGTATTGATTAAAAAAGCCCTTGAATGAAGTCATAAATGTTTCCGTCTCTTTTACTTCAAAATAACTACCCTAATTTCTATATCAACCAATCAATAAAGAATTATCTGAAAAAACGTTTAAATCTTTCAAACTCACCACAACGTACTACAATGGTATCTAATAAAGAAGAAAAATTCTTAAAATTTCCTTTTGTTCCTGATTTCTCACATAACCACCTAAAACAACTTTTCCTGAGTGACGAAGTTTCATTGGCCTTTTACAATATAGAAACTGTGTCTACCTTGTTCTCTAGACTCTCTAGGTAAAATACCCGTGTACTGTCATATACTCGATAGTTGTACCTGTGGCAAACAGTACGTAGGTCAAACGAAACAAAAATTGAGTAACAGGCTAAAACAGCATCAATACGATTACTAGGGAAAAGAATATAAAGTTTAAAAGCTGCTTTAGCACAGCATCATTTTCTCACAAATTACACTTTTAATTTCAATGAGACAAAAATTATTTATAAAGAGACAGGTTATATAAATCGATGTATAAGTGAGATGATACATGGTGTCTCATCAAGGTTTGACAATATCTCGATAACTTTTTACATGACAAGTATGACATTTAGCAGCTATAAACACTCTCGAAACTAATGCTTGAATTTATTATAGAAAGACTTCCGTTTTTCCTCTCCTTTCCGGTCACGTGATTCAAATTTTTTTTGGGCACTTAAATGGACAGCTGTGTAGATTCAAATAATAGTACCAACAATAAATTATTTTATTAAAAAACGTTACATACGCAATAAATGATCGAACGGTGCTGCCCAAATCAAAACGTCTCTTTGTGCTGTGCTAATTTTTGAAATTTTCCATTACCATTGTGTCAAACACAGACGCGAGAAAAATAATGGATTTCAATATTGAGTTAGATAAAAGGTGTTCAAGGTAATTGTTACTTATGTACACTAAACTAACAAACTTGGTATTCTTTTTGAGACAAATAAAACATTTATTAATGATTTTTTTTATCTTTTAATGATTTTTTTACCCATACTTTGAAGAATAAATATCCATTGTAAATAAGAAAGATAAATTATACCTATCTTAAAATTCCATGATATTCTAAAAGTTTTTAAATATTCTCCTGAAGATAATTGTTACTCCAAAAGAACAATTTTCGAAAGCCTACCCTATCGTAATTGGTTAATACTCGGCAAACTTTTGGTTTGTTAGGTTTAAAAAGTATAAGTATCTGTGAACTGTGGTCTCTTCGCAAATCAACGGCTCTTTAAAATAAAAGGATACATTCTTTGCCGTAAACATTATCACAAACTAAGCAATTCGGCTTTTAGATTTTAAATAACAACCGAAAAAAGAAAATAAAAAAACACGAATTATCGCCGACGCCAAGTATTTCAACATGGTTAGTTGTTTTCTCGCCATTGGCAACGTCAACGATGTTTTAAGTCCGATTGTTTCGATTGACAAGTAACGAATAATGCCGGTTTCGAAAAAAAAGTACAAAAATGTGGCGTGCCTTGGGTGCTGAATAGTAAAAAAAAATATGTGAAGAGAATTTAGTTCTTATATTAAAGAACATCATTTTATTATTTGCATTGTATAAAAGAGTGATGCATTTTTAAGGCATGTGATAATACAATATTACTGAGAAATAAAATTATACTTTATTTGACGGAAGGGTATGTTTTGATGGTTCGCCCTAGTGGCCAATTATTTGTTGGGAATCGATCGTCTATGACAATAACTACATCTTTTCTTTAATGTTTCTTGCTGTTTCGTACCTCTTTGTTCTCTCCGTTAAGGTAAGTAGATCTTCTCTTATCCACTTATGCCACAAATTCTCGTCCAGAGTTTGGGAAAACTTCAATTGCTTTTTAAGAATTCTAATTACATGGTTGTCATCCGGAACATTCGGTTATATGACATACCAGATTCTACAGCAGCAACAGCGTTTTTAACATCATTTTCATTGTAATTTCTACCTTTACGGTTAAGTTTTTCCATAATTATCTGCACAAATGGAGAAAATGATGTATTTGAATGTATTAGAAGATGAACATACTACGTCCAAATATGTGACCTCATTTTCAATATACAATTTTGACAAAAATGCATAACAAAATTATAACGTACTCATTAGGAGCTTACAATTAACTAATAACAAATTAAAACTGATACGCCAAATTAATTGTTTTGACTCAATTTGATTAAAGTAAATTAAATCTTATAAAGGTACAAAAGAATCGATATGTGAAAGTTGATGGTAGCACTGTATGAATACTCGTGGTATCAAAACCTGAACAAGGATTTTAAGCACATATAATAAAGTTCAAAACAAAGTAAGCACTTTTCATCTACTGGTCAAAAATGACTGATAATATATTTAATATAATAAATAAAGCATATACCCAGTAGATGAACATTAGTTCACATACTAGTAACTCGTATTGTTTACATACGACTCAGCAGATGAACATTAGATTTTGTAAAATTTTATAATTATAAACTATTTTTTTCCAGTTTGTCAAACAAAAAAATTTTGTCCAAGAGTGGAGAGTCTCCAGATCTGTATATACATAACAAGTGAATGGAAGTAAGATGTTTAGAAATTTTACCACATATAACATCTATATTTGGGAGAGATATGTCAGTTGCAGATACTGAAAATGTACTGGTTGTATCATTCGATAAATATATACAAACGCCTCCTCCAACTCTGTTTTGTCTGTCAGCTCGAAAAACTGATATTAATTGATATTAATTAAAGAATCACAAATTGAGGAATTTAACCAAGATTCACTGATAAGTAATAAATTAGTTTTAAGTAATTCAACGGTACTTACAAACTCGTTGAATTTAGCACACAGAGAGTTTAGATTGGTGTAGAGTAGTTGCCAGTCTATAAAAGAAGAGGAACTAGGAGAATTATCGAAGAAACTACACAATTTTGGGGGAACATACTTAATGGTCAGGTTGTCTTCACCATTTTGCGTCCATCTATCAAGTTCCTTTCGTAAATCGTGAAGAAACTGTTGCTGAATAGTAGGTTTATCATCAGTGACAGTAATTTTGTTAGTAGATTGGCGTTCTAGGAGTTTTTTCTTATTCTTAAGAATATACTTGTCATCTGATTCTGACGGTAAAACTACTTTTAACATACGTGGAAAACGATTAGGTTTGCCCACACGATAAACTGAAACTACGTTTGCTTCGGATACAACTGCCTCAAAAATCTCGGAGATTTTATTTTTATCGTGTTCTTACTTTCGTGCAATATCGCCATTGGCTTCGGGAACACCTCTAATTAAAATGTTCTTTCCACGAGATTTATGTTCGGTAGCTTCATTGGTAATTTTATTAGTTATTTCAGTTGAATTATCTCCTCGACTTTTGCAAGTTTATTTTTTAAAGTTATTAATTCGGCAGTAAGGGTAACATTGTCTTCATCTATTTTGTTTTGCATATCGATCTTAAAGTCAGTAATAAGCTTTTTCTAGTCAAGAAAGCTGCTTAAGTTATTAGAGCAAGAATTGGACAAAATGCTAAGCCCACGAATTTTCTGACTAGTTACAAAATCAGCTGAGGACAAGCCCATATATTCCATGTGTATCAATTGCTTGCAACCATCGCACTGAATCACGAAATTCACATCAGTAATTGATTTTTGACAATTCAAACAAATACAAGGTATGGTGCGGTTTTTATACTGATAAGAGATAATGATCTAAAGTTAAGTCCACTTTTACTTAAAAAGTTTATCCAAAACTTCACCAAACTGGAGTTTCCAAATAAAACTAATTATCGCAAACACATTGTTGATACAACAACAGTTAGTAGGTAAAATATTAATATTTAATTTAATGCAGTTACTTAGTTATATCGATTTTTTAACGGAGCTCACAACAAATAGTCTGACGTCTCTATTCTCTATACATATAAACTCTGAAAGATTTTTTGGTTCCAATTAATGAAGAAACTGTTCGACTTTTAAACACGATTTGGATACCCTGTATATGATAGAATATTTCCTTAATAATTAAATATATCAATTTGATTATTTCCGAGAATGTTGAAATTAGTATACAATTATTTCTTTACTAAACATGGCAGATAGTTTCAGTTATATGAAAGACATATAACTATACAAAAATCCTTTTTTCTTCATGCGTATAATAATACCATGCATTATATCACGTAACACGTTTTGTAGAAATAGCCTATTATTGTACTAGTACAAAAAAGTATTCATTTGATTACTAATCCAAAATACAACCATAGCAAGGGATTAAACAAAAGAGATAGATCTAGCCTTGATTTATTAGAACTGCCATTTTGATATTGAGTGTTTCCTCTTTTTTCAGTTTACAAACCTTCACATTTAATACATATATTGTAATAACATTTTAATTTATTTAAAACTTATTTTATTCTCAAATCGTCAATGCAACTCTTCAAATCAAAGATTTAATAGAACAGAAAACATTACTTCTCATTCTCATTCTCATCTGACAATTAAATTAACAGCCTACTTTATTTAATATGTTACTTATTTTTATTTGGCCACATAGGAAATATATCTATGACTGTTATACTCGATGGTTTTCTTATTTGTAAATCAATAACCTTTTTACAGTATTTTCGTTTATTAAAGAAAAAATATTTTTTTACAACACTAACATTGACAACCGTTACAACAATTAGAAAAATAACAAGAATATTAATATCATTAACAGTGTGGCTAAACCATTATTTTTAAAATCACCAATTTGGTCAGAGATAGGCAAAACAACACAGTTACATTTAAAAAAAGCTAGATAACAGTTGAAATAATTTTCTTTATACTTATTTTTTTATTTTAATGCTTGAAGAAAAAATAGTAGATGTCACTCGAAGTAGAAGGCTCAACACATAATGATAGCCTACTCCTAGTAACATAATATACTATTACTCTCTTGTGCTAAGGGCGTACACAAGCAGATTACCCTAATGCTTAAGATAAACTAAGGAATAAGTGTTTCACTCCCCCATTTTAGTCTCTATTTATTTAGGTATGTATATATTTACGAAGTGTTTCAAAAATATAAAGAGTGGTCGAGGTACGAAAATAACATAAAAGTAATAAGTTTGGACATAAAAATCATTACACTACTTATTTCGTGTTCATGCGAATGTCGAATATGGTATATATGCCGACGAATTCAATTCTAAGCTGAAATATAGAGGTAAGGGGTAATTTAATTAAACTAGATAGGAATTAATCCGTTATATTGCATAACGTTTATTAATGTTTGTGAAATCATTAAACATTTGGTCACTTAGAGTCCGATAAAGGACAAGCGGTTATTGTGAACGTGAATACATATAAATTTCTTTTGATCAATGTGGTGGCCCATTACAATATACACCGATAGAAATTTGTACTGAGGTGTAGTGAATAGAATTTTATTGATAATTATTGCTATTTAATAAAGTTCATAATCTATTTTGTGGTAACTGTTTAATATTTTCTGTGGTGGCATTACAACTTTTTAGGCAGATTATTGAGCTATAATAATTGTATCAACATAACTTTGTTGGTTTTTGGTTAATATTTAGTAATTTTCTGGTATATAAATTATGAGTTAAAATAGTTGAGAGTAATGTTTAAGCAAAATTTAAAATTCAAAAGCATAATACAATTAATAGGGTTGAAGTCGTGTATAATTTAGGTGTAGTCAAAGTGATGAGAAAAATAGAGATGAATTTGAAATAACTACCCTTAATGATTTAATAAATGCTTTTGATTCATTACATTTATAAATCATAGTGTGTGGCGCTGTTTCTAATATTGGCAGAATAAAACAGGACAAAATTTGATAAATTAGAAATGTAAGTGCAAATATTATATGTATAATAAAAATTTAGGTGAAAGTGCTGCAAATTCCACAGTTTCTAAATCTGGTAGTAAAAGTAATCGTGATAAAAAAAAAATGATGTCAATTTCTTATATTATCTCTAAAAGCTTCTTGCATCATTCAAAATTTGCAAATTACAACAAACAATTATGAAATCGCTCATAATAAATTAGTGAAAAAATATCAGAATGAGCGTTTGTTAATAACTAGTTGTTATAGTTTCATAATTTGCACTATTCCAGCAAAATTCAGTAAAATTTATTTAACCCGCTAGTGCAACCCTGCATACAAGTAGTTTTCACCACCAATAAGTTATTAACTGACTAAGCGAGAAATGCGGATGCATTTGTTTTTGTCGCATCAGTTCTCATACATTTTTTTATGTAGTCCCCTGTATTCAATTAGTTTTTGTTTTAATTTCTAATTCGTTGTGATTCTTTGCATAGTAAATGCACGCATTACTTTTGAAATACAGTCTATATAAACCACATTTCGTTATCTTATTTTGGTACTCATTAGAAAACATTGTTATAATGAACGAATTTTAATATTAGTTATATGCAAGCAATTTTTAGTGAGAAAAAATGTCCTAATGACTCTTCTAGAGAATTAGCTAATTTGTTAGAAATTTTTAAACTGAATCTACAAGCATTAAAAAATTTAGAAGTGGATTAGTGGAATTTTACTAAATTTATGTTAATTATGAAAAAAAAATGGTTCTTCAGTAGAAAGAAGATTTAAAAGGGAAGTGGCTAAGAATATCGTACAAAAACACCACCTTCGAAAAAGCAATAAAAAAAGCTAAAATTATTTGGTTAAAAGAAGGGACTCTTTAGATACCTACATAAAAACTATACACTCTGAATTAACTTACAGGTTACATCCAGTTGAGTTCGATATACTGGAAGATAAAATACTTGAAACTATTAGTAAAGTGAAATATCAAAAATTTCTAAAATAATCCAAAAAACTAAAGAATTTAGAAGCAACTCAATGTAAGTACCAAAAAACCCAATACTCTGAAACAAACACACACACATTTTTACAACGTTTCTAAAACTTATCTGATACGCAGTTCAGTGATACTGCAATAAAATTTTTGAATAAAATAAATAATATTAAGGAAATTCTATCAATTGAAATATTTTTAAAATCCCAGTGTAATATTTTATATTACGAAAAATAAAAAATTTGCAAGTTGATTAAAAATTTAAAACTGTCAAAAATAAAAAGGAAATTAATAGTAATATTTTAGCTTTAAAAACTATAAAAAATTAGAGGCCAGATTACACAAAAACGTTAGTAAGTGACAATTTACTATAACTAGATAGAACTTACTCGATTATATTGTATAAAGTGTATTATTGTTTGTTAAATCGTGAAACACTATTGCTCTTCCTCTTCCTTCCCTAAAATAAAATTTCCAAAAACTTGTGTTTAACTTAAAACTAAGTGAAAAAACTTACGAAATAGTTAGGAAGGTAGTACCAAAATACCAAAAAATTCTAACTAAATTAATACACGTCAGTATTTTAAAATGCTACTTCATCATGGTTCTATCTTATTGGTGAAGTAGTCTACATAACTCATGCATATGTTTATTCTACTTAATGGCCAATATTATCATGTCCTTGAAAAAATAAGCTGTGTGCCACAGATACAGTAAAATACGAAATGCAAAATACATGTACTATAAGTGCGCAAATCATTGATGAGTCAATTTTGGATTGGGTATAGCTCTGAAGATTGAATTTTGTTTTAAAAAACAAAAAGACCATTATGGAGAAGCAGTTTAGTAGTGAATTGTCTCCTAAGAGGGATAGCTACCCTAACTTCAAAATTTCAAATTGCAATCTCTGATTTTTTTTTGGTATTTCAACAAAATTGTATTATCGAAAAATTTTAACTCAAATATCATTTACTTAATCTGATCATTTTTTTTACTTTTGACAATCCTTTTCTAATTTACTTTGCCACAAAAAGAAACATAATAATCTCCACAAAGACCAAAAACAAAATCAAATCCCGTGATTAATATTGCAAAATTCTGTATTTTGTTTAATTTACAATGTAGACATCATAATTAAATACTTCTCTTCCATTTTATTACGATTTTAAAGTCTATTAAAAAATTAAAGAGAGTTTATCAAGAGTTTGCAATCATATTCTTGAGATTTTTTATTTAATTGACATTTTACAAAAATTGGTGAAAATGGCTACCTCCAGCTAGGATGAAAGAGTCCAATTTTCTCCCCATTGACTGTCAAACTTTTTCAAAAACATCAGAATAGTTTCTTATTAAGTTACACCCACAATTATCTCATTTCTCATATTTTCTACAATTTCCACTGTAGTAGTATAAACTTTAAATAGTCCAGAGAATAGCCGCTGAAAACTAATAATATTGGAGATCTACCACTTAGTGGGTATCGATATTGTTAGTTACCGTTAGTTAATATGCGTAGTATTGAAAAGAATGGAGCACGAGGACTCATTTCAATAATTTATGATTTTAAATATTCAAAATTTCTCGTTTAAATCATTATTTTACAGATTACAAATATGACAATGACCAATAATATTATAAATTTAAACTCTTTCAGTCAAAATAGAAATTCGTATTTCCTGAAATAGAAAAAATAATTAAAATGTATGAAATTTAATTAAAAATTAAATTCTAAAAAATAAATATGTTCAAGAAATAATCAAACTGCTCAAACAGGTCTTCTGGAACTTCATAGTAGTCCAGCCTATTGTAAAATTCTTTCCAAATATCTTCAAATATAGCAGATTAATTTTTTTTTTGAAATTTCAGTGACTTTCTCCTGCAACTCATCTAATGTGATAGATCTTGCACGTAAATTTTATAAATGGTCTTTTTTAAGTATTTATGCAGAAAGAAGTCATTTGGTGTTAAGTCTATAGATTAGGATGGCTACATATACCTTTAATAGAAATAAGCCGACCAGGAAAGATCGCTGTCAAAAATTCCGCACTGCTTTTGTATTATGAGCTGTACAACTATTCTGCTGAAATCAATTTTTTCTAACTTCACACCTAGTTCATACAGCTTGTACAATCTACCTTTATTCATTTAATTGTCGAAATTTTCCGACAAATGAATGAAAATTCTTCTGTAAACTATATACAAAATGTGAACACTGTGTGATATAATGAAATATTGTAGTTGGCGGAAGAAAGACATTTAATTTTGAAAGGACACAGTCATTTTTGTAAAGTCACGTCAAGTTTAATTTTATGTAAGTTGTTAGTTCAAATCATATTATTGACGAATATCTTAACCACTCTTCTATAGCTGCATCACGAATTTCTCCCTCATAATTTTGAGACCAGATCGAGCCGGATTTGGAATCAAACGCTGGATGAAGAAATCTTTTCTCCTACAAAAAATTAAGCAAGGGTACACATATTGCTCTCAATCTCAAGATCATCGTGAAGTATCACTCACCTCTGTCAATCTCAAGATCATGGTGGAATCTTTACTCGAAGTACTGAATCTCAAGATCAATGTGGAATATTTACTTATCTCACTCTACTCAAGATCATTGTGAAGTCTCAAATTCATCAGTAGTCGATCGCTCTCAGTTGCTCCCAGTTGTTCTTCATAGGAGTGCCCTGCTGAGGTTGGATTGAAATAGTTCACACATTTATTTAGTCGTTTTGGTAATAAGTTGTACATTTAACATAATTGGCAAAATTCACACAATGGCCAATTAAAAATTAAAATTAGTTAGAAAAAGAGGTTGAGTTAAAACAAGTATTACTCGTTTAGAAGGGTTTTTAGATTCAGTGGAGGTAGAAACGGTTGATAGTAATGAATTAGCCATTAGGGAATCCATGTATATTAATGATTTTAAAGAATTTCTTAATACACAGAATTAAATTGAATGTTTGCTTGATGACGACGAAATAGCAAATCAGGAATAAGAGAGATCCAATGTGCATAATGGGTACATAGAAGCTCACAGAAAACTTCGCTCTATGATGGATAGAAAGAAAATATTATATTACTCTATAGTACAGCGTCAGATATGAATACCATGTCCCCAGTAAGTAACTCTAAGACATCTCAGTATCCCCCAGCTCTAAAGTTAATTTACCTACCTTAAATATCCATAGATTACGGTGAGTGGAGGCCATTTTTTGATTTATTTAAAACTTTAGTAAATTCAGATTTTAGGTTGCCCAAATCTCAAAGACTTGCCTAGATGGGGAACCATTAGCATTAATTTCTGAATTAATATTTCAGATAAAAACTTTGAACGAGCTTTAGACCTTTTAATAACTCCTTATAATAGCAAAATGAATATAATGAATTATAATATCACCGGGTTATTACAAGCGTAAGTAGGTAAGGGCAGGAACGGACTCAAAGAGTTCCTAATAGTAAAATTGCATATAATTGTATTAGAATCGCTAAATATTGATGTAAAAAATAATTGGGATTTACTCTTAGTTCAGTTAAATAAAAATTTACGAACCACTTTTGAAATTAAAAAAGATCAAAATTCATAACCAACGCTTTCAGAAATTTTTGAATTTTTGGAAAAAAGAACTTATGTTAAGACAATTTTGATGTAAAAAGTGGATATGAAAAAGGTACCGTTAAAGGGCATCAAAAATATGTCAGACATACTCAAGCTGTTGCCCAAACAAAAAAAAACAACTCCATATTCAAACTTCTCGTGTTTGTTTTGTAAAGGATCTCACACTATTTATAGATGTCTTAAATTTTTGTTTTATCCTTGCAAGAATAAGTAGAATTTATTCAAAATTTTTGGATCAAAGCATTTGGTTTGCAGAGGTATGTAGGCACTGTTTTGCAAAACATCATATGTTGTTACATGGATCTAATAATATGGTTTCAAAAGTTAACTCTGAGAAGGTGACTACTCGAACCTAGAAATTAAACAGGGTCAGTTGTATAACCCACAACTACAAACAATAGATTAAATTAATTGTTTTAACTCTTACTTTGTGGAAATTATTTATAATAAATATGAAAAAGATAAATTATACTTATCTGAATTTCCAGACTTCCAAAGCGTTTTAAAAATGTATTCAAATCTGACCCAGGTTTCGGTATCTGACATACCATTTTCCAAGATTGATAAGAAGTTTGACAGATATTTTAAACGTAAATAATTTCATGTCATAGACATTAAAACAAATTATTATTAAGCAACATTCTTCTTTTTCTAAAAATATATTTGGTTCCGAATCACTGGTTAGATAATGCTTGAATAACTTTCGATCAAAAATATCCAATAATTTTACAATCACGTCATTAAATTGCTCTATCTTAAAAAAAATTAAGATAATTTAGATAGATCACGCAGGCCCACAGACCGTTTTGGATAACATACTATTAAAATTTTGACTTATTAACGCATTGAGACAAATAACAAGGATAGTAAAAGACTGTATTATTTGCTTTAGATTTAAATCTGCTTCAACAAAGCAACTTATAGCTGCATTGCCTTCTGATAGGATTTCTTTTATGTGTCCCTTTCAGAAAGTTGGGATTTTGGTGGTCCAATTTTAGTTAAAGAATCGAAGTTTCGAAAGAATATCGAAATTGTATTTCGCGTTATTTATCTGCATGGCTACCAAAGCAATTCATTTCAAATTCGTATCCAAGTTGTCTTCTGAAGCTTTTGATGCTTCACTCAAAAGATTTATTTCTCGACTTTCTTGTTCTGACGTTATTTATTGTGATAATGGAATATGGAATTTATTTTCATGGGTATAACAACAATTTAAGAGAAATTTATTATTTTTAAAAAGTAATTATATTATATTGAAACTTTATTATCTATCCGAGAATTAAAATGGAAGTTCATTCCACCCAATAGCCCGCATGGGGTGTGTTGTGAGAAGCAGGAATAAGAGCTAGAAAATATAATTTAAAACGTGTTATTGGCTCTTCATTGTTCACTTTTTGCAAACATTTTATGCGAGGTAGAATATATATAAAACTGGAGACCTACCTCCCCACTATCATCAGAATTAAATGATATAACCTTTTTGACTTAAAATAATTTTTTAACAGGTATAGTGTCTATGTAAGTGCCAGAGTACAATTTAACTGAGCTATCTGAAAACAAGTTAAGTATTTCGGAAAGATGTCAAAAAATTAAAAAATGTTTTGGAAAAGGTGGTCTACTGAGGTGCTAACTAGTTTGCAACATCGTCCAAAGTGGGCAAAACTAAGCTAAATAACATTATAACTTTAATTGTAATTAAAGTAAATGTTCGATTTTCTTCGATGCATTTACATATACGTTCCATAAAAGATCGTCTCATATTAAATAATATCATTGGGTTAAAAGAAACTGAGCTTTATTCTGCCCAAAGTTGGTCACGGGTATATATGATGTCCTTATAAACAAGATGTTTTATTGAACCTCATACACCGAAATCGAAAGGATTAAAGTCTAGGCTACGTGGTGGCCAAACGAAAGGGCTACCGCAACCAATCCAGCGTTCAGGAAAGTTAGTACTTAAATGGGTTCTGACTTTTCTCGTATGCGATGCACCATCTTGCATAATCCACATATTTTACCATAAATTCAAGTCAATGAAGTAATTTTGCAAAAAATGTAAGTAATTATCACCATTCAAATTATAGGGTAACTCGTATGGCCCTAATAAATAGTTACCAATGATCGCACACCATACATTTATTTTAAATTCATGTTGGAACATAGGGATTTTCAATTGCCCAGGCATGATTGTTTCTTAAATTAAAAATTCCACGGTGTGTAAAGGTAGCTTCGTCTGTAAATAATATTCTATCGACGAAAGTGTAGTTAAGATTTTGTCTATTTTATGCTATAAATAAATTTTGTACCGAAGTAAAATGGTGTGGGTGATACTTCTCAGGGTGCAGTCTTTTTAAAATTGACGTTTTATTGATTCCTAAATCATAAGATAAAAGTCGTGTACGAACCTGAGGATCATCCTTGCGGACCATTATTTCATCTTCTACATCAGGCGTAATATCATGTTTAAGACAAAATGACTCACTTTCGCCTACATTCCTAAATACATTTTTATACGTTTGATGGTTAGGTTGCTGGCTGTTTGAATATCTTCTCAAATATTCTTGTTTTGCATCACGTCCGTTGACATTTTGCTGACAGTAAATTGTATTCATATAAAATAAGTATCAAATTATGATTTCTCATACCCAAAACCCCGCACTATCAAATATTTATGTATACATGTCAAAAAACGTTAAAGTTATTGTCAAAAACAAAAATTAAAATTTCACTTTTAACACCCTGTATCTCTCTTATTATCTACATTTTATTAAATCAAGTTAGTTAAAATTTTAATATTTTATAGTGAGGATTCTACTGTACTTCTATGTACAATTACTTAAGGACCACCCTGTATATATTAGATTCTCGATGAGCGTCTGCAGTTCATGTAGATTAGAATTCAGAAATTAATTATTGTTAGAAATAATTAATATGCGCGTTTGTTAGAAACACTCCTGAATTTAATATAGCCGGCATAAAATTAACAATTAGTAAAGGAAAAGAAAGTATAACTGACAATTTTAAATGACTACCATGTTTTAGAAACAGGAGGACATGCATCGAACATATAGCAACTTAGAATTAAGAAAAAATTAATTTGGCCAGGAATGTTTAAAAATAGAAACATTTAAAAAACGATGTGGTAGTTGTTAAAGACACAAATACTCTATAGTTAACAAAGAACCGAACGTAATTACATTAACAGCTACTTTTGCTTTTGAAAAACTTAAATTTAGATAGCCAAGGTAATCGTTATATTTTGACACTTCAATGTGAATTTAGTGAGTTTAATGAAGCTTACCCAATTCCGAATAAAGAAAATGAGACTGTTGCAAAAGCGTTGGTAGACAATTTTATTTTAAGATATGGATTAGTAAGAGACGTAGTTACCTTGAATATTCTCACTAATATTTACGAATATTCTTAAAAATCTATGCATCAGAACAGGAAAATAAGAGCAATTGGCGCCATACTGAACTTTTTCATAGAATAATACAATACATACGGAAACTATTTTTTGGAAAACCATATATATTATCATCAAATCTGACAAAATCAATTTATAACTTTGATACCTACCAGTTGAACTAAAATATAGAATACAAATAGCATGCACTTAAGCTAGAATTATAATATATTCAAAAATTAAAAGGAAAACTTCACTTGATTTAAAAACTCGACAATTAAATTACAAAGTAGGTAACAAAACTTTAGTTCAAAATTCCCTCAGGAAATAAAACCGACCCAATTTTCTCAGGATCTTACGATGTAGTTCTAAATAAATCTCCTAATATTATAGTAAATGTAGGAAATAAAATTATAGAGGTCCATCAAAATAGAGTAAAGTGTTACTGACAAAACCAATCTATTTTAGGAATAAATTTTTTAGTACGCCACCCGGTAAAGTTTAATGAAGTAGTTAGTAATCAATAAATAAATAAATAAACATGATGAATTTCAATAATAAATCCTAAAAATAAATAAGAGCGTTATCACAACTAAAAACGTCAGTAACAAATAAGATTTTGAAATGTCCTTGCATCATCCTCTATACTTTACATCGGAAAGCAATTGATATCAATTTATTTATTCTTGTGGGTTTAACAAGAAAATTTACGACTGCTTTATCAAAACTTAGATTGCAGATCAAATCTTAGATTGCAGATTAACGTGAACACAATACAAACGATTCTGATTCGTCTGCGTCAAATTTGTCACTTAATCACTAGTTTCAACATAAATTGCCCCGTTTTCTAGACGTAACCGAATCTTACTAATCATCTTGTCTCTAGTCTAATGTAGAAAATTCGTCAATTATCATTAATATTATTGTATGCGTTAATTATTTATTGCACTCTAAATAAATTTCATTTGGTAGGCTTTAACAAATGAATAGCCTAAGTACCCCTTAATTTTATTGTGCCGTATTACAGTCTTTATTAATTACAGGCTTTATTGGTTACAATTTTATTTTTATTGGATACAATTTTATTCTTTATCCGTTATATTGATATTTTTCCTAATAAGGTTAAGTCAAACTCAAGTAATATTATTCTAATTGTACTATATGAGCTATCTCTAGGAAAAGGATTTATTTCTATAATCACATCTCACCCAATCAATTTGAACATACGTCTTTTTAAAGGAAAGTTTTTTATAGTAACTATATGTTTTGGAGTTCTGCGCTAATACACATTGAAAAAAGTATTGAATCAATGCAAGGAGAAAAGGTCAAATCTGATTGTTGAACATAGTGGTATTAAATAGTAAATAAATAAAATAAACAATACTTTAGTCAACTAATATGTTATAGAATTATATTATAAGTATAAATCAATGTTTTAAAAATTGATCACCATGTATAATCGATGTTGATGGTATAATATGGGCGCTATGACGGTTTATAACAGACAGAATATTACCGAACGTCAACGGAACTAATGCGTTACGTTACGGATTGCTCACCCTAATTCAGAATACAATCACGCTGTCACACAGGTAATTTGTGCATTAAAATGATATAGAATGACTCGTTTGTTGGGCTGGCCCTGCATATGGCCCTAGACGAAATATATATATATATATATATACATATATCCTAAATTAATGCATTGGTTAAAAACATATTACCTCTTTACACAAAACAAATATTTAAGAAATCATCAGACGTGAAAATTAATTATTGCTAACGAGACAGTGTCGGGAGGTGACCGGAATACATTTTTTATCAAAATATATCACCAAAAATTACCATTACAAAAGTAGAGTCTGTTTGAGTATATTTTAAACCCAAGGACGCCTTAAACAGTTTTTTTTTAAGATTTGTTAATTATGTTTATTAATCGATGAACCTGATCACCTGTAGAATGGATCTAGATTTCATTAATTAGGTGTTAAGTTAATTTGTTCAGAAGTTTTTGGTATTCTAATAGGTTCAGATATTTTTGGCATTCTATTTTGAATGATTTTTTATTTCTACTGCTTCTCGAATCTTCTGATGGTAGAAATGTGAAACTTTCGCTAGGATTACAGTGTTGTCGAATAAAATGTGGTGGCCCGTTTGGTGTTGATGTTCGGCAATTGAGGTATATGTTTTCAGAAAAGATAAAGTGTGTGTTGACCATAAAGCCAAATTATACAGGTACTCGTATTTCCTACGTAACGGAGTCAAACTTTAGGTTTGAGGTGAAAGGACTCAAGTAGTATTTTTTAAAGGATTCCATGAAAATAATGGCAATGACTGGAGATATCGATGAACCGATTAGGAAGCCAGAGATCTGAAAGTGACATTGATTTTGATAAGTTAAATATATGGAGGAGAAACATTTTTCCACCAAAGGTCTTTAGTAGGCTCTGAAAGAAAAAATGAGATAATCTAGGATTGTCACATTGGGGAACAGTGATGTGATATCGAAATTAACCAGATCTGTATGAACAGTGAAGATTCATTAAAAATTGGGCTAGGTGACTAGGCAGTTTATTGATTAGGGAGTTTATAGTGATGATTATTGGACGGAGAGTTATCTTTGTACACTTTAGGTAAGCCATAAAGACAGGAAAGAATGGGAAATATTTGTCAATAAAAATTTTTGGACGTTAATTGGTAAGGCGGAGCATCGAATAAGTGAATCCATATAACTTTCAATTTTCGCTATTGGATCTCGTAGAATAGGCGTAGTAACTCCTTCATTTTCTGGATAACTACACTTGAATTGCCTTTACCATCTGGGAGTATAACCATGTTTCTCTAGAGAAGATGTAGAGCGGAACATTCTTTTTTGGAAATATTTGAAGTAGGAATTTTAGCTGATAGTAAAGATTTTGTTGTTTCAAAACATATTAGATTTGCTGTGGGTTTTGGAAGGGTACGGATGGAAGTTTCAACAGAAAAAATAATTTCTTTGTTGGAATTTTGATTTACTGGAAAATTTAAATCTCTGGATAACAAAGATTGTTCAGGAAAAGAGTGTGAGAAGGAAAAGAGAGTTATAACAGTATTTAGGAAAGAGAATGGAGGGAATGTACGATGTGTGAGTGAATCAAATTTAAAATTATGGGTTTTTGTTTAATCTGCGCTTCTGATTGAGACTAATAATTGTGTCATATTTTTAGAATAAGATATTCTTGTATATGTCAAATTTAAAATTTATATATTTTTTTAAAGAGTATATTTTTTTATTGCAAGAAGTAACTTTAACCAACATGCCAAAATATATTATAAATAAATTAACACAACGTCTAAATATATTTTAAAAAAGACATAGTGTTGTAATCTGGTAGCTATTTTAGTCCTGTACCTAGTGGTTATCATAATTTTGTGCAGTAATATTGTATTTTAGTAATACTATGTATTTGTTTCACATATGGTAGCCTCAAGATTATACAATGATACATAAAACTTTTTGTTATCAGTTTACCATTATAGTCACGAATATATAATTTAATATTTTTTGTAACAACATACAATTATCCATATTTTGTCATACTCAGTTTATTTTTTTGAACGGCTATTCAGGAAAATTCAAAATGAAATTACTTTTGTTTCTCATTTCTTAGTTACATAGTTAAATTTAAAATGCATTGTTTTATTAAGTATCATTTTTGCTCTCATTACTCGAAACTTATTTTTCTTTGAATGGCAATTGCAAGTCCTTTGAGATTTCGAAAATAAAAGGGACTTCTGCGTAAGTTGTTGAACAAGTCAGATGTACTTTTATTTAGCTCTATAATTTGTGAATTGTAACTAACATTTTCCTTTACTTTTTGGATTATAACTACTTACTGGACCCTATACAGTGTTATTTCTCAACATTATAATTCAGTGTGTGAGTTCACAAGAACAGTATTGTGAGAATTCAATAAAATAAATCTGCACCGATTTATTTATTATACTAAAATGACAATGTCGCTAAATGATAGCATAAAATCACTTGTGTGTATCTATATGTTGATTAGTACGGTAGCCAATGACGTTCTTTAAATAATAGTAATGAAGGCTTATAAGATCTAAAACTATTATTTGGCACAAATAATTGTTAATAAGAATATAAAAAAATTGCTTTTCATCAGTTAAATAGACATTAAAAGTTAATGAATTTTTTAATAATGTTTTAAATATTTCTAAACTATTTGTAAACGCTTGCTTGCAT
The DNA here is from genome assembly GCA_951812935.1 of Hermaeophaga mercurialis. Classification (NCBI taxonomy): domain Eukaryota; kingdom Metazoa; phylum Arthropoda; class Insecta; order Coleoptera; family Chrysomelidae; genus Hermaeophaga; species Hermaeophaga mercurialis. Next base: position 32,571,529 of record OX638364.1, read on the forward strand.
CTCTTAAAAAAAATTTCGTTATTTACATCTCATATAATTTAATACTTGGTTAACTAAATATTTATAAAATGCGTGTTTTCAAAGAATTGAACAAAAATTTTTTGTGAGTGAGACTTGATGAATCATTAACATGTAAACGTTATGCATATTTAATTAATTCGCTCATAACTGACCCTATCAGTAAATCTAAACAACTCATGATATTTTAATTGCCTTCATAGCTTTTAAAAATTTTGAAAAGTTTATAGTATCAGATTTTTAGTCAACTTACTTTTTTTAATAGAAAACCATTTTAAAATAATAAATCATTTTTCCGGCATGACAGTTGGTACTTATAACTTTACCTAAACTTATCAAATAAAACTAAAATATTCTTGTATGTTACAGTTTTCAATGGTTTGATTCACGAAGGGTATATTGCTTTTAGAATTTTCTATTTTCGACAGTGTGTTTTTCTTATATTTTATTTTTAACTTTGGGTCGTATAAGAAGTGGAAAATATTTTTTCATTAAAAGAAATAAGTGAGAAATAAAAATAATATTAAATAAATAGCCACGAAAATAATAAATATATTAAAAGTACTATTTGTTTTAATCATTTTCACCCATTAAAAAATTCTGGAAACGAGACAAAATGGCCTCGAGAATAGATGAGGTCTTGTCTCTTTTATCTCGTGGCAAATCTAATTGAAAACTCTACTACAAAGAAAGTCTCTAATGCGATGTAATACTAAAAGTTCCTCAACTGAATAAACAACAAAACTTTGCGAAATCAAGATTATTCTGAGTCTTAGGTAGTAGAAAAATTAGCTGACCCGTATTTGAACCCGCATTAGGATATTATTTGGTCAAGTGGTCCATGAATTCACAATTAAAACTTGTAGATAAAAAAGAGAGGTACAATTTCACACTGTCTGGATTTGTGGAAGTGTTCCTTACATTATATTTGACATGTATATGGAATTGGTATAAAAATAAAATAAGGTCAGGTAAATTGGTTTAAGATATTCATGTACACAATAAATATAATAAATTTTATGCATATAAATATGTAGTTATATATATTTATTATTGCTATGAATTTTTCTTGACTATAAAAAGAAGAAGCATAAAGCTATGACTACCTACGACATATCAACATTTCAAATATGCAAACGATAAATAGTAAATAAAAGCAAACTCTCCAGAACATACCAAGGGAAATAAAAATTTATAAAAAAATAATAAAAGTTGATATAAGGTGATATAAGAAACGGAAAAAATAAATAATAGAACTTCTGAGAAATATATTTCGAATATACATCTAAGAGTTATATAGATCTTTTGCCATCTTGCTGATTTACAGGATGATAGATAGAGATAGCAGTCACATATCCGCGTTAATAAAAAGTTAATGCGATGATCGGACCATCAAAACTTTCTATTGAAAAGGACAACCTACCTATTTCAACAGTTAAAGTAATCCAGAGCTTTTTTCAACTGTTAATTGTTGAAAAACTGGTGTAAGGATGAAGTGACATAAAAATAAAAATAAGATTACTGACAAAAAAGAACTCGGAAGCGGGTTTCAAATAACTGGTTTAGCAAAAAGTCAACTAGACTATGGACTTGCCTAAAGAATAAAATTGCAATGCAATTATATAACAAAAATTTAATAGTATATTATTTAACGAGCATATAATGATAACTATTATTCATAAGAGTGAAGTATTGTAAAGCATCACTATACACTATACTTTGTTCACGACAAGTGGCAAATATTTACGAAACATTAGTTTTATTATTTATAACATGAAAAATAATAATATTAATATTAGTAGGTTACCGGTTCTGAATAGAAGAGTTTGACTACATTAGCATAAATTAACTATGACCAAGGTGAATTTTTTGGCAGCTCAAAGTCATATAGTTGAAGGTCGGATCAAGGGCAATTTTTGGCAGTCCAGAGTCATCTGTTCAATATCGGATAGGTCAAGTTTTGATGTTTTGAGTTGATTCTATCTATAATTTTTTACAGGATACTACAGATAGCTCAAAGCTGTCGGTTTTTTAAAATCAAGCTTGCACATAATCAAGTAAGATCCTGCCCATCATCTGCTATTGCAACTATTTTGTGATTAAGGTAATACAAATTTATTTTTGTTTTACCATGTCTCAAGTGGAATTAGAAAGTATTAACGAGGCCATTAATAAAAAGTTGGAGCAGAAATCCATAACTACACCGGTTGCCAATGTGCACTACCCTATCATAATGTTGATAGTGAAAAATGCTCGATTTGGCAAAGCTCTACTAAGGTCAGGTCAGGGATTAAATTTAAATGTTTCCTGCCAAAACGCCTGCTCGAATCAATGTCGGAACGTTTAATTGAGCAAAGAAATAATGCCAATGGACGATAAGCACTGACATATCTGGGTGTGGAGGAATATAACGGCGTTAAGCACAAAGCCCTCATAAGTTTTGATCTGCTTGAGAAAGTAGTAATGTAAATATTATTTTACCAATTGCAAAATATTAAACCTTCACGAAAATCAAAACTTAATAAGAGATAAATTAAAAGAGTTGTCTACAACCCTTAGTGATTTCACTGAAAACATTTATAAATATATTTCCTTCATAAATCTAATAGATCAAATAATCCTAAATTGCCCAAATTTAATAAATTTTGAATAAAATAGAAAAACCTTGTTATAAATTCCAAAAGAATGCGAACATTTCACCTTCAAAAATACAGAAGAAAGAATATTTGGAAACACACTAATTTTACTAAAATTTGAGTAGAATATAACAAATCATATTCAAAATGAAAAACCGATAAAACTACATGCAATAGATCTACAAACAATCAAAGAAATGCAACAAGAAGCCAAATTAATAACAACCGCAAAAATTCAAGAAATCCATTCTGCAATTTGGAATACTCCTGGTCTTCTACTAATATTCATCTTAATATGTGCTTCTGGTTATTGCAACATCTATTTAATTATTTACTGTTTTAATACAAACTGTTTAACGTAATATTAGATTCAATCTAGCAACACTTATTGTAAATACATTTAAGCATTTTTGACATTTAATAAAAAGTAGTGACATTTTTTTTAATTCTCCGTCACAAAGTTGAAAACGCATTACAAGTATTTTATTTGAGTGGTTATTAAATCCAATTCATCTGATATAATCAACAGGTTATGGGCCCAGGCCGATAACCATCATAATAAAAGAAATATCAAAGTTTTTATATATATCAGTATTTCTATGTTTTTCGAAATATTTCAAGCGATATATTAATTTCAATTTTTGGACTGAAAGCGTGCATTAGTATACCGAGACGCCATGGCAGATTCAGCAATGAAAGTGCAAATAACCAAACTAAATAACGATAATTATGGAGTATGGAAATACAAACTCGAACTTCTATTAATCAAAGAAGACTTATGGACAGTTATCGAAGATATTGCACCTGTTTCGATTGATGCAAATGCATTAGCGGCATGGAATAAAAAGGACGGTAAAGCACGAGCATGTATTGGTTTGTTTGTCGATGACGATCAAATTTTTCATATACGAAATCATACAACAGCAAAAACAATGTGGGGGTCTTTACGAGAATATCATCAAAAGTCAACTTTATCCTACAAAGTTCGATATTTAAGGCGGTTATGTCGATTGATATTATCTGAAGGTGGAAATATGCAAACACATTTAAATGCTATGGACGAATGTATGGATCAATTGACAACTCTTGGTGAACCAAGAGCTGAAGCATTATCTGTTGGATTATATTTGTCTAGTTTGCCAGAAACTTACGGCGTGTTAACCACAGCGCTAGAGTCACGTCCGGAAGCCGATTGGACAAAAACACTGGTGAAAAACAAACTAATCGAAGAATATCAACTGAGATTAGATGTAATGACAACAAATGAAAGTAATGAATGTGCTCTTGAAGTGAAAATCAACAAATCAAAATTTGATAGTACCAAAGCATATTGTTTCTTTTGCAAGAAAAAGGGACACATTAAAAACGATTGTCGAAAATTTGCTAACTGGAAAAAGAAAAAGGATTCTGAGTTGAATCAAGCAAATGAAGCTCAATTAAATGTGAATGACAATAAATCGTTTGTATGCATGATGGTAAATAAATAAATCAAATGATAAAGAATGGTGCGTTGATTCCGGTGCATCTGTACACATGTGCAACGATGAAACACTTTTCAAGCATTTGACTATTCAAATTCAGATACAGTTATATTGGCTGATGGAAAAGTACTGACAATAAATGGTCATGGACTGGTTGAAATGAATAATAATAAGGTATCAATCCATATGAAGGATGTTTTATTCGTACCAGGAACTTCAATGTAATCTGTTATCGGTCGGAAAATTAGCGAAAAATGGCTGTACTGTCATATTTAAAGGTGAAAGCTGCCGTATCATGAAGAATAAAATGACCATAATGGAAGTGAAGTGCAAGAATTATGTGTATAAAGTAACATCAAAGCATACTGCTCTACAAACGGTGAACACAATTCATTCAAAATGCATACATGAATGGCATAAGATACTTGGGCACCGAAACCTAATTGATATTCAAAAAATGACTGAACTGTCAAGCAATATTAAAATAGCAAATTGTGACCACAACGATGTTTGTGAAATATGTATCCAATGCAAACAAACTCGAGATCCATTTCCTAAAGAGTCAACATGTAAATCGACTATGAAATTAGATTTAATTCACACAGATGTATGCGGACCAATTGAACCACAGACACCAAGAGGTAATCGTTATATTTTAACTCTTATTAATGATTATAGTCGTTATTCGCATATATACTTGATGAAGAAAAAATCTGATGTCTATGAAAATATCGTGAATTTCGTAGAAATGATGAAGACTCAACACGGTGAAATTCCAAAGGTTATTAGATCTGATCGAGGTAGTGAATATATTGATGGACGTCTGCAGAGATTTTTAAAATCAAACGGTATAAAAACCCAGCTAACCGTACCCAAGACGCCGCAGCAGAATGGCATAGCTGAACGCAAAAATCGCACACTAATCGAGATGTCAAGGTGTATGTTAACGAGTTATAGACTGTTGGATATTGACATACATAAAATCAAAATCAGTCGTGATGTCAAATTCATCGAACCAGAAGGTAATACACAATCAATAACATCTGAAGTGCAAAATGAAGTAAATGATATAAATGAAATAATTATAACATCATCGAATGCAGTTTCAGAAGGGGCCGAAAATAACGAAGAACAACAAACTATTCGACGCTCAAATAGATCGAATAAGGGCATACCACCAAATCGTCTAATTATGGAAGCATACAAAGTAACACATAATGTAAATCAAGATCCTACTACATACGATGAAGCCATTAATGGATCAAATTCTGTAAATTGGAAAATGGCTATGGATGAAGAAATGCAGTCTCTAAATAATTTTGGTACTTGGGAATTAACAAAATTACCTCCTGATGCCAGTGCGATCGGATGCAAATGGGTATACAAAACGAAAACTGATCAAGAAAGAAACATCGTGAAGTATAAAGCACGTTTTTGCTCCTGTGGCTAATCCGACGACACTAAAAATTCTTTTGACTGTGGCTGGAAAACAGAAAATGGTCGTTCGACATTTTGACATCCAAACAGCATATCTGAATGGCGACTTATCACATCAAGTTTACATGAAACAGCCAAAGGGTTACATAACTGGCAATGGTGATAAGGTATGTAAACTTATAAAAAACTTATATGGCTTAAAACAAGGAGCCAATGAATGGAATAAAAAGTTTGACTCAATCATGAAACAAAATGATTTTATACAGAGCGAAAATGATCCGTGTTTATATTCAAAAGAAACAGATGGACATATAATATATATATCAAATCATGTTGATGATATCGTTGCTTGCGCTACTAATTTAAACATGATTGACAATTTTGAATCATTGATGAATGCCAAATTAATAATTAAAAATTTAGGCAATTTGAAGTATTATCTTGGAGTACAATTTAGTCGTGATGACAAAGGTACATTTTATATGAACCAAGAAAAATACATTATGAATAAGCTATCAGAATTCAATTTAACTGATGCAAAAGATTCAGTAACTCCAATGAACCCAGGTTATTTGAGTGAAACGATGAATCAAGATTCATTTGAATCACAAGAGATATACAGAAGTGCAATTGGATCACTGTTGTATCTATCTACAAACACAAGACCAGACATTTCCGTTGCAACATCAATACTTGCAAGAAGAGTAAGCAAACCCAGAATATGTGATTGGAACGAGGTAAAACGTGTCTTCAGATATTTAAAAGCAACCAAATCATTAAAATTGAAACTTGGTAATGATGACAACGATGGAGGTTTCGAATGTTATGTCGATGCAGATTGGGGTGGCGATCCTGTAGATAGAAAATCTAATACAGGATATTGTTTTATTTTCAATGGAGCCTTAATTGCATGGGTCAGTCGTAAACAAGAATCCGTATCTTTATCCTCAACCGAAGCTGAATTCATCGCTTTTTCGGAGGCTGTACGTGATCTTATCTGGATACATCGAGTATTAATTGATTTTGGTCAAGAAATCAAAACTCCAGTGAAAGTGTTTGAGGACAATCAAGGTTGTATAAAACTACTAACCGATAAAACTTGTAATCAACGAGTGAAGCACATCGATTTAAAATACAAGTACATACATGATGTAATTAAGAAGCAACAGGTTACATGTTGAGAAGGGGTGTTGGTTATTGCAACATCTATTTAATTATTTACTGTATTAATACAAACTGTTTAACGTAATATTAGATTCAATCTAGCAACACTTATTGTAAATACATTTAAGCATTTTTGACATTTAATAAAAAGTAGTGACATTTTTTAATTCTCCGTCACAAAGTTGAAAACTCATTACAAGTATTTTATTTGACTGGTTATTAAATCCAATTCATCTGATATAATCAACACTTCTGGTATCACGCTGTTCCATTTTTAGAAAATCATAAGACCCACCATCCAAGAAAAACACACATAGCCGGAAAAAAACTCCAAATCCGTGTTGTTTTTAGTTAAATAGAAAGAGTTCTGTATAGACCAAATGCTAACTCTTTAATAAAAAATAGATTATTAAGCTTTTGTGTCACGTAAGGTACTTGGTCGAGGACAGAGACTCGGTATTCTTACTCTAGCTACGATATAGTAAATGTAATTTTAAGAATTAATTTGCATTTTTTAATTGTAAAAAAATTTAATTTTATTTTGCAAGACGAATGTTACAATAGCAAAGGATTAAACTAGAATTATCTATCTTTTACAATGCATATCTATTTATTCGATAAAAATTGCTAGTAACCAAAAGTGTAAAACCACAATGTGATTTAACAAAATGTTCAATAGAATTTTATTAAGAGGATGGTCTACCATATAACTCTTCCTACCTTAGACAAGAACTTCGGATTCTAAAGGAGACGAAGGACGAAGGCCTTACTGTAATATTGTCCTTTTCCTTTTTCTAGAATATCTTTCTTACAGCTCTCCACTTCCATAAAAGGTAGATGCCGGTTGAAGTAACCAAGAAACTGATGAAGAGCAACTGTTATTTAGTAATTCCAATTGATTGGTAGCTAATATTTGTTTCTGGAGTTGATGATTATTTTCAATAGTTAGGGGTTTTTAATCTAAAACTTATAAATTTGCACCATTGCTTTGGATGTTCGGCGGAATTAAATGCTTGCCATAGGATTGTGTTTGGATATTTCCAAATTGTTATCTTGGAGGGTTCAATTTCCAGTAACAAAAATCTATGTACTTTTAAGGATGGTGATGGACTGGATACCTACGCAGATGGTTTTGATTTTCTTTCTTTAGATGTGATGTTTATCAAATATTCTTCATTGGTATTATTGAATATTTTTGACGGATCTTTAATTGGAACGTGAATGAGGGCCATAATACACACACGTAATTTCTTTCTAGCAGGACACAGTCATCATCCATATACTGGTTCTGATTTTAAAGAGGCTAAATAATAATAATTTCTATGGCAAATATGATTCTGTTAGTCATAAAATAAGAACTAGTATGAATAGTAGAATACCATGAATTATATTATATTTAAATCTAAAATTTCATAATGTTGTTTTAATTCATTTATAATATATATAATTCTTTTGGTGTTAGAATATCTATAGGGTATTTGTCAATAACAGTTTTGTCATTTAGTCAACCACTAGGCGAAATGTTTATTTGCCTGTTATAGGATTCAATTTTTTTGGTACAATCCAAATATTTGAGCTGAAAGGGCTAGCAGCAGGCCTTATTATTCCTCATTCCAGCATGTTTCTAATTCTTACAAGAACTTCTTGCTTATGGATCTGCGAAATACGAAAAGACTAACTGTTAATAGGTTTTTCCTCTGTTAGTTTAATTTGAAGAATCTTTTCAAAATAAAATAAATTTCTACAATCAAAACAAAATTTTGTGCGTTATTTTCTTCAGTATTACATTGATTTAAAATTACTTAACTTAAATCATCACTCAAAATTTTATCCAGTTCAGAATCACTGAAGAAATTTTTGGATTCTCACATGAAATTGACTTTTTTTTTGTATATTCATGTACTATAAATGGTGCTGTAATGAAAATTTCATACGGGTTATCAGTTATGTTTACTATTGTTGCAAATGCAAAAAAATTATATATATATATATGTATATATAAATAATGTGAGAGGAAGTGACGTCACTCATAAGAGAAAGTAGGCATGTTGCATGGTGCCCCGGCTGTTAGTGGGCTCCAAGAAGAAGTGACATCACTAATAATAGAAAGTTTGCGTGGTCCTGATGCACGTGGACAGCTGATGTGCATGGGCTCCTGGTGCGCATGGGCAGCTGATGTGCGTGGGCTGCTGATTGCTGGCTGGGTGTCTTTAGAAAAACTAATTCCAATAATGGTGAAAAAATCTATTATTCTACGTACCTACTCAAATTACTTTAATTTTAGAAAGGCAAATTTCAACCAGCTATATAATGACCTCTTGGATGCTGAGACTGGTCATTCTTAGAGACCTCTAATGATATAAATTTAGCGTGTTCAGAATTTTACGATAAATGAAAAAAAAACATTTGTGAAGTATGAACTTAACTCGTTATTTTTAAATGTTTCTAAGTGCAACGTCATGTCTTTTCATCGAAATAAATCATCAATTGAATATGACTATTTTGTGGGTCCAGATTTACTGCAAAGATGCCAAAACATAAGAGATTTAGGTGTTACCTTTTAAAAAAAATTATCCTTTAATGATCACGTATCAATTATAGGTAATAATGCCTACAAGCTAAGTTTGTATAAAAAAATTCTAAATCGTTTAAAAATACACAATCTTTCATTCTACTTTTCAATGCATTTATAAGATCGAAATTGGAGTACGCCGCAGTTGTATGGGATCCTTAATATGAAATTAATAAAATTAATATTAAACAGATTCAAAGACGTTTCGTAAAATATCTTTGGTTTAAATTAAATGATATATACCCTCAATAAGGTATATGTCATCATCTTTTGCTACAACGTTTGAACATTAGCCACTTTGTAATCGACGTAAAGTCGGGAATTTAATTGTTCTACATAAATTAATTAGTGGATTCATTGACTGTCCAATTCTACTTGCCAACCTAAATTTCCACCTTCCTAGACTACCTGTTCGAAATAGCACAAAGTTTTATTTACCTAGAGCACGTACAAATGTTTTAAAATCATCACCTTTATACAATATATGTTCATTATATAATTCTATTGCTAACAGCTTTGATATCTTTCACCGTAGAATGAGTGACATTAAAAATTTATTATTCTAAAATCTTCTTATATCGACGATCTTCTTCTATTACCTGTTCATTCTTTCTTCTTCTTTTTGCGGATGAGCAGATAGTATTGGATTATTGTCATATTTATTTACTGTTAAATATTTCGGTAACAGCTATTGTTTGTAAACTTTTTTATTTATATTCTTGTGTATCTGTTCACCCTGTAAATGGTCCACGAACTGTTGGGTGGAGTAAATAAAATATATAAATAAATAAATAAGGACGCAGCGAGGTCATCAACCTTGGCATTGACCTTGATATTGAACCTTTGACATAAAACTCTTCACGTGGACTTTGATCATTTAGGTAAAAATAGGTTAAAGAAAAAGTTTACACATGTGCAAATTTATTTTAAAAATTTAGAATAATTAATTAATATTATTTCATTATTTGTATTAGATTTTTTTAATAACAATTCCTTTTGTAAATTTTGTAAATTATTAAGTTTATCCATTATTGCATTCAGCTCCTTATTACAAAATTCCAAACGATCTAACAGTTTGTCAAATCTTGGTTTGCTGCATTTAAAAAAGTTCCATGTGGTATCCAATCTAGTTTTCATGTCATCCAATTCACGTGGAGTTAGTTGAGGAACTGAATTGTCAAGTGATTTGATACTAAACCAGGAGTTGTCAATAGGTAAATTCAGCTAAAATAACGAATATTTAGTTGTTAATAAAATATACGGGATGTAGTACTTACCTCATTTTTCTTCTTTTTTGGCGTTAAAGTAGGTAATGGTTTTGATCTTTTTTTAGCAGGCACAACTATATTGCTTAAATTTTTTTATTAGACATTCTACTGATCGCAATGATTGATAAAGAACTACTAAATCCAAATATAGTAGTAAAATTTTTAGGTCAACGACATATTTTAAGGTCACTCCTACTTATTTTAAATCAAGGTTATCCTCTACTTTTATTGTAAATATATATATATATATATATATATATATACAGGGTGGCCAAATGAAAACGAAACAGAGCCATTATTAGGAAGTGCCTCAACATTTTAGAAAAACACAGGGACCCGTCGATGTTTGATCAAAGGGGGACACTCTTTTCCGGTATTTTCGACTTCGCTGCGTACACCTCCAAGCGAGGGTAACAATCATCCAAGCGAGGGTAACAATCGTCCCAAAATACTTAAATGGCGTTTGGGGTCGAGTAAGGTAACATTTTAAAGTCCTTTCAATTCTCTTTATAACAGTCTTTAAATTTTAAAATTCGACCTAATACATTTTAATAAAATACGTTTTAAAGTTTAAATTATGTTTAGTTGTTTAATTAATTCTTAATTAAATTAAATGTTCAAATTGATGACCACCCACGTCCATACAATAATAAAGATTTTGTTCGAAACGATCTCGCACATTCTGAAGAATTTCCGGAGTGATTCGATGGCACTCTTCGACAATTCTTTGACTCAAATCATCTAAAGAGGCTGGTTGTATTTTGTGATTTTACTTTTGATGTATCCCCACAAAAAAAAATCAAGGGGCGACAAATCTGGTGACCTTGGAGGCCATTCAATGCTACCTCTTCTAACAATCCAGTGCCGTGGGAAATGTTGGTCTAAATACTGACGAACAATCAAAGTATAATGCGAAGGAACACCGTGGTGTTGAAATATTAAATGATCTTCAATATACTGTTGGTCATTTTCAATAATATCGGTCAAGGTAGGGTCAATAGCATCTTTCAGTAATTGCAAATAAATTTCGCCAGTCAAATTACCAGGTAAAAAATATGGACCCACCAGCCGGTCACCGAAAATGCCAGCCCATACATTTAATTTTTGCGCTTGCTGTGTAGCAGGGTATAGGACTGGTCCTAGTACCCTTCCCTGTGGCACTCCTGCGTTGATTTCTCTGAGTTCGGAATAAGCTTCTTCCTGTTTTATTCTGACGACTCTGTTTGATATGTAAGAAATTAAGAGTTGTGAGTACTGTTTTGGCAGGTGATATCTCATTTTGTACTTAAGTCCTTCATGCCATACTTTGTCGAAAACCTGTGCTACATCCAGGAAGATTGTAGAACAGACTTTCCTTTCTTCTAGCGTTTTTTCTATGATGTTGGTTATTCTGTGAACCTGGTCTATCGTTGAATGGCTTTCACGAAATCCAAACTGGTGATGAGGTATTAGCTTCCTTTCCTCTATTATTGGCTTTAGTCTTTTCAGTAGAAGTTTTTCGAATAATTTTGATATTACTGGTAATAGGGAGATCGGTCGGTAAGATGAGCTTCTTCAGGTTTTTTGCCTGGTTTGGGTATCATAATCACCTCTGCAAATTTCCACATCCTGGGTACATACTCCAGTCTAAAAGCAGCATTTATCAGGTGCGTCAGTTTTATTATGGCTTTCTGGGGTAACTGTTTCAGGATTTCTCCTGTTATCAAGTCAAATCCTGGGGCTTTCTTTGGATTTATATTTTCTTTTATTTCCTTAGCTACCTCTTTTGTTGTGACAGGTATTATTTCTAATTCTTCTTGATCATAATTCTTTCTTGCTATTTCTTCACCTTCGTTTGGTTGAAATGTATTTTTTAAGTGATCCGCGAATCTGTTTGCTTTTTGGATGTTATCTCTTGCCCAGCTCCCATCCTCGTTTCTGATTAGGGGGTTCTGCAGGATGGGTCTCTTTAATCTTTTAGTAGCTTTCCACAAAGAATAGTCTCTGTTGCTTTCATTTGATAATTCGCTGAGGTAAGCACTAAAAGATTCATCTTTGATATTTTGAATTTCTCTTTTAAGATTCTGTGTGGCATTATTCAGTCTAGTTTTGTCCACAGGTGCTCTAGATTGCTGCCATTTGCGTCTTAGTTTTCTCTTTTCGGTAAGTAGTTCCCTAATTTCTCTTGGATAGTTATTTGCATTTGTTCTTACTGTTATTCTCGGGGTGTTATTCCATGCAGTTTGCTGTAGGATCTTGTTAAAGTTCTCAACTTCTTCGTCTAACTGTTGGTTGATTCTTAGCGGAACTGAGAGATTAATATTGCTATCTAGTTCGATTTGAAAGCTCCTCCAGTCAGTCTTTTTATTGACTAAACTTGGTGAGGTTTCTTTTTGTATTATGGTATCACTAAGCGTGAGGAGGATGGTGGAATGGTCAGAATTCATGTCCCATGCTTCTTCTATTTGTATGTAGTTTGTTGAGATATTCTGTACCACAAAGAAGTCTATGAGGTCTGGAATTTTGTTAGGATCGGTGGGTCAGTATGTTGGTTTCCCTGTTGATATTGCTTCACATTTAATCTGGTTTATTGCTCCTAACAGTTCCCTACCTTTAGTAGTAGTTAGTCTTGATCCCCAGTGTATATGTTTTGCATTGAAGTCTCCTCCAATGATAAATCTATACCCCTGGCTACTTAGAAATTCAATATATTTGTTTTTCTTGATTGCATGTGTTGGTGGTGGGCAGTATAATGCCGTCACATTTATCGCACGGTTTTTTGTCTTGACGCTTATTGTGGTTGCTTGGAATTCAGCTGTTTTAAATCCCATCTCTTGGTGATGCATTGCTAATAAAGCAAAAATAAAAAATTAGAAAATTTATTGTACATTAAATCCTTCTAAGGCATTTATAAATGTATGTTTATAAAAATAAATAAATTCTCTGAGAGTAGTAGCCGACAATATGTCACTCAAGTTCAATACACCCCTTAATTTATTCTTCCAAACATCTTCGTACTCTTTAAAATACGGTTGGATTACGTTCAATACTTGAAAATAATAATCGTTAAAATTCATATTTTCCAATTCTTCAATGTAGTAGTACAACAAATTTTCATAGACATCGATGAAATAATAAACTTTTCTCAATTTAATGGAAACGTTTTTTATTTATGCTTGCAAATTTTGTATTGTCCATTATGAATTAGGTAATTTTACAATTTCTTCCGCATAAATTGTCAACAAGATCAATATAGGGGAGTGTGTTCAAAAAGGTTCTAGAGAGCGTCGAAGCTGATGTAAACCTTAAATGCAAGCAGAACATTTCATAAATTTGAATTAAGATGTCACATATCTTCTTCTTTTAAGAGCTAATTTAGTAGATGTTTTTTCTCTAGTTACGGAGATAATTTTTAAAGTAAAAACCACAATCTAAGAGAAACTTCATTTATTAATGTAACTTTTACTGAAAACAAAAAACCAACATTAATATTTAAACACTTGTTAAGTCGTGGCATATTTAACCACCCTGTAACAGTTTTGTTTTTCATTTGTCATTATTCTCTAAATGGTTTTCTGCTAAAAAGTTTTAAAATGTAGGAATAGATTTTACATTTTGTCAGGTAGTTTGACATGATAGGTGAAATATAGAAAAAAGAGAAGAAGAAGTGAGGTTAGAATGTAGAGATGAATGGCGCGAAAAAGAGATAATATACTTACCTTGGTTTTATGTTGAATGTTTAAGTTAATGTTTTTTAAAATATATATACAACTAAACTGTTTCCGATATTTTTATTAAACGGCCTTGACCCACGGAGTAGTTTGGAAAAACCATTTATGCTACAGGAAAAATTCTGATGGTGCTACATCAGGACTGTATGATGGATGGTCCAGTAATTCCTATCAAAAGTATTTTATATTCATCGTGAAATTGCGTAGGCGAATCATCGAAAACATTTTTAAGCAAAACTTTGAACAGTGTCTGTAGATCTAACCATTCAAATGTATTAAAAGACATTTGCTGATGATGTCCAAAAGGTTGACTTAAAACAATTGCTGGTTTAAATTTTCCTGCAGGACTGAGAACACTTCCCATCATCACTGATCTGGTCGAGTACAATTTATACAACAGTAAAGTATGCTCAAAATCGATTGCGTCTTCACACATTTTGATGACTCTATCAAATTGTTTATAATAATCACTATCAGAACGTTATGAAGAAGAGGAGGAACTATACTTTGAATACATTTTGTACAACTGACTGTGAGAGACTGGTTGGTACTATTTAAATACTAACGTCATCCTTATCTACCCAAATGTTGTGCGTATTATCGAAACTCAGCCACTTATTTTAACTGTGATGATTTTAAAGTGTATAACCTTTTACAAATACGTGCTTTGCTTTACTTATGTGCACATCACCGACTTGTAGTTTTCGAGGTCCGACAATTTTCAAATATGAATATCTTTTCGTTAAAAAGGATTTCTTGTTGGTATTGTTTACGTCTTTTGGCTTAAATTGCGTCTTACTGTGTTTCGTATTATTGTATTCTTGAGTGAACTTGGGTAAATAATCGATCCATTTGTAGGTTCCGTTTAAACCGAAATACTTGTACAACAATTTTTCCTTTAAAGTACCTATTGCCCTTTCTGCTATAGCGGCCTTTTTGACACTAAACTAAAAATTCGGTACTTCGATCGGTTTTTGTTTTTAGTAGTCTAGTCAGTAGTGTAGCAAAGTATGTTCTGGATAACTTACAGAAACTGCCACCAGAGGCGCTGGTGTCGCTGGTGCGCGGTAAATTCAAATTTCGAGAGCGGCCATGTTTAGTCCAATTATGTTAAAGTTCCAGAAACTGCCACCACTACTAGATGGCGCAATGAACGTTACCGAAAGGGCATTAGTGCCTAACTTCGTTATTATTGGTCCAATTGAATTGCGGAAAAAAACAGGCATTATCTATAAGTGACGTAGATGTCAAATTTAAAGAAAAGCATGCGCAATGAACGTTACCGTAAGGGCATTAGCGCTTAACTTCATTATTATTGGTCCAATAGAATTGTGAAAAAGTCAGGTATTATCTATAAGTGACGTAGAATTCAAATTTAAAGAAAAGCATGCGCAATGAACTTTGCCGTAGGGGCATTAGTGTTCAACTTCGTTATTATTGGTCCAATCGAATTGCGGAAAAGACAGGTATGATCTATAAGTGACGTAGATGTCAAATTTAAAGAATAGCATGCGCAGTGAACGTTGTCGTAAGGGCATTAGCGTTTAACTTCATTATTATTGATTCAATCGAATTGCGAAAAAGACAGGTATGATCTAGAAGTGACGTAGATGTCAAATTTAAACAAAAACATGCGCAAAGAACGTTGCCGTAAGAGCATTAGCGCTTAACTTCGTTATTATTGGTCCAATCGAATTGCGGAAAAGACAGGTATGATCTATAAGTGACGTAGATGTCAAATTTAAAGAAAAGCATGCGCAATGAACGTTGCCGAAAGGGCACAAAGCGTTTAACTTCGTTGTTATTGGTCCAATTGAATTGCGGAAAAAATAGGCATTATCTATAAGTGACGTAGATGTCAAATTTAAAGAAAAACATGCGCAATGAACGTTGCCGTAAGGGCATTAGAGCTTAACTTCGTTATTTCCAAAATTATTTTTCCAAAATTTTTTTTCCAAAATTATTTTTCCAAAATTATTTTTCCAAAATTTTTTTTCCAAAATTATTTTTCCAAAATTATTTTTCTAAAAATTTTTTTTCCAAAATTATTTTTCCAAAATTATTTTTTCCAAAATTATTTTTTCCAAAATTATTTTTTCCAAAATTATTTTTCCAAAATTATTTTTCCAAAATTTTTTTTCCAAATTTTTTATATTTTTTTCAATATTTTTTTTCAAAATTTTTTTCTAAAATTTTTTTCCAAAATTATTTTTCCAAAATTTTTTTCTTAAAATTTTTTTCAATATTTATCTAGAAGTGACGTAGATGTTAAATTTAAAGAAAAGCATGCGCAAAGAACGTTGCCGTAAGGGCATTAGCGTCCAACTTCGTTATTATTGATCCAATTGAATAGCGGAAAAGACAGGTATCATCTATAAGTGACGTAGATGTCAAATTTAAAGAAAAGCATGCGCAATGAACGTTGCCGTAAGGGCATTAGCGTTCAACTTCGTTATTATTGGTCCAATTGAATTGGGAAAAAGACCGGTATCATCTATAAGTGGGGTAGATGTCAAATTTAAAGAAAAGCATGCGCAATGAACGTTGCCGTAAGGGCATTAGCGTTCAACTTCGTTATTATTGGTTCAATTGAATTGGGAAAAAGACCGGTATCATCTATAAGTGGGGTAGATGTCAAATTTAAAGAAAAGCATGCGCAATGAACGTTGCCGTAAGGGCATTAGCGTTCAACTTCGTTATTATTGGTCCAATTGAATTGGGAAAAAGACCGGTATCATCTATAAGTGGGGTAGATGTCAAATTTAAAGAAAAGCATGCGCAATGAATGTTGCCGTAAGGGCATTAGCGTTCAACTTCGTTATTATTGGTCCAATTGAATCGGGAAAAAGACCGGTATCATCTATAAGTGGGGTAGATGTCAAATTTAAAGAAAAGCATGCGCAATGAACGTTGCCGTAAGGGCATTAGCGTTCAACTTCGTTATTATTGGTCCAATTGAATTGGGAAAAAGACCGGTATCATCTATAAGTAGGGTAGATGTCAAATTTAAAGAAAAGCATGCGCAATGAATGTTGCCGTAAGGGCATTAGCGTTCAACTTCGTTATTATTGGTCCAATTGAATTGGGAAAAAGACCGGTATCATCTATAAGTGGGGTAGATGTCAAATTTAAAGAAAAGCATGCGCAAAGAACATTGCCGTAAGGGCATTAGCGTCCAACTTCGTTATTATTGATCCAATTGAATAGCGGAAAAGACAGGTATCATCTATAAGTGACGTAGATGTCAAATTTAAAGAAAAGCATGCGCAATGAACGTTGCCGTAAGGGCATTAGCGTTCAACTTCGTTATTATTGGTCCAATTGAATCGGGAAAAAGACCGGTATCATCTATAAGTGGGGTAGATGTCAAATTTAAAGAAAAGCATGCGCAATGAACGTTGCCGTAAGGGCATTAGCGTTCAACTTCGTTATTATTGGTCCAATTGAATTGGGAAAAAGACCGGTATCATCTATAAGTAGGGTAGATGTCAAATTTAAAGAAAAGCATGCGCAATGAATGTTGCCGTAAGGGCATTAGCGTTCAACTTCGTTATTATTGGTCCAATTGAATTGGGAAAAAGACCGGTATCATCTATAAGTGGGGTAGATGTCAAATTTAAAGAAAAGCATGCGCAAAGAACATTGCCGTAAGGGCATTAGCGTCCAACTTCGTTATTATTGATCCAATTGAATAGCGGAAAAGACAGGTATCATCTATAAGTGACGTAGATGTCAAATTTAAAGAAAAGCATGCGCAATGAACGTTGCCGTAAGGGCATTAGCGTTCAGCTTCGTGATTAAAGGTCCAATTGAATAGCGGAAAAGACAAGTTTTTTTTTTTTTTTTTTTTTTTTTTTTTTTTTTAGAAATACCTGTAGGGAATTTCTTATCATTGTGATCTGATCATCAGCGCGATCAATGAACAATTTTATTCTAGCCTAAATTACTACGAATGTCTTAAAACTAAGGGTCTTACTCAGTAGAAGTTCCTTAGATTGTACTAAAAATAACACTAACACTATCGTATAAAATTTCGCACTTTGCTCTGCTTTTACACTAGGCACTTAAATAACTAACTCAAATGGCTTTGTCCTCTTGAGTCTTCTCGTCTGGTTGGTGTTGTCGAGGAGCTGGATTGCCTCAACATTCACGTGATCTAAGAGTCGCTGTTCATGACTCTTGGCAAATATGGTGGTTACCTGTTTAACATTGTCCATCTCCAAGTCCCGGTGGAGGTCACTATTTCGGAAGTACCAGGGTGCATCGACGATGTTCCTCAGCACTTTATTTTGGAATCTCTGGATGATTTGGGTGTTGCTTTCGCTAGCGCAACCCCATAGTTGGATCCCATAGGTCCATATCGGTTTTAAGATCTGTTTATATATTAATAATTTATTGTATATTGTCAGAGTGGATTTTCTTCCCAGCAGCCAATATATTTTCTTGTATCTAATTCCGAGTTCTTCACGTTTCTTTTTGATGTGAGCTTTCCAGAGAAGCTTCGCGTCTAGAGTTAGTCCCAGGTATTTTGCTGTGTTAGCATGTGGTATCTGTTCATCATCTATTCTGATTGGTACATATTGTTCCCTTTTGTTTGTGAAATTAACATGTACCGATTTATTCTTGTTTAGGGTAATTCTCCATTTTTTCGTCCAGTTATTAATTTTATTAAGTGATGTCTGCAGGTTATTTGCTGCTTCTTCGTGGTTATTGCCTATGGCCAATATGGCTGTGTCGTCAGCAAATGTAGCAATGGTATCGTTGTCTAACTGAGGGATGTCACTAGTGTACAGCAGGTACAGGACTGGTCCTAGCACACTTCCTTGTGGCACACCCGCATTAATTTCTTTTAGATCTGAATAAACATCTTCCTGCTTTATTCTAAAAGCTCGGTGTGATATATATGAGTCTAATAGTTGTGCATATTGTTTGGGCAAGAGTTTGTTCAATTTGTATTTGAGTCCTTCATGCCAAACCTTATCAAATGCCTGAGCCACGTCTAAGAAGACAGAGGAGCAGACCTTCTTTTCTTCTAATGATTTTTCTATGACATCAGTTATCCTGTGTACTTGGTCTATGGTGGAGTGACTTTTCCTGAAGCCAAACTGATGCGATGGTATTAACTTTCTTTCTTCAAGTATAGGATTTAATCTTTTCAGTAGTATTTTCTCAAATAGTTTTGATATCACTGGTAATAGAGATATTGGCCTGTAAGATGATACTACATTTGGTGGCTTCCCTGGTTTGGGAATCATTATAACTTCAGCTACTTTCCACAAGATAGGTACATACTTGAGTTTGAAGGCTGCATTGATAATATATGTTAATTTAACTATAGCTTTCTTTGGTAAGTGTTTAAGTATTTCACCTGTAATTAGGTCAAATCCAGGTGCTTTCCTCGGATTGATATTTTCTTTGATCATTGTGGATATTTCCTTCGGAGTAGTAAGGGTTATTTCCAAATTGTTCTGATTTAATATTATTTGACCTAGTTGCTCTTCTCCTTCGTTGGCTGTAAATGTGTTTGCTAGGTGCTCTGCAAATCTATTTGCTTTTTGTTGATTGTTTCTAGCCCAACTTCCACCTTCATTTCTGATTGGTGGATTTTGGACAATTGGTCTTTTTAGTCTTTTAGTCGCTTTCCATAATGAGTAATCTGTATTTTTGTCGTTTGTCAAATCTGTTAAATATTCGCTTATAGCATTATTCTTCATACTCTGAATATCCCTTTTCAGCTGCTGGGTGGCATTGTTCAATCTAGTTTTGTCTTCTGGTGCTCTAGTTTGTTGCCACTTCCGTCTTAACTTGCGCTTTTCGCGAATCAGTTCTCTTATTTCCTTTGGGTAGTTATTGCCCTTTGTTCTTGCAATTAAATTAGGGGTACTGTCCCATGCAGCTTGCTGGATGCAGTTGTTCAGTAACTCGACATCCTTATCTATCTCTTCTTTTGTTTTAGGTTTTACTGAGAGATTAATTTGTTCTTCCAGCAGAATTTGGAAACTCCGCCAGTCTGTTTGCCTGTTGACAAGACTTGGAGGGTTTTGCCTTTGTATGACTGAGTCACTAAGTGTAAGTAGGATGGGAGAGTGGTCAGAGTTCATATCCCATGCCTCTTCTACTTGCATGTAGTTTACTGATATATTTCTTGTTATGAAGAAGTCAATCAAATCTGGAATTTTATTCAGATCGGTAGGCCAATATGTTGGCTTTCCTGTTGATAAGGTTTCGCAATTCAACTGTTTAGTTGCATTAAAGAGTTCTCTTCCTTTAGTTGTAATGAGCCTTGATCCCCAATGGGTGTGTTTGGCATTGAAATCACCCCCTATGATGAATCTATAGCCTTGTGTTTCTAGAAACTCAATGTATTGTTCTTTTTTGATAGTATGCCTGGGCGGACAATAGATCGCTGTGACAATTATCTCATAAGTTTTCGTTCTTACGTTTACTGATGTAGCTTGTATTATTCTTGTCTTGTAATCCATTTCTTGGTAATGATTAATACTGTCTTTTATTATGACTGCACTACCTCCTTTGGAGTCATTGTCAGGATGTATGGTATGATACACTTTATATCCTTTAAATCTAACGTATGACTCGTTTGTGAAATGTGTTTCAGAAACGAGGCATATATCAATTTTTTCTATCTCTAATATGGCTTGCAGCTCTAATTGATGCTGTAATAGCCCATTAGCATTCCATTCTAGGATTCGTAGACTATTTACCGCCATTAGAAACCCTTTTTGGTATAGCTCCTTTGGTGCTGTATTCTATTCTGGTTATTCTTTCGTCCAGATTGGATAGTTTCTCTAGTATGTGCTGTAGAGTTTGTTCTATATTTGATTTGTTCTTCGTTTCTAGATAGTACCTGACTAAAGGTCTTTTTTCTTTCTTCTGGAGTTGGAATTTCACTCATTCTTCTTTGTTCTCTTTGTGGTTGTCTTGGTAGATTCTTATTAATATTTTTTTTGTTTTGATTATTATTCTTTAATTTCTGCATCTCCTTTGCAACGATACAGTTTCTGTAACTTGCCGGATGTTCTCCACCACAGTTTACACATTTTGGTTTTACGTTCCTTGGTTTATCACAATCGACTGTTAGGTGTTTTGCAGTGCATCTAACGCATCTGGGTTCTTTGCCGCAGTATCTTCGAGTATGTCCATATGACTGGCATCTTTTGCATTGCGGTACTAATCTTGTCTTTCTCAGTGGTTCTATTATTACCTTGATATTGAGTATATCGGTAATTTCATGTATTTTGTTTAAATTTTCATCGTTGCTAAATACTAGCATGAACATGTTCAGCGGCTGTTTTGTTTTATATCTTAATTTTGGTATTACATCCAATATTTTGTACCCTCTCCTTGTAAGGTCCTGCATGATGGCTTCTTTTCCAGCAGTGTGATGAAGCTTTTTGACCATAACTCTGATTGGTCGGTTTTGCTTATTTTCATATGAGTGCCACATGTAATTATTTTCATTTAAATTTCTGACAACTTTCTTGAAATCTTCTTCATTTTCAAAGTTAATTTTTGCACTGGTGTCGCTTAGTACTTTTATGTTGAATTTGTTGGAATTCTTTCTAGCTAGTTCATGTAATTCAGGAATCTGGTGATTTTTTCCACTATTATTGGCGGTGGTAGCTGTGGTTTCTTCGTCTTTTCAACCACTTTTTGTGGTACTTTTGATTCTTTTTGCGGAGGGGTCAGCGATGTATTCATTCTACGCTTTTTCCGATCTTTAACACGAATCCACTCTGTTTCTTCAGCTAGTTCCTCTTCATCAGTTGCATATTCGATTCTCTGAGTTTGTTTTTGCTCTGGAAATCTCTTTTCTAATTCTGTTAATTTTAATTGTAGCTGTTCAACTACTTTTTCTAAGTGGGTGGCCCTTTTCTCGGCATTCCCTTTTTCTGCTTCAGTTTTTTTCCATACTGTATACAGTTGTTGTTCATTTTGCGATCTCGCATAATTCTCCTGAAAGAGTGCATTATTTTTTTGCATTAGTAATGTCTCATTGGGTGTTTGCATCGCAATACTTGATTGCATCATTCTCACGATAACTTGCAACTTTCACACAGGTCGAAAAGACAAGTATCATCTATAAGTGACGTAGATTTCAAATTTAAAGAAAAGCATGCGCAATGAACGTTGCCGTAAGGGCATTAGCGTTCAACTTCGTTATTATTGGTCCAATTGAATAGCGGGAAAGACAAGTAATATCTAGAAGTGACGTAGATGTCAAATTTAAAGAAAAGCATGCGCAAAGAACGTTGCCGTAAGGGCATTAGCGTCCAACTTCGTTATTATTTATTCAATTTAATTGCCAAAAAGACAGGTATCATCTATAAGTGACGTAGATGTCAAATTTAAAGAAAAGCATGCGCAATGAACGTTTCCGTAAGGGCATTAGCGTTCAACTTCGTTATTATTGGTCCAATAGAATTGCGGAAAAGACAGGTATTATCTGTAAGTGACGTAGATGTCAAATTTAAAGAAAAGCATGCGCAATGAACCTTACCGTAAGGGCATTAGCGTTTAACTTTGTTATTATTGGTTCAATTGAATAGTTAACTAACAAATTACATATATTGAATTTTAATTAGTCGTTTAAATATATTATCTATATTTTATGCATTTTTTATAATAATAATTAACTTGCAAATTACATATATTGAATTTTAATGGCTCGTTTAAATGTAACTCAAGTTACAATGTCGCATATGAATATATTATCTATAATTTATGCATTTTTTATTATAGTTAACTTTCAAATTACATATATTTAATTTTAATTGGTCGTTTAAATGAAACGCAAAATAACAAACTCGCATTCTTCATAAAACTAAGTTGCATATGATAAATATATTATCTGTAATTTATACATTTTCTATTATAATTAACTTTCAAATTACATATATTGAATTTTAATTGGTTGTTTAAATGGAACGCAAAATAATAAATACCATTAAGTCTTCCGTCGGGTCTAACACAAATTAGAATAAATTAATCACCACACTGAATGTGCTATGGAATTAAGAAATATAGAATCCCCACCCTTTCTTTGTTGCTAATAAATATTAAGATTTTCTCTAGTGTAGTCAGTCATCATGCTGTTTACAGAAGAATCAAAAGTGAAAAATATCTATTTGGGTGAACAAAGGTTCTACCTGAATAAATCAAATACGAAATATGTCGCAGTGAGTCTGTCGTATGATTTAAATTTTGCTCCGTCTGTGAAAATATCCGGTAATAAAGGAAACTGTATCGTGTTTAGTGAAAAAGAGTGGAAGGAGTTTTTATCCTTCAAAGAAACTATTGAAGATTTTATAACAGCGGGAAAGGAGGAATCAATAGATGTTAGCCGGTTTTTGTTACACTTTGAAAATTTTGAAAGCATTACTGTTTTGAAAGTATTAACTGGACATGCTACTGTCTGGTTAGGATCAATTTCCCTTTCCGAGCTCTGGAGATGCTTACCCTTAATTACGCACAACATTGAAGTATTAAAAAGCCAGCAGTTTGTAGGTTCCTTAAAAATTTTACAAATGACGGTTAAAAACAAGAAAGATGTCATCAACACAGCTCTTACTACAATGGAGCCTATAAAACAAGTGAATCCTATTACATATAGTTTATTACTAGAACTTATATTCAAATACCCCGATGTTCTTAAAGAAAACATATGAAGAAAGTAACTTTTAATGAAGATTACAATCAAGTTCACATATGGGAATCAGATGTTGAAACAAGTGATTAGGAATCAAGATATCTTAATCCACTACGTTTTAAACGTCGAATAGAAGAAGCGGCTAAAATTATTAATCCTGTTTTAAATATAACTCATAGAAATAAAATGTATAATACTTTACAAAATAAAACACATTATTAAGATATATACTTTTATTTAAAAACATTTTAAATATAATTATTGTTTATCCAAGACTGAGAGTTCATTCCCAACCATTTAACTAGAATTTTGTTTCCCTTAGTTTTCATAACATAATGGTTTGTCTAATTCCAATGAAAAAGATTCATCAAACTCGTAGATAGGAACTTTACAGTATTTTCTAATATAATCTGCTTTCTCCTTGCCTTTAACGTATACCATTTCTGCATTTTCTGTTAGTTTTTCAATAATGGAAGCAAACTGATACACGGGAGTAAAACCGTTATTCCAATGAATACAATGATAATTCTTCATTAACCACACTGCTTGCTTGTGTAAATCCGGTTGTAGTAGATTTAATGCAAAAGGTGGTTTAAATGTATAGTGACTTAGCCGAGCTCCATCATATGCGGCTAATTCTTTAACCAAAAATTTATTATTTTCTATTTTAAAACATTGTATATCAACTACTAGTCGCATATTTTTAGTCTTTCGTCTGCTCATAAAACTCTATACCTGTCTTTAATTTTTCTAGGTCTTGTGAAAATTTGACACGTCTTTCTTCGAAGAATATTGTGCACAAACTGATTGTTTTTGTTTTAATATTGCTTTACAATTTTAGTGGTGGGGTTATAGGAAAATTCCTTTTCATGCAATATTAGATAATAAGCGGAAGTGTCGGCAGTGGTTGGTTGTTTTATTTCAAACTCGATTCTCAAAACAATACTTCCTGCTTGTACGACCTCCTTCTGTCTTGCACAATCGATGTGAATTAATGGAGATATATCTTTGAATTGTTGTGGATTAAAAATAGGTTGATTACGATATACATATCGTTGTATGGAAATCGTTCGGAATTTAAGAAAATTCGTTTATTTGTGAGATTACAATGGTCAAATTGACTCATATTTGCCGTTATTTTTCCTTTCCTGTTTTTTTGGAAACCTATGATTACATGTTGAGGAGTTTCCAATTTTGAACTTGTTTTGACGGCACATGTGTGTCTAGTAGAATTATTTAATAAAGGATACTCAATGATTTGCCAAGATCGAAATTTAATAGGTAGGTCTGCATTACTTTTAGCAATGTTTGTTAAACGAAGTTGATGACTTAAACTCGGCGTTACATGTGACACATTCCAATATAATTTTGATTAATTACAAATTACAAAATATAAAAAAATTTTTGATACAAGCAGCGAATTTACAAGATATTTGGTATGCTCTTCCTGCGGAGTATAGAAAAAGCGAAGACCTTAAGAAACTATTACCATGTTATAAGGATTTTCAACAACATGTTTGGTCTGACGTATGTGGTGCACATATGTTATCTTATTGTATTTTTTGTAACAGTGAATGGAGGGGGAAATCTATATAAGATGAAAATAAAAAGTTTTAATATTAAAAGTGACACAATGGCCGATAAAAGCCTTTATACTCGAGTTCTTGAAATTCATAAAATTTTTAATGAACTTTCAATACAAGTTTGGCATAATTATTATTTCGATGACTCAAAATCATATGGAATTTGGAAGGAGCTTGGAAATGATTTTAATCGTGCCAAAATAGTATGTTTAAAATATCTTGATCATAAAATAGATCTGAATACTTTATATGATAGAATAAAAGAACTTAAACTAGAAAAGTATTGTATGGATTTAAAACCATATTTGACAATAGAAGATAATAGTAGTGATGTAAACGAGGATTTAGATGATAATGAGAAGGGTTACTTCAGTGAAGAAGATTCTGAAATACTTAGTATGAATAAATAATATTTATTTTTATTGTTAGTTTAAGGAAAAAATAAAATTATTCAAAATATGTATATGTGTTTTATTTAAGATATATAATTGATTAAATTTTATGATTATAAAATACACTTTTTATTCCTTTCACTTTTTTTATGATATGTTCATGGTTTTTTATGGTCTTTATTGTATACATTTTTGATCGTAAACCTATAAATTCTATCATAATATTTCCACGGTTTTCATCTCTCCTAAAAAATTTTATTTACAAGAGGAATGTTAAAAACATTATCTCTTGGATAATCTGATGTATCAAGTCTGTCTTTTTTATATGATCATTATTATCAAGAATATGGTACATTAATGAGTCTATATCAACTTAGCATGATCTTCAAATTTGTTTTTTTATGTAATTATAATGAAAATCG